>OY720302.1:12565927-13165927 GCA_963082785.1 Philonthus spinipes
AATAAACATGTAAACAAAATTTAATATACAAATGTGTTGTGTTTTAAAAAAAAAATCAGATAAAGGTAATTTATTGAATTAAATCAATTAATTTTAATAAATTGTTCACGTACTCACCAACAAATATCTTCACTATTAATCTACCTAGTAAAAGCATTTGAAATCTATTCCATTTTTATGTATTTATACTCGTGAATGGTCAGATTGCGTTATAGAACTTTTATTTTCTTTCTGGTTATTGCTATAAATATTGCTTGCTTATTATTGATCAGAAAAATCGAGCCGTTCGCAAAGACAGAATTGATCGAAGAGATCGAGATGATCAGAAAGATCGAGCCGATGGCGCTAATCAGAAGGATCAAACAGATGTAGCGGATCAGAAAGATCAAGCCGATCGTAAAGATCGAACCGCTCGAAAATATCAAGCCCATCGCAAAGATCGAACTGATTTCAAAAATTGAGGCGTAGATGCTGATCAAAGTGATCAAACATATAGTTCCGATTGAGTTGAAAAACCTCAAAAAATTACTCCTTTAGAAAACTACGCTGTGGAACGTATCTGAAAAATTACAGCCACTTTCAAAAATCACTCCTGTAAAATTATTCCTTGAAAATCATATAAAATCATCCCCGGAAAAACAGCACTGCTAAAAAAATATCCCTCAAAAATAACATCTGTAAAAATACCTAACTAAATAAAATTTACCTGTTATTGATATTACAACTTATCTGAAAAATCACAACCCCACTTAAAAATCTCTTCGAAGAAATACCCCTGTAAAATTATTCTTTGAAAATCTAATTCCTCCCCCCATAAAAAATTACTTTCAATAAAAAGCACTCTCCAAAAAATTACCAAACCCATTATTTTATGTTTGGGTTATTGTTGTCTTATCTGTTATGAATACATTTAACGGAGTGTATTTTTTATATAGTGAAGATATGAACCATTTGTATAATGTTATTCAAAAGAAATATTTGATATGAATGAAATTAACAAAAATTATTATACAACTATTTAATCATTAACTTGTCTTGTTTGTTGTGAAATAAATATATCATGTTTTTTATAATTATTTTGTTACTAATAATATGATAATAGTATGTTTTTTTCCCTCGCTTTTAGCGGTTGTTTTATATAAACATCTTTATTGAGACAATATGACAACAAAAATTTACAAAATATATTATAACAAAATGTACAATTGTGTTAGTGATCTGTCACGGGCTATCGACCATAGGTCTTTCTATCCTATTTGTTTTATTTTTGTATGTTCAGGACATTGCGTACTATGTTGCAAGATGATAATGGTATGTTATTATTAATATAATAATAACATAATAATACATATCAAAATAATACAAAACATGATTTATTACTTTCACAACAAACAAGACAGTTAATTACACACATTTATTGTCAAAGTAATGAAGATTAAATTTTCTCTTTATGAAATGAAATCAAAACTTTTTTTTTCGTACATTAATTACAATTCTCATATTTTATTTTAATACCATTCCGATTCGTTTATTATTGTTGCTACCTTCTCGTTTTTTGTGTGTATATGTGCGGGTGTGTGTATTTTCGCCATAATGAGAATTACGCCGGCCGCACTGACCGATAATTTTAATTAACGCGTTATACGATGCCACCGGACGGAATTATAATTGAACAGTACACGCTTCGCGGACTCATTTCGCGTATGAAATTGATTTACCAATGTTACCAGCCCGAGGAAAATAAATAAACAAAACAGGGAAAAAAGTGTTCATATATATTCCGAAAGGGCCGGCGCTGCCGCAATGGCAAAACTCCTGCTGGCAATTAACAAATCGATCCGATTAACGGCACGGATTTAATTAAACCACGTAATACAATATTACGCGTAATCGAATTATTGATTCATTGGGAAATTCAGGGAGATAAAATTAATTGAGGCTTTTTTGTATGATTTTAATTGAATATATTGTTTCTTTAGGGCCAAATTAAATATAAAAAAACACGTTCCTATTATAATGAAAATATTCTAGAGTAATTATTTTACTATTTGTTTCGTTTAAAAGAAACCAATAATTACTATATTTGTTTGTTTATTTTTACAAGATAATTTTCGTTTTATATTATAAAATTATTAACATTTTTAATATTTAAATGTACAAAATTAAATATAGGTAATAATTTAGAACCTGGAAATAGAACCAATAGACAAAAAAATAAAAAAACAACAAATAATCTAATAAAATAATGGTACGGTCATGTATGTAGAATGGGAGAAGAAAGAAACGTAAGAATATTTAAGATGTACCACAAAGTTAACGCCTACAACACCAAACAAGAATATATGAATGAAGAACTCCAGGCAAAAATCAAAAAGGTCGACCAAGAAAGGAATGGAATGACGAAATAAGAGAAGAGTTAGAGAAAAAAGGATTAAAATGGGAAGAAGCCAGAAAACTCACACAAAACAGAAAAATATGGAGAAAAACATACACAGGACAAACAATCACCTCACAGTGAGAAGTAGAGAGGAACATATAACTATGTTATATAAGGCTAAATAAATAAATAAATAATGTAATAGAAACATTTTTTAAGTGAAACCAACCAACCATTTATTATCAAGCATATTTCAGCAAGTGATAAGTGAGAAACTAATTACATATATACAAAACTAAAGTAATTTATTATCTAAGTGCAGCTTTATACACACAACAATTCTTGCAGAAATTAATATTATAATTATATATATGGAAAAATTACAACTCACACAATTTTGTGCGAGAATTTATTTATTTATTTAATCAACAAAGGCCATTGTATACAGTATATAAATAATAGAATTAACAAAACACATTTTAAAAACAAACTATTTTGCATTAAGTATACGTCGCAAAGAACTTACAGTCTCTATAAACATGTCAAAGCCGGATACTTTTATAAATTCATGTTTGTGTAAAACGGCCCTTAGATATATAGAGTAATGAAGAAAAAAATGTTTATTAACTATATAAAAGTAATACAAGTTATAATGCAATACAGACATAGAATAAAACAAAAATAAAAGCCAAAATGTACCTGCATTAGGTTCATAATTTTATCATATTATGATAAATATTGATGTTAGTTTTTTGAGTCATAAAAATGAGAAAAATAAGGTAAACAAAAATTACATGTCTAGTTATATCAGAATAAATAATTTAATGGATAAATCTCAAAGTCAAAATTTATGTATTATTGTATAAATATACCATTATTATTTATTTGTATTTATCTACTTTTGGTTGTATAATTGTAATTTAATTCAAAACATATTTTCTGTGAGGCAATAATTATCATTATTATTCTAGAAAAGAATTCTTTATTTCGTTTGTGTTGAATTTTAGAAGTCTGCCTTTTTTATTATTATTATTTGCTGTGGAAGGGAAAATATAGTTATGGACGAAGTGAGTGGCCCCTCTAGTCAAACGTAGACTGGAAGCATACCACTAAAACCCCTCCCACTTTACTGGCTTCGACTACTAAAGTAATTAGCTGGTCTCAAAATATATAAAATGATCGGACTTACTCTCATATGTGATATTTAATGTGATGATAGACATTGCTCATCTTTATCTTTATTTTTTAATTTTGTCGGCGTTAACTTGGTGGTACATTTTCAATATAGTATATAAAGAAAATAATTATAAATATAATAAAAAATCCAAGTGGTATAAAAAAGTAATTTTGTTTTCTTTGTATACTTTATCTTTATTATTATTATTTTAATATATTTTTGGTTTTCATTTTAAAAATGGATTTATAATTCGGTGTTTTTACAAAATAAAACAATAGCAAAATAACACACAAAAAATATTAAAATACATGTAACAAATTAGACATTAATGACGCAATAAATCAAGCCCTTGATGGTAACAATATAAAAATTTGATATCGGCCGCGTTGCAGACGACTACGACGACAATTACAAAATGTTGTCATGAACACGTACTGTCATTAATCAAAATGTTAATTATAGCACCACCGCCACAATTACCTCTCTCTTTCTCTCTCGTCCTCTTTCACTTTCTCGTTCTCACTCGCCCGCGAGAGAGAGTGAGACAGACTTTGGCATATTTTAATAAGGGGAGTGACTGGGCGACTCTTTTAAATAAAATCTCGAAGCGTTTCATTAATCACGCAGAAAACTGGTCTCGCGCACAGTGTTTTGCCAACTAATTTCCCTAATAATAGTCGAGGGATCATTGCGGGGTTGTCTTTTTTGTTTTGTTCATTTTGAAAGCGCACCCTTTTGGGCGGTATTTGCATTTTTTTAGTATTGCTCTCGAGATGAGAGAAACACACACACGCACAATAATATTCTATTCAATACAAGGAACTTAAAAGCTTTATTATAAAAAATATTGAAGACAACTGTTTATTTGCTGTAGTTTAAGAAAAATTTTAAAAAAAAAAACGGAGCTGATACACAGTTTTGCAGTTATTTAAAGCTCGAGAAGTAATTGTTTCAATAGGTGTTTGTCAAAAACTTAAGTAATTTTTGCAGCGTTGAAATTTTCTTATTTTTTTTAGTATTCATCCATATACACCTGTGATCGCAGCTGGAACGGCGCTTAATTACACATTTAACAACTTTAAAATTACATATAGCAGAGCTGTACTGACGAGGAATGGATCCCAAAACACAAGTCTGCATATGGCCTTGCATTACTTAAGATTGATTTTAATTTTAAGTCTATTAGTAAGTTCTATATTCAAAGAAAATAATCCACTTATTTTAACAATAGAAAAAGTGTATTCAATGTCTTGTTTACAGTTATTTAGATAAATTAAATAATAAAAGAATTTGAAATTAATTAATAAATTATTTCTTCTTTAGCTACTGTGATATTTTGAATTACGTTAAGCAAGTACTTTAAAACAACAGCACATTAAAACAACTAGATCTCGGAAACGTACCCAGTCAGACATTGAATTATATAATGGACACTTGCTTTTGATTTCTGTATATTTTCGAGTTTACGTGAAGTGATTGATCACAAAATAGAAAGACTGTTATTTCTTACTTCACTTTTTATTTTTATGTTAAATGTACATTTCGAGACACAAAGAGCTCATTATCAATAACAAACTAACATAATATAACTAACATAAAAATAAAAAGTGAAGTAAGGAAGTACTTTTGATTTGAGAATATTTAATGCAAAGAACAAAAATTGTTAAGTAATATAGGACCATCTGCAGATGGATCCATCCCTCTGGATTATTTGCATTATTTAATTTTAAAGATGTTAAATTAAATTAATTTAGCGTACCGTCCCGGCTGCGACCTCAGGTGTAAATAATCAAGTTCGGCAACGGACGCGAACGATGCGCGCGTTTTATCGGCCTCAGTAAAAACCACCCAGATATTGGTTTATATACAATATTCATTGAATCATTTATAGTTTTATAAATTCAACTACATAATTGAAATATGAAAATCAACTACAACCAGTCCCACCATGTCCTGGAATCGAACGAGAGACAACATTTTATTAACATATACTAATCGAGTAAATTGATTGCGTAGAAATTATACACTAAATAAATAACATTTCCCTTATTTATTTAATGGATTTATCTTTTTACAAATCTTTGTAATAATATTTCTCTTCTTTATTACAAAACCGAAACAACAAATATTGGGAACAGCTGTATATTTCCTACGTTTTAAAACAAAACTTAAAAAAGAAACAATGCTAGACTCAAATGCAATGGCATTCTCACAAAATCAGATCCCCGAAAACTCCGAAACGCGCTCATTAATCGCCAGACGAAATTGATATTCGACTCCTTTCACAATAACCCGGTGATTAATATTTTCCTGTCGAAACCCGGCCTTCCCGCAATCCGTTTTCGTTAACGTTACGAGAGTGGAAACCGTTTCGGGTTTCACAACGCGAGCGCGGTGGACACAGGAAAAAAAATTAACGCGACGTAAATATCCGAGGTCCATTCAAATGTAAATGAGGATTAGTAGCGGATGGATGTAATTATTAATTAATTGACAATAAATAATAAACACGATGAGAAGTGGAAATGTGGAGATCAAAAAGTATTGAAACAAATAGTGTTACATAATTACTATAAGAATGGAATTTAGTTTTTGTATAAAAAATAAGCAATAATATAGCATACATTTTATCATTCTTTATACAACTTACTTGTATAATTACAATTGTCAATAATTAGGATGTATTTAAATTAAGACACTTGATTATTCATTTCACTATTATTATATTTAAGTTCCGACAAGTTTCGACGAATAGTCATTATCGAGGAACTAACTAAAAGTGCAAACATGCGATATATATAAAGAGAGAAGATCTACAATGGAATTGCGTCAGGTTCAAGGGTATTCGCGAAAGGGAGCTCCAAATTTTTATCAATTTTGTTAAGTATAGTTTTTCCACGGGATAAATGAGAATATAGTTCAAAATATAATTGTCAAGTCTGCGATATATTAAAATTATTTACATCTCCAAAAAAGTTAATAAATTGTGATTTCTCGTATATGATTTCTCGATTGAAGAGAAAATATTGGTGAATGCAGAACTTGAGAAAATCATTCTTTAAATACATATTATGCGAAATATATCTGGTTAATCAATAAAACAACATGTAAACATTAACAAATATTTAATTGTAATTGTAAATGTGAATAAATTATTAAAAATCTACAAATAAAATAAATAAAAATTAAGATTAAACTGAATAGCTTTTAAATTCTCGAATGGTTTCGATTTATTAGCCCATTTTCAAGAGAATTAAAAATTTATTGTAACAACATAAACTATCAATATTTAAATATTAATAAGATTAAATATTTAATTTTACAGAATACAAATTATTCCCGACGAATCTGCATATCGTATAATTTTATTAATATGATGGCAAACTGGTCTTAATAAAGAACCGGATAATTAACGGCGGCGAGTTCGGATCTTCTGAATACCTAGAACGCATACGAGATAAGATACAATTTTTATCAGTGTTTAATATGTTAATCATCAATGTTTATATATCTCAAAGTCGGTTCTGTTGAAATTGTAGGAATGCGGCCGGGCGATTCGAGATTTCGCTGTGATAGTAAGACTCGAATTCTCTGGATGGATTGTTTAATCAACGGTTTTATAGAATTGTTTTTATCTGATTGTGCGGTTTTTCTCAGAAAATGATACTGGAAACCTATTTTATTTTAATTAGAAATATTAATAATACATATAAAATTAGATGTGGACATATTTATTTATTTGAAATGTTCTATTTACACTTTATTATTTTTCCAATTAATGATAAAAGTAGAACGATATTGGAAATTAGCAAAGCCACTTATTCTGAACAAAAAATATATATATATATTTGAGAATTTATAAACGATCCTATTTCGAGTGCAATTTGTTTTATTATAATATATTGAAAAATAATAATAAAAACTTTGAAAATGTGGGATTTCCAAACACAAAATATTTTTTTCTGGTGAACCCTTTGAGGTGCAATTTATTTCATTCGAATATCCTCAAAAATAAAATATTTAAAAATGTGCGATTTACAAAATCAAAAAAAAATTTTTTGGCGAAATCGTTCAGACACAAACGAAAATAAGGGTCGTACGTTTGTGGAAACGATGCTCTTTCAAATGTATTTTGTTTCATTCGAATATCTTTAAAAATAAAATATTACCTCAACGGATTCACTAGAAAAAAATATTTCTACTTTGTAAATCGCACATTTTTTTAGTGCGATTTACAAAGTAGAAATATTTTTTTCTAGTGAATCCGTTGATGTACAAACTAAAATAAGGATGGTTCAAACGATGCTCTTTCAAATACAAGTTGTTTCATTCAAATACCTTGAAAAAAAAAAAATATTTTAAAAAGTGCGATTTACAAAATCAAAATTATTTGTTTTTCTGGTTACAAACGAAAAAAAGTGGTACAAACAGGTTCAAACGATGCTCCCTTAAATGTAATTCGTTTTATTCGAATATCTTGAAAAATAAAATTCTTTTAAAAATGTGCGGTTTTCAAAATTAAAATTATTTTTCTCTGACAAACATTTGAGGCAAAAATGAAAATAAAGGTGGTATAAACCATACTCTATCGAATTCAATTTGTTGTAGAAACAAATATAAAAGTGGTATAAACAGGCAGAAACGAAGCTATTTCTATTGGAA
This sequence comes from Philonthus spinipes, assembly GCA_963082785.1. Lineage (NCBI taxonomy): Eukaryota > Metazoa > Arthropoda > Insecta > Coleoptera > Staphylinidae > Philonthus > Philonthus spinipes. The sequence continues at coordinate 12,574,144 of OY720302.1, forward strand.
TTTTTTGATTTAAAAAATACGAAAGTTGGGCTCTGGCGAAAAATGTATCTCTTTGTAACTTTTTAAGCCTTTAGGTACAAACGAATGGATTCATCAGTTTTTTTCCTATTTGGGCCCAGGTTCACACCGGTATAATAAAGAAGTAAAGAAACGAATATAATATAAATATTAGAAAACTCGTTAGCCATTTCATGTAATATATGTGAATATAAATCTACAAATACATTGTAAATAATTATCTAAACTATATATAAATGTTACATGAATAAAGATGTTTAGTAGTAGTATTAAAAAACTACACCAGTAAATATAGTCAACTTATTTTATTCTCATATTCCTCTTTCAAATGCTTTTTTACTACAAATTTTGAAATATATATTTTTTTCGATAGAGTAAGTGGATTTTCTAACTTCCAAGATATAAAGTAGAACTTTTTTGATTATAAAAAAATCCTCAAGTTCATCGAGTCTTGAAGCACTGAATGGAGATATCACAGATCTTATGATGTAGTTGGTAACGCACTCGACAAGAAATCGGAGGACATGGGTTCATCAGAGGTGTTTATTTTCACTTTATATTTAATTAATTTAAATTATACCTAAATGTTGAACATTGAAATTTCTACAACTCAAATTCATTATCATATTGAGAACAAATCATTTATTATTTACTTTTAAACGATTTCCAGCATATATTTTTTTATTCAATTTTGTTCAAATAATTTATTTCCATCATGCGGATATTTAGATATATGAAATTTTCAAAAATTGACAAATATAACTTGGGCGCTGTTTATAAACAAATCCTACCGATTCTATAATTTTCTAAAATATATCTGATTTTAGAAAATTATAGAATTTTACATAACCCTTCATATTTTTTCTGCAATTTTTCATTTTCCCCGCTCACATTTTTTTTTTTCGGTCTGCGGATGATAACACGCGCCGAGCACATATGAAAACAAAAGGAAAGACACGTATACAGAGAAAAAAACGCGCGTTTCGTAACAATAGAAAGCCATTACGGTTGTGCGGAGAGTAGAGAGATAAGATACGCCGAGCGCTAATGAAAGCAAAAAGGGCTCCCCACTGGAACGAACTACGAAGACCAGAAATTAAATCTTAGCGCCGATGATAATGGATAATTTTATGGATTTGAAAGTATTAAGCGTGTAATTGTGACTAAACTATAAACAGTCAATTTACTTTGTGATGTACAGTAGTACGTTTTTTTTTAATGTAAAAATTCAAATTCACTATATTATTTTATTTTTCAATTTCACCAATTCTTTGATGTAATTGAATAATAATTGCTCTCTAGCAACAGTTTTTTTTTAATTTGCAAAGGTAAATGCAAAGGAAACGTATGAAAAAATTAAATGTGAATTTGCTCATCAGATAAATCTCCCTACCGATGGTTTAGGGAATTTAAAAGAAGTGGTCATTGATAAAAACAATGAGCATTTGAGTGAACAAAAAAATAAAAATGTTGATGATTTGGATAAATTATTCGCTCAAGATAAAAGGTAGCGAATACACTGGAAATTACTGTAACAACATCGAAGCGACTTACATCCGCAAGATACATAAAAAAAATGAGGAAATTGGGATAAGAAGACATTTTGACATGTCTATAAGTTTGTTTGAACGGCGCAAATATTAAAAAATATTTTTTCTGCATCGAATTATTACCGGTGACCAAAAATATATTGATTATGACCACCTGAAATGCAAAAGATAATATGTAAAATCTGGTCAATCCCAAAACCGTATATTCAAGTGTCATGCACTATTTAGTGAATCACGGATCGGATTCCGAATGAGTCGGTCCAGTCTATTTTGACTAAAAACGTGAATCGGAAGCATAACGGATAGAGAGAGAACTCCGGATCACTGTCGCAATTATGATTCTTATTTTTGCGACGGAGCTTACAAAAATTATCGGAAAATTCTATAAAGATTGTAAATAATGAAAGTAATAATTAAAATAAGAAATATTTTCTATAGTCTTTAACTTTTTTAATGAAAAGTGCATTTCAATTTTCAATTTACATTATTAACGGAATCTCCATTTCCAAATTACAATCATTTATTTCAATAATTAATTAAAAAATTATTCGAAATATTGGTCATCATTAGTATTGGGCGTTAACGAATGATTTCAATAATCGAATGATCGGTACTTGAATGATGTTGATAATCGATTGATTATTCGAAAGATTATTCGAATGATCATTTGAATGATCATTCTAGTAATCTTTCGAATGATTAGTCGATTAGCGATTATCGAAATAATTTTAATTATTTATCTTCTATTCTCTACTTTTTCAGAAATTCAAATCATTTACATTTTGTCAACTGTAATCCATTGTTACTTTTCCCGTATTTATATAACAAAAATAGTTTGTAATAAATATTTAATTTCTATACGATATCTGAAACTAATCAATCAATTGTATCAAAGCGATGAATGCAATGAGGATCAGAAATACCTCTACAACATGGACCACTTTGTCGAAAACCTAAAATCGGTAATTGTTTATTGTTTATTTAATAAACAAAATCGGTAATTGTTTATTGTGTATTGTTTAATGTTGAAGATATTAAAATCCGGAACGAGCAACTGCGTAATCCATAACAACAACACAACGCTTTGGGATTCTTCAAAATCCGGGGCTGCTTTAGCTTCTATAAAGCTAACGTGATTTTTATTTTTAAGGTCCAGTCAATAGCCCGCTTACTATTTAAAAAAGAAATAAATAAATAAAGGACCCTCTCTGTAATTAAGTGAATTCTTTAAAAGAAAAGGAAGGAATACGGAAGTGTTATTTTTTGGGAATATTTAAATGTTTTTTTCTTAATTAGAATTTACAAATGAAATGAATTTAAAAAATATATATACGGAATTGTTATTTTTCTGGAATATTTAAATGTGTTTTTTTTTTAAACTAAAATTATAATTGTGTCGAACGCATGGAGTATTTATGAGGATTTTATTAAAAAAACAACTCAAATATAAAAAAATATTAGAATCATCGATTATCTAATAATCTACTAATATCATTTGAATGATCATTTTATTCGCTGAAAGCGGTCAAGCTGATTTTTTAGGCTTCTATAAACTCCAAATTTTCCTTAATGAGCCAATCGTATTCAACAATAATTTACCGTAAATTTCAAAATATTCACAACAAATTTCTTATTAAATATTAAAAACTGTAATCAATTGTAAACACGATAATTTCGCCTATGTATACTTATAAGAAAAATGCCCTGTATTTATTTGTAATATGTGTAAATAAAATTATGAATAACTTTGTGATTTTTTTTAAAAATGTTTACTTTTCAAAATTGTTATGAATTGTCATTCATACAAATATTTGGCTTATGGCTAGATAGATGATTTATATAGCGATTTGAATGAACATTAAAATAATAATCGATGATTTTAATAATCGAATGATTCGATTACTCTCCGTAGAATCGGCCTATTACTAAATAATCGATGATTTTAATAATCGAATGATTCGATTACTCTCCGTAGAATCGGCCCATTACTAGTCATCACTGACCACATCTATCTCTCACCTTTTTGAGAATTTATTTATTCCATGGCGTTTTTGCTTCTTTTCTTATCGATCCTAATTCTATTTCTATTGCAAGACGTATTTAATATTCCTTTTATTTTAACAGTCACTCACTAAAGTAAACCGTTTTGCATATCACTAATGTGAAGTGTTCTATCAAAAAGGATTAAATAATAATATACTAGTTACTCTATGGTTCTATATTATAATGAAACTAAATAAAATTGCTTACTTCACTAACAGTTACGCATTAATAAGTGATGAAGGGAATTTTAATTCGCTTTATAATAATTATAGTTCATTGTAGCGACTTTACAATCCTCGCATCCGAATTCCAAGCGATTAAGTAAAAATACGATTGGCGGTAGTTTTTCATTGATCTCCCGTATTTCTTTATAAATAGGCAAGTATTTCTTCTAAGAAGGTGCGCGTAATCACTTCTGATATTGCTGGTTTTCTCGACGTCTGGCTACCAGACACGCGGTCCAGGTCAGCGTAATACAGTTCGCGGAATTTGTATCTAGCATGGCAGGAGATAAGAATTGCACCACCCTTCAACGATAAAGAGTTTGTTAAACAATGGTTTTGTTGCATTTTTTTTTATTTTCGTTTGCTAATCAAGTGATTTTTCAGAAAAAGAAAAAGGTTTTATTGTGGTAGCTACGTTTTATGAGATTTTTATTATTTTAATGAAGCAAAGTGGAGTAAAAGTGTACAAACGTGTGCCATTGATGCTTTTTCCATTGAAATTTGTTTCATACAATAATCTGATAAGAATAATAAAAAAATGTAGAAAGAAAAGTAAAAACAACCTTCAAAATAAAATTATAAAAATTGTACAAACGGAAACCAACGAATGTCGAAGATATTAAATAAATATTAAATATGATAAGCACTCAACTGATAAAAAATAAACATGCTTCTCAAATGTTTCACCCTTCGGGGTACAAACAAAAAGAGGAGTGGATTTGTGAGGTACTAAGGAATTCACTAGTATTATTAATTGCCGCATATTTTACAGATTAATGACGAACGATCTTTAATTTAATACTACAAAAATTTAAATATGAAATATACGTTAAGTTTCATATATTTATATTTGGTTTGCAGGATTTTAAATTCTAGTTTATGTACACTTCACTTAAATTTCAAACTTTTTGTCAGCTGGTGTGTAGCTACTTAAGTTACCCTACCTCCACCCCACTTATTTTATTTAATTAAATATAAATTTTGAAAAGTATGTTTTCCATCTTCAGTACTTATATTTTGTTAAATGAAATTAGTAGAAAGAATAAACAAGAATTATATTTAATTAATTGTATTTGAAAATTCACACATATAAAATTATAAGTTTAAGGTTGTTATATATATATATATATGTCCCCTTTTACCAATTGGTGTCGGGGTTTGTTTAAGGTTGTTATTTGTTTAAATTTAATTTTAAATATAAATAATAAAAAATTGCTTTATAGTTTCACAATGTCAATGTAGAACTAACATTAGCGATGCTTGCAAGAAACTATAAACAAAGTATTTTATTATTTATTTATGTAATTATATTTATATAATAGCCAACGACATTTTTGGTACGTTTGTTTATTCTGCTCTAAGTTAAACTTAGTGAAGTTACTCATAAAGTTTACATTACTAGTTCATTATCAACTCGTGCAGCCTTTATACACTTTCTGTACTAACAGCATGGGAAACCTTCTTGGTGACGTCAAAAACTTGCACTCAATTCCACTTAGCGCAGAACAAACGAACAAGCGTGCTCTCAGTACAGAGAGTCTAAATAGTGAAACATTGTGAACGTATTTAAAGATATTTTTGTAATTAACAACAATTATATAAACGATATAACTTAAATATTTTATTTAATAACTATGATATTTCACAAAATATCACCAATTTAGAAAAAAGCTTGTAACTAGTGAAATAAGATAAGTGTTTTTATTTTTTATATATAGGAATGTTTAATTCCTTGAATAACTTTCTCACTTATCACTTCATGAAACACTTTGGATATTAAAAGGTAAATAAAGTAAAATTAAAATCACTTGGTTTGTTTCACAAAATATACAGAAAGTTTTATGTAACACCGAACATGCTAGAATGTATTCAATGTAAATTTCCCTATGTTCGATTTGTTCAGGAACGTATCAAAGCATTGAGTGCGATGTAATTGGCTACTATTTCTAAAAATAATATAGTCAACCCAAACTACACCCTTCCACGTCAAAAATGAATTACACTTGTCAGTTACCGCAAGCAAGTGACATTTAGTATTCTGGTGCTTAAAGCAGACATATACGAAGAGTTGGACATCTTTACGTATTAATAATGTATACAAAGGAGAAGATTTTTATGGTATGCATTGCGGTTAAGTAAAATATCCATAATTATACATGTTGAACCATATATAATAGTTGACAAATATAATTTATTTTTGACGGAAATAGTGTAAATTGGGTTGAATATATTACCATTAGAAATCGTAGCCAATCACATCGGACCCAATGCTTTGATGCGTTCCAGTACAAATCGAACATAGGAAATTTTACATTGAGTACATTCTAGCATGTTCGGTGTTACATAAAACTCTCTGTATATATGTATATTGACACAACTAGTTTCGCCTTTTACAGCATTATCAAGGGAAATTTACAAAATAAACCGACAAGTAATTGTACATACACACAAAATTTTAGGTAAAGGTATTTAAGGATCGGTGAAGACCAAAGCTCTTTGTTGTCATTAACAATGGGTTTTCCAAGTTGTGTATTTCCAAAACTTTTTCGCAGATTTAGATTAAATACAAAATTTTAAAATTATTAACATTTATTGAGTGGTTATTGGAGATGCAGTGTTTCGCGATGCCGGTACATTGTTTTTTATATAAGATGGATTTTTTGTGTTCTTCCAGCCGCGTTTGAAAGGATCTGCCTGTCTGTCCTATATATATATACCGTCGCAATCATTGCAATTCAGTTCGTATGTTCCACATTTTTTCGTTTTTTCGACAGGAGACTTGTTACTCATTAGTAACTTTCCTAAGTAACTTTGATTGGTGCACGTGATACGAAATTCTTTACTTTTAATACTTAACTATTTTATTTGATAGTTCTTTTATGTAATTGATTTTTGTCCATTTTATTTCCTCTTTTGGTTCTTAAAAATATTAGTAGAACAAACAGAACTGTTAAACTAATAAATTTAATAATACTCAGGTAAATTTATTAACTTATTAGTTTAAAGATATTCGAGGCTATTCCGTACAGAAAATGTTAAGTTTAACGTATACGTTATTAATTAATTTCACATTCTATGAATACATATTATAAATAAATCTATAGTGTGATGATAAAAACTAGTGTTGGCAAAATCGAGTGAATTTAGTAGTCGAGTATTTCTGGATAATCAATTTTAAGTGGCTAAACACAGTATACTGTGGGATAAGAAAATTGTCATACTTCATTTTGCATTGACAAAAGATCGAAAAGATCGACTTTGCATATCTCTAATAACGCACACGTTAAACTTAACATTTCCATTATAGAATAGCCCCGATTGACTGAACTTTACTTTATTTATTGTAAAATTTTGTTTCATCGTTAATTAAAGTGTGTTAAAATTTAGTTAGCTGTTAGTCCGTGATATTCAGGTTTTACGTAAATATTGTGTTTTAACCTCACAATCTAATAATATATATCAATGAGAAAACTCGCTTAGATTATGACGATAAGAAATAACGTGCACGTTGAATATAACATTTCATGTACGGAATAGCTCCGATCTTTACTAACATCATATTAGTAGGGCTATTTTGTAAGGGAACTGTTAAGTTTAACGTGTATGTTATTTTTTGTCATCACAGTTTAGAAGCTGCTTTTCTAATTGATAATCGGGGCTATTCCGTACGGGAAATGTTATTTTTAACTTGTACGTTATTAATTAATTTCACTTTCTATGTATATTTATCTAGTATAATAAATGGTTAGACTGTGATGATACACGTTAATCGTAACTTTTCTCTTACAGAATAGCCCTGATTATTTACATAGAATGTGAAGTTAATTAATAACCTACAAGTTAAACTTAAAATTTCCCGTACGGAATGGTCCTGCTTATTGTGTTTATCGTATGTTTACTAATCAAAATAAATCTACAGAAAGTGTCTTCACATGAATCCACGTGAATTGTAAGTAAATTCGTTTATTCTCTCTTTGTACCTCTGTGGTGTCGTACGTGGTGGGGTCCAGAACCGGAACAACAAGGCTGCTCCATGTACATCGTCCAGCTATTTTCGAAATCAGCTAAAACCACGCTGACGCCGGCCGAAAGATACACTAACAAAACCACAAAAACGTAACATTTCGAAACTCTTCCTGCTGGCAGCCACGTGCTCCTCCTCGGGTTCTCCATACCGGCGAAAGATTTCTTTTTCCGACAGGATAACACACAAATAACAGTAAAGAATATGCAGAACTTATTCAGAATATACAATTAAAACAGATCACATGTGAAAACAAACAGGACCGTTCACTGATTCAACTAAAATCAACCCGGTTGTTCGAACACTTAATAGTTATTTCGTTTTTAAATATATATTTAGTGGTTGTTTGATTGAAACTAACTGAAGAACGACGGTTTGTGAGTGTTTTTCGGTTTTCGCATCGTCGACGCGGATTATTCCGGGCCACACACACTCTCCACGCAGTGTTTCGTTTCGAACTGGAGTGTTTATAAATGGCTGTCCGCATCGTGGTCGCTTCGGCCGCTTCGGTTCCAGTCGGTTCAGGATGTTCGTGCTCCATGCGCTTACGTTCCTCCGTCGCGACGCCTTCCCGCTTACCGCTTACTCTCTTCGTGACCTCTTCGCCGCCCGGAACGTATCAGATTTTATATTTTGCGACACGAGCAGCGATTCTTGTAAATATTAAAACATTTAGATTGTTTCAAAATATTCAATTTAATATACAGAATCTTGATAAATACTTATCTTGATATAACACATTCCATAAATTTACTCCAGCTTTAATCATAGTTATTTAAATAAAAATCCTCATAAAACAAGTAGGTGAAAGAACAATTTTTACTTAAACAATTAAGTCTCCACAACCAACTTAAAGAAAAATATTTAATCATGGTTGTTTAAATATTAACTAATTGTAGTAAGACCTGATGATTTGAATTATTTTCGGAAGCTGCTCCCTATGGCGATTTCAACGGGGAATGTTCCTTTATTACTTGAATTTGACGCTTTTCACATCTCGCATCTGTCATTCCGGAGTCCAGGAATAAGAAAGGATCATAAGAAAATTCTACCTGCGGCCTTTAAAAATTCAATTATTGTATTGTGTGTATGTGGGCGCTTATGGAGAATTCAATGTAAACTCTTAACCCGAACTAAAACTAAATTATTCATTTTTTTTTAATTATACATTGTACAATTCATTAAATGATAGCTATTATATTTAAAGAGAAAATCTTACTTTACTTACTTTGTACTATTTTTTGTCCTTTAGGTATATATCAAACTATTAAAGCGGCTTAAAAGTTATTTTTTTTTTCAAAATGTTGGTGTCTCTTATAATGGCTATAATTTATTTTCTAGATTCGTTTTATTTGTAGTGCAAAGTATACCCCATTATTAGAATACTTTGCAGTATTTCTATTTTAAGTAGTTTGCACCCATTAAACTGACGCTAGTGCAAAGTTACCGCAATTCAAGCTTAGTAATAGGAAATGCAAACTCGCTGTGGATGTGGATACACGATACAAAACGTCTTTCTTCGTCATTGCTAAAATCTGCGGGATACCCTCGATTATTCTTATTAACACCTTTTAATTTATGAAAAAAAAAAGAAACACGTGCAGCTAGGTATTTTATAGGTTTCAGAAGCTATTGTTGAACTCATTCCAACTATTCCTGCTACAAGACATTCTTCCATTGCTTTCGGGGTGTAATCCGCATATTTTCGGGAACCTACTTTAAACTCGTGGCATTTTCTAACAGAATATAAAATTAGAAAAGGTATACTTTGAACCAAATTCTGGAAATAATTTGGGAATGCTTTGCACCAATCCACTGGTGTAAATTATCTGCATATTCAACAGAAATGTGAAACTGTACGAATAAAAAAATCTACTCATTATTATATATTTCAGCATTATTTTAATATGTAACTTAAGTAATAAATAATATCATGTGTTATTGAACAAACAATCACCTGTTTAACATAAATAAAAACACTTAAACTTTGTTTGTATAACTGAGGTTTTTTAATGTGACTATAGTTTCGACAACTTTAACTTGTCATTATCAAACATGACAAGTTAAAGTTGTCGAAACTATAGTCACATTAAAAAACCTCAGTTATACAAACAAAGTTTAAGTGTTTTTAGTTATGTTAATAATGATGTATAACGAAGTAGAAGCCTCCACAGTTAACAGTTTAATCACCTGTTTATTCATTTGTTCATAAATTCCCGAAATATGGATTTTGCACAGTTCAACAAACGTCAGTACTTTAAGTTTAGAATTTGGGAGGCAACTGTTCCACTCTAAAAACTAGGAAAGGGGCGCCGACGCACTAATATGATTCAATGGTTAGAAAAATTTCAAGTCTCTATTCAGTGTAAAATAAAAGTATACTTTTACAGTAGTGGTACAAATTAATTTCGTTTCACGGTAGCAGATTGTAAAACAAAAACAAAAACATAATTAAATGTATAGTCACTCTAAATTGGTTTGAGTTTACGTGAAGTGTTTTATATCAACAAATTAAAACTTGGTTTATTCCTTTCTTCTATTTTTAAAACAGAACAGAAGTGAAGAAGGGAATAAACCAAGTTTAAATTTATTGATAAATGAATAATAATAGGATAGAATTTGAAGTTGCTCTAATAAGAAAAACATTCCATCTATTTCAAACTAATGTGCGGAATATAATTATTTATCAATCTATAATGTTATATACTGTTATTAGTATTAGATCCTTTGCTTGATATTTTTAATATTATAAATTCGAAGTACTGTTTAAAAAAAAATAATGGACGTTTTACAACAATTTCAATTTTTTGAATTAATACAATTTTATTATTTCCTTTCTTTACTATTTCTATGATATGCAACTGAAAATTTAGAAATATATTTATTTTTTAATTTTGTATTTGTGCCATAAATAATTATATACATTTATTAGTGTAATCTACGTACATATTTTTATGATAATACACATATCAAAACACATTTCAAAATAATTGTATGTGGTAAATATTTAATGACTTCTGCCTTTGATGATATTTTAATGCAATATTTTTTCTTCTATTTACTCTCAACTCTATAGCTAATGTCTATAATGTGTTGTATTTTCAAACAATTGAGTATTATTGTTTTCTTTATTTTTTATAAATTAAAAAAGGCATTTATATAATCAATTGTTGTGACTTTCATTTTATGAAACTCCATAATAAATTATTTGTTAACAAAACAACGTTTTTTTAGCTTTCGCAAAAATTTATTGTAAAGATAATAAATTAATTATTTACAAATGGTCCGCATTTATATTTGGAAGATATTGAATGTCATATATAATTGAACATTTCGTGGCTTTTCAAGGAAATTTGAAAAAGTTTTAACTAATACAAATTAACACAATTTAACTTAACCTGAAAAAATAACATAACCCAAACTAATTCATTCTGAATTTAACACAATTTAACCTAACCTAAATTAACCCAACTTAACCCATCCTAAACTCAACCAAACCTTTGTTTACATAAATCCAATATAACCCAACCTAAAATTATCATAATTTAACCTAACCTAAATTATCCAAACCTAACCCATACTAAATTTAATAAATTTAACTTGATAAAATCTAAGTTATCATAAACTTGACATAACCCAACCTAATGCAAGCTAGTTAGGTTAAGTTAGGTTAGGTTAAATTATGTTAAGTCATAATTTAACCCAACCTAACTTAACCTAACTTATTATAAACCCAATAAAACCTAACTTAATTAAATTTTAGTCAAAAGTTTTAACTAATACAAATTAACACAATTAATTTAACCTGAAAAAATAACATAACCCAACCTAATTCAATCTGAATTTAACACAATTTAACCTAACCTAAATTAACCCAACTTAACCCATCCTAAACTCAACCAAACCTAAGTTAACATAAATCCAATATAACCCAACCTAAAATGAACATAATTTAACCTAACCTAAATTATCCAAACCTAACCCATACTAAATTTAATAAATCTAACTTGATAAAATCTAAGTTACCTTAAACTTGACTTAATCCAACCTAACTTAACCTAACTTATTATATACCCAATAAAACCTAACTTAATTAAATTTTGGTCAACTTAAAGCCAACCTAATCTTAACATAATTTAACCCTACCTAAATTAACATAACCTAACTCATCTTGAATTAAATGAAACCTAACTTAATAAAATCTAAGTCAACTTAAACTCAACATAACCCAACCTAATTCAATCTAAACTTAACATAATTGAATTTAACCTAAATTAACCCAATATAATTCAATCTATACGTAACATAATTTATCCTAACCTAAATTAATCCAACCTAACCCATTCTAAACTCAACCAAACCTACGTTAATAAAATTTGACTCAACTTAAACCCTAGTTGAGTTAAATTATATTAAATTGGGTTAATTAGTAAAATCTAATTCAACAATAAAGAGCCAATGGTTTAGACATGACACCTCCGATTTTATTATAGATTAAAATTGTGTCTTCCTTAATCATTAATAATGACTTTAAAGTCATCCCATTGCCTGATTGAGTGTTTTTTATTGTAATCACTGAATAAATTGTCTAAATATGTCTTTGAATTCTCTTTTATTGGTTCATTTCGACTTTAATATCTATATTGTCGCTTAATTTTGACTATAAAATGTTTTTAGTTGCTTAATCTTGACTTAATCTTAAAGACTTTGTATTGTCCAATCTTGATATTAAATAGAATTACATGTATTTTCTTAGCTCATTCTGACTTTGTAGACAAGTATTCACCTTTATTGCCTAATTCATACTTTGAATACAGCGTTCGTCATATTTATTGTCTAAATCTGACTTCAACGGAGATTTTTATCATATTTATTGCCTAATTCTGACTTTAAATATAGTTTTCTTGTCTTTTATAGCTTAATTCTTACTTTGTATTATCTCATCGCTGCAAGGTTTAAAAACGGCAAAAAAAGTTACATAATTTTTCTTCTATAATTTCAGATTCGATAAAAAGCCACATCCATATAATGAAATATTAAATGTTCATTTCTATTATACAAAAATGCTCTAAATATTCTCAAACATCGAATATTCCAACATTTTTTAATATATGATGCGTTTATGCGAGATCTCTTCGTCAGGTAGTGATAAGAACATTCGAATGACGATTAGTTATTATTATGCAATTATTTAAGTAATCAAAAAATTTGATTAGTGATGTAGTTAAAATTTTTTAATTTTGTAAAAAAGAAAATTAGAAATTAGGTCATTGAATGAAAAACTGAAAGAACGCAAATAGAATATTTTTTTCACCAATAATAATTGGTTAAATTCTCAATTCCAATAAATCAATTTAATAAAATGCACACAAAAATTAGAAAGTACAGAAATTCAGCAACGAAATATTTGCAATCCCTAAGTTAAACAAATGAAAGTAAATTATCTCCGAAAAAAAAACTTAAGGAATTTAATGAAATATTCCATTTCAATGAACTCCATAATGAATAAGCAGTGTTATATGTAGATGGTATAAATAATGCGGTAAAGTTATTTTTACCTTTAGCCATTCAGAATTGTGATTCATTCTTCCTCTATCTAATTAGAATAATGTCAATTGTGATTGGTTTTTCCATTATCCAATTAGAATAAAGGTATTTGTATTGATTCTCTCTTTAGCCAACTATAATAAAGGCAATTGTGATTAATTCTCCCTTTAGCCAATCAGAATCAAGGCAATTGTGATTGATTCTTCCTTCACCCAATCATAATCAAGGCAATTGTGATTGGTTCCTCCTTTAGCCAATCAGAATCAAGACAATTGTGATTGGTTCTTCTTTTAGTAAATTAGAATATAGGTAATTGTGATTGATTAGCCAATTAGAATCAAGGAAATTGTAAGTGATTCTTCCTTCACCCAATCATAATCAAGGCAATTGTCATTGGGTATTCTTCTAGCCAATCAGAATAAAGACAAATGTGATTGTTCTTTCTTTACCCAATTAGAATAAAGGTAATTGTGATTGATTCTCCCTTTAGCCAATCAGAATAAAGGCAATTGTGATTGGTTCTTCCTTTAGCCAATCATAATGAAGGCAATTGTGATTGTTCCTTCCTTTAGCCAATCAGGATCAAGACAATTATGATAGATTTTTCCTTAAAAATAAAAATAAATGAGAAAATACATACATACAACCACATTACTCTTATGTATTTTTGACAGCAAGAGAATTTAAAGAATATTTTACCTTATTATTTTCGTTCTGTTGGGAGAATGGAATAATAAAACGGAAATCAAATTTACAGAGTCTCTCTCGTCACGAAAAAGTACGGCGAAAGTAATTTACTTGATTTTCATTTGAACATTTTTTCGAAAGCTGAGCTTTAATATTCGAAATATAAATATTACCTTTATTAGTTAAACTTGTTGTAATTCCTAAATTATCAATAATAAGGTAAATTATTTTCAATGTAATTTTTCGCAAAAAAATGTATTATATACAATTACACACACTTTGAATATTTTGGCGTATGCCCATCTGAAAAAAAAAGAAGTCTCGGCCTTTCCTGCAGGGCTCGTGTCGTGCACGGAAAGGTCCAGGTATTTGTAATCCTTTGTGTCGAAATATCAAAAGCAGGTAGACAGTTTTACAAGGGCGAAAAGGGCCGCCCACGCTAAACGGGTTTTTTTCTCTTCTCTCCTACCCGGGCCGAATCTCGGGGAAAAATAACTGTAGATGTTTCAATAGGGTCGCCGCGCCGGAAAAAAATACGCCCGAGGAATAACTCAATATATACACAATAATATTTCTTTCACTCCCTTTCCACCATCACGTCGTGTAAGTCGTGTAATGATTATAAGCGTACGTCAACAAAGCAAAAAAGGCCAATTTTTGATAAATATAAAGAAATACTGGGTATGTTGAATTGTTGAGGCTATTATTTGTTAAAGCTTCATACTTGTATAGATAGAAAAAAAACACTAACGTATATAGTTTCAAAAATTATATTTGTCTCACAACAAATGTCACACAGTGGCATCATCAGGTGACGATATTAATGAAATATAATTTTTGAAACTATACACTGTTACCGGCGATTAATTTTAATCGCCGTCAACAAAATTAAAATTTTTAATTTTAATTTTTTCTTTTATAAAATGAGTTTTTAGCCAGCACTTTACCTGCCGACCGCCGCGGATTAACCTACGGGTCAACATTTACCTGACCCGAGGTTAGAAGATCACCGCCCGGCCCTCCGGATTATCGTGCAGCAATTAGGGCCCGAGCAGCAGATTAAGACGCCCAGGGAGAGGACACGGGCCGCCGTTGCAATTTGAAAGAAGAGAGATTACAGATTAACGTAATTCTTTCAAATTGCATTTTAACGGTTGGATTTAAGAATTCGTTGGAAATAATTATCTTGTTTACGATAGTTATTTTCCAGTGAATTCTTTGCCAACGGCCACGTGGTCCCCGAAAATCATCCCTACTCCAGACGATTTTCGGCGATTAAATACGGGATGCATCCACCCAGATCTTCAGTCCACTCTGGTGCTGTACAGGGGGCAGCATGTGGATTCATGAGGAACTTTTGTTCCTCGAAATTTAACCTTCTCTCTGAGACAGGAAACTCTGACCGACGGAGACGCCAGATGTTCCAGACGTCGTTCCTGCCAGAAGAAGTCGACTCCAGGACCAGTGCTTCCTGAAGTCCACCAACGCCGAGCTTCACGGTTACTGGTGTAACCGTCTCGACGCCACACCGACGCTACTAGTGTAGTGTCCTTTGCTGTTGCCGGATCCAGTCCAATCCAGGAACCTGCCGACTCCAGGAAACTCAGCC
Organism: Philonthus spinipes; assembly: GCA_963082785.1. Taxonomy (NCBI): domain Eukaryota; kingdom Metazoa; phylum Arthropoda; class Insecta; order Coleoptera; family Staphylinidae; genus Philonthus; species Philonthus spinipes. The sequence goes on from OY720302.1 coordinate 12,589,846, forward strand.
CGACGCCGACGTTAGCCGTTCCGCCGTCGTTCCTGCAGTCAACACCGACGCCAAGCACCTAGGTTGCCAGTACAACCGCTTCGACGTCAACACTACGAGGGTAGTGTTTGTTCCTGCCCCTGGATCCAACCCCTACGCAATAACCCACGGACATCGACGCCAAATCCTGACGCCGATCACAGGACGCCGAACTGCTCTCTCTGTTTTGTTTTTTTTTTTTGCTAATTTTTTTTGTAAATAAATTATTTAAAAACCAATTGTGTTTTAAAGGTTAGTTGCTTCGTCTTTAAATCAACCTGAGCTAGTTGATAATCAGCGTGAGGTACCTTCCCTCCCGTTGATAACACGTTAGTTTCATTCTATCTATACAAATATACTGTAAAAAACAAATTGTGTGTATACAATTTTGATTAGGTCTCATAGGAATTTACAGAGGAACATTTTACATTGTTTTAATAGTTTTTATACATCTATCGTTAAGATAATAATTGCTGCGATGGGTGATTCTTCTATACTAATTTGTAGAATTTGAAGGGGTATTGAAGAAAAAAAAAAAATATATGAAATTGTTTGCTGCAAAATCACCGTTTAAAATCTTTCCTGTCAATCTAGAACACTGGATATTGAAAAAATATATCTCTCTATTCATTTTATTTTAATTCTTTGCAATTTGATACTCAATGTTTTTTTATGGATATGATTTAAAAAAATAACACATTGATATTTTGAGACTTAAAGAACATCATGCGATTCAAGGTAAAACTTCAAATATTAAAAACGTATTACGAGGAAAAGCTAAAGTTATCGCGTGAGCGTTCACAAACATTTTCGTTCCGTTCAAACAAACACGATTGTTATAGTTTTGTGTACCGGTGTGTGCTGCACACGTTCGTCTTATTCTCCGCAGCCGTGTATTATTTTAAATGATGTATACACAAGAATTGCAACAAAGGCGCCCGTAATTCTCCTTCCGACAATTTTTCCCCGGCTGCGCAATTCTTTCAATAAAATATGCACCTTCCGGCTCCGGCTCACTCGACGCGACTCTTGCACACAAACGACAACTACAACAGGGCATAAGAGGAAGGACAAATATGTGGGAATTGTTTAAGCTTTTTACGTTTATGAATGACATTTAAATGATTTAAATACACATACTCACAATGTGAAGGAAATAATCTGTGTTAGAATGAATAATTAATTTTGAATAAATTGGAAAAATTAATTAAATTGATATTCCTTTTAAATTATATTTGCATCTATGAATTGAAAAAAAAAATCAGTGTACAACACTGAAATATAATCTAAATTAATTAAATATAAGTGGAAAAGAAACATCTCTGATGGGATTTGAACCCACGTCCTTCGATTTCTAGCCGAGTTACCAACTACACCACAGAGACAGGTGATATCAAATCTCTATTCAGTGCTTCAAGTTCATTTATATTCTATTTATACAGACATCAGAGATATTTCTTTTCCACTTATATTTAATTTATTTAGATTATATTTCAATGTTGTATACTGATTTTTTTTTCAATTCATAGATGCAAATATAATTTAAAAGGAATATCAAGTTAATTAATTTAAATTATATCTCAACGTTGTACATTAAAATTTCAATTTATAAATTGCAAAAAATGCAAATCCTCGAATGCAGTTATAAAACTTAATTGAAACACACTTATATTCCTTTCTTCACTTTTTATTTTTAATGCTAAATGTACATTTCGGGTACTATGTACCCATTATCAATAGCAAATATTAAAAATAAAAAGTGAAGAAAGGAAAATAACTGTGTTTCAATTAAGTGATATAAACCTTCACGTACCTAAAGTAACTATATTATGCAGTTATAAAAACTACGAAGTATAATGGACATAAAACGACGCATGAATATTTTATTATCGTTTAATATTTTAATGTCTATAATATAACATTGTACATACCTTAATAAAAAAACTTAAATTTCATCGCTGGTGAATCAAAATCGTCGAAGACACATAAACGAACTCACTTTAATAATTTCTTTTTTTAAAGAAAAATAAATAGCGTTCTTTATAAACAATAATTTTAAATGTTAAAAATGATAGTGGAATAGTGAACACCGAGAGTATTCAAAACTGTGACAAAGTGACAAAGTCAATAGCTATAAAACTATGATAATTAAAATTATTCTTTAACTATTTTAGTGTTCTCTTAGTTTTAACCTGTGAAAAAAAAAATATGGAATTTTAAATAATTTCATTCCAATATTTTCCGTTTTCACGAAAATTCAACTGAAACAAACTAAATAATAAAAAGTAGAAAAAAAAAAAACAGTGGAAATCAGGAAAAATCCAAGCGAGAAACTTTCTCGCAACTAAACTGTGCGAGTCCGCTAACCCCTCCCCACTCCCATCTACTTCCGTTTGATGTGCGACGCCGGATTTGATTAAGAAAATTTTCGCAATAAAACGAATCCAGTCCATATAGGTGGAGGAGTTTTAAGCGGAAAAGGAAGGGGTTTATCGGCGGAGGCAAGGAACGGGAGAGAAAAAATATCCGCGTGACAGGAGCGGACTCTTTGATCGGAAGGGCTGAGTAATTTAGCGGCGCTCTTCGGAATGGCAAAAAATATATATAAGTCCTGGAGATGGGACGAATACGAATTTAGTTTACGGACCGCGAGGCACGAATTGAAATTATTCCGCTTCTCTAAACGCCACTGTCCTCGTCAGCAGAGCAGCAGATTCTTTTTTTTAAGATGCCGAAAATTAATTCGTCTTCATTCGAGTTTTAAAATAATTTATGATTGTAATTTCATCCCTTCTATATTGTTCTTTTTAATTTTTGTTTGTTCCCTATAAAGTGACTAATAGGTTTAATACAGGGTGGGCCATTTAGTGGTATCTTTTTAAAGATGCAATAAAATGAACAAAATTATTTTTTACATGTATTATGGCTTTATTAGTAAGAGCAAACATTCCCATTAATTATGGAACATAACTTCGTTCAAGTGGCTGCCTTGGCTGGCTTCGTAGTAGCGCATTTTGTCACTTCAATTTTTCAAGACCTTGTTGAAGGTTTCGAGCTGTAGCTCACGGATTGCTTGGATGATATTGGCCTGAAGTGCTTGAATCGTTTCTGGATTGTTGGCATAACATCGGTCCTTCAAGGTTCCCCACAAAAAAATCCAAAGGGGTTAAATCGCTGCTCCGAGGCGGCCAATTGACATCACCAAGACGGCTGATAACACGATTTGGGAATTTGGTGCGCAAAAGATGGGCTGTGTGGTATGGCGCGCCATCCTGCATAAACCAGAGGTCGTCCAAATCCATGTCTTCAATTTCATTAAAAAAAAAGTCGGATAACATGGCTCTGTAACGCTCATCGTTGACCGAAACGCTGTCCAGAGCCTCATTTTCGAAGAAAAATTGTCTAATGATGCCACCACTCCACAATCCGCACCAAACTGTCACTCTCCGGGGATGCATTGGCTTCTCGACAATAACGTGCGGGTTTTCCGAGCCCCAGATGCAGCAATTTTGTTTGTTAACGTAGCCGCCAAGATGAAAATGCGCCTCGCCAGAAAAGATGATTTTTCGCCCAAAATCGTTGTCCAATTCAAGCTGCTCTAAGACTTGAACTGAAAAGCTGAGTCAATTGGACCTTATAAGCGAATAATTCGAGATCTTTGTGCAGAATTCTCCTCAGGCTAGTGCGTGCAATGTTGAACTGTTGAGATCGACGGCGAGTTGATGTTCGTGGATTGAGTCTTACACTCTCGGTTACAGCAGCCACATTCTCGTCTGTGCGCACCGTACGAGAACGAGGACCATGAGTGTTGTCCACTAGCATGTCAGTCTCACGATTTTTTTGCACAAACTTGCGTACAGCAAGCGCGGTGGGTGATTCATTTCAGCCAAAAGGTTTTTTCAACAAACGCACTGTTTGGGCTACACAGCACTCACTTTGGAAAATAAGTTTGCAATATTTCCCAACGTTGTTCAAGAGTAAAGCGACTCATTTCGTACCGCGGAGGAATGATACCGAATTTCTGTCAAGATTTCGAGCAGTAAAAAGATGTCAGTGTCAAAATAACTGTGGATTTAAAAAGAAACCACTAGATGGCCCACCCTTTAGATTATATGTCGACTACTGCTTGAGTATGCGGTTATCCTGCACCATAATATTTATCGTAACGTATTAAGAAATTTGGAAGTTGAGTGCTTACAAAAATTTGACACAAAGGGTTTTAAAGGTTACTTCGTATATTATTTTGTTTTTTATGGCAATGTTTTGAAAATATATATATATATATATATATATATATATATATAGGGTTTCCGATTTACGAGCTCAACCATTGGGATCTCGGTTATTTGAAGAGATAAGAAGTCGGTTAAATTAGGGCAAATTTGCGAATTTTCGGGCTTTGCAAGATGCCGTTTTATAATTGAAAAATTTTCGAGAAATCTTTTTATTTTTCTCTGGACTTATTTAAAGAGGTAATCGAAAATGACATTGTTATAGCCACTTTCTCTTCTCCTCTACAACACTGCGGAGTCAAATTTGGAATCCGACGTGTTGATTTTCCAGAACCATCATCAATTTTGTTTTCTCTTACGGGCGCCATCTTCGATTTTTCATTTTTAAATTCAGATATTTTTCTAGTTACGATGATGTATCACATGTTGCAGTTTGGAGGGAATATGAAAAATACTTTTTTTGCGAAGAGTGTCTTGTGAAAAACATACATGCCTTTATGTTTTCCGACGCGTAATTCATATACTGCCAGAAAGTCTCCCATCTTTCTGGCAGTATATGAATTACGTGGTCTCCGATGGTGAGCAATACTTTTAAAAATATTGTTGCTTATATTTTAAATAAAGTTTTTATTTTATAAAAATAATACCGAGGACTTATTCAAATTCTTAATAATTAAATAATATTAGTTATGACAAAATAATAATAAATAATAATATTAATATATCTAGATAGGCGTGAGTGCTAATAAAAATACTTACACCTGTCTTGAGGATTATTAATAATATTTACACCTGTCTTTACTTTATGCATCCGCTCCATGTACTTATTTATATAACATATAATTTGGTTAATTCTAGAACTTCTATAGAATCGTTCAATTTGAAAACTAGTTGACAATATATTATTTAAATAATAATACGAATGGTTATCCTTTCTCCTACTTATTTTTTTATTGAACTAAATATATTTCAGAAACTATGTTTTCATCTTCAGTGGTTGACGTTTTTATAAAAACTTCAACTATTTAAAATGTTGATGAAATTATTATTTAAATAATTAAAAGTGTCCATAACCAACTTAAAGAAGATTACAATAGTTTACTTAAATGGAAAACCCTATTATAACAGCCATTCAATTTCTTATAAGGTTGATTACCGCCTCATGCAAAACTATACAAATGTTTTGCATGAGAAATAAAGATTATTATTATTATTAATACGTGTTTAATGTTCAGAAGTCTGTAAAATAATCCTAAAGACTTACCTCAACTAATTAAACTGCAGCAATTAATGTGTAGCAGCGGTGAAAATAAAACGAGAAAAAGGAAACGTCGAAAAGAACACACCGTTGTGTGTTCGTGGGTGTATTTAGGTCAATGGATCTGGGAAGTAAGAAGAAGTGTTTCACGTCATCAGATGAGCGCAGTTATTTTTTATAGATCGCACAAGAAACCGAAACCCGCTGAGTGTAACATACCCCTAAGTGCTATTTTAAAGGCCTGCGATTAGAAGTGGGCGGAGTTTTACCGCTGTTAATTCTTAAAGAATTTATCGCTCCCTGTAGATCTGCCCGCAAGCACACTACTATTATCCCCCTTTTCCGGGAATATTTGTAGCGTTTGCGGCCACCAACGTTTCCCCGCTCAAATTCCCACCGACACACCGGAGCCACCACCGCCGCTCCCCGATGGCCCAATTTACACCATCTAACATTTTCAAGAATAAAACGAAAACTTTCGATACCCTTTTGATAAATTTATACTTGATATGTAATTTTAACTTTGATAGGTATTTCCCCAACAAAACTAACAATACTGTGTTGTGATTTTTGTATTATTTAGTAAAATCCATCAAGTAATCTTCCTGACAATAACTAGATCTAAAAATAATAGGCTCTACAAATGTTCAGTTGGAATTCAATAATTTAAAAAGTTAATTCATCACACCAGGTGTTTGTGTGGTTGCTAAGATAGATTATGTTTGATATAAGATAAATTACAGGTTGCTTGTGATTTGTTAGCCTTGTCAATAAATTATGAAATTACAAATGAAAGGATTTCTTGATTATACTCATCAATAAAAAGAAAAACGCGACTTATAACACAGCATACAATTACTAAATACAATATCTAAAATCCATTTGGTCCAAAAGAGACCCAAAAAAGTCATTTATTTGCATATAAACCATATTAACATTGATAACTTATTGTATTTTGTTTATAATGGTAATCGTCAATAAAGGGTTATTATTATAAGGATATTAATATCCTTATATATATAAAATATATAAATAATATTTTATTATATAAAATAAAAGTAACAACATTTTCTTATGTATATTTTGCCAACTATCACCTCCCCCCTGCCCCCTACGACCTGTATGCCTGCTCCATATTCTCATCCATTCTTCTAATTTTTTCATACCCATCCAATTATATATCCCCTCACCTCCGCAATATGATCCAATGTGTCCTTTTCATATACACAATATATACATCTTCCATACAATTTGTCCCTTGCCCTTGTCAAGGTAACAATTGCAGCTTCCACTGACGTTAAGGAAGACAAGCAGTCTCCTGGACCGGATCAAGAAGATATAGATTTAAATCCGTACCAGCACAGCGCATCTTCCATACAATTTGTCCATCAAACATGAATGAATCCTCTCTCATTTGATCCACACCTAGCTCTTGTCAGGATAACCTATTTCCATTTGCACAAGTCTCTGTTTAATAAGCCGCATTTCTGGACTTTAATACCTTCGTCATCTTTAATATAGTGGATTGTATTCTGTTGCTACTGCATTTTCACCTCCATCGAATTCTCTCTCATCCAATCTACCACATTTACTTTCTTCTCAAGCCATTCTTTGGCCATATTTTCTGATACCCCTTTTCTGTCATACATTTTTCTTCTATCAATTCCATCCATTCTCCACTCGGTTTTTCCCACCTACCACACACTATCCATACCCCCCTCACTAAACTTTCTCTACATATCTCACTCACTCTAATTTCATGCTCCATCGTGTCTCTCTTTAAAAACTAGCTCTACCCATTTCTTGAAGCAATATGTAATTATGGGTAGATTTTTTAAATCCCAATATCTGCTTTAGAACGAATATTGCTCTGTTTCAATACAGTCATATATTCTTGTTATCTACACCAATTTTCCCCAATTTAGTATATATACATATTTTTTCCCAATTTAAAAATTCTGCCTTTCTCGGAATGATTAGTTTACTCTCTGTCATCCTAGTATGTCACCATCAGCCTATTCCCCACTCTAATGGGTGATTCTTCCTTATTGGTGCATGAATGATATTTTCTCCAGGAACACTGTCGTTTACCGTGGAGTTCCCTTACATAGAAATGCTATCTATTCACGGTGAGTTGTTGCTGATCAATTTATCCTTATCTTAACTGGTCTTCAGGTTCTTGATTCCCATGTCGATTCAGAACTACGACAGCCCGCGAAGTTCTCCCAAAGTGGAAAAACCCCTCTGCTGATGGAGCGACAGGTGTCTTTCGATCGACATTCCCCGGTTGACTATCTAGTTCACTAGATGGTCTCCCAAACTGGGGTACCCCCGTAGTTAGCCCTCTGCTGATGGAGTGACAGATGTCTTTCGATCGACATTCCCCGGTTGACTATCTAGTTCACTAGTTTTTTTTATCGATTTTTATAATCAAATTTAAATTGTTTTATTTAAATCGGCAACAAAAATGAATCTATGTGATGGATAAAACTGGAACTCAACCTGCTGACTAGTTAGGAGTGCTGTTTATTTGAGAAAAATAGTTTTCATTCTACGAGCGCCATCTTATGGGTTTTCTAAGAACTTATTTAACAACCCTCATAAACGAGTATAAAACATGCAAAACTTCACCGTATAAATAATAAATATAATGTTATATATTTCGCAGAAAATTAACTATTTTATACATACAACTTACATGCCGAAATAATTGAAGATCTTTCTATAATTTACGTACCTGAAACAAAAAAAAAGTGAAATTAGTTCAATTACCTCTTTGAAGCGTGTAGTAATTTTTATCATATAATTTCCACCCGTAAAATGTAATGTTGCTATAAAATACAATATCAATTTGCTACATTCAATCCCGTAATGGATATCGACCAGCATATTCATTATTGCGTTTACTTTATTTATTATTTTAATGTGAAATAATTTATAAATTTCCACATGCGCGGTATTTGTTATTATCGACAAAAAACACATTAAGTGGAATAAATGTGAAATGTTTGCTGTATGAAATATATGTGGGTGAAATGATTCTTCTCAATGAGTTAATTCCTAAGACCTAATTCGGTCCAACGAAGAACAGCGAGGAATAATTTTCGTTTATAAATATTATTTATAAACATGCACTACCTATCGCATAAATTCTCCACAAAACAATCTAACCTTCAAATACTCTCCTAATTTTGAATCCCCAGAACTGATAATATTAATCCTAAATTTTAAAACTCATTCACACACTCTGTTCATGTTAACCCGTATTGTAACATTTAAACATTCGCTACCATAAAATCTTTTATTTAATTTTCCTATTAAATATTTGGGAATATTTCCTTATCTATATAATTGATTGTTGGAGCCGTTACTTTGTGATACATGTTTATTATTAATATGAAGGTGAAAAATCAATTAATAAAACACTTTTCTTTTATCACGCACTTGATTTTTTATGTACTAAGTCTAAACTAGTTAATCAAGTGCGTGATACAAGCAAAGTGTTTTAATATATTAAATAAAAATGATTTGAAAATAATTAATAAATTATTTCCACATTTAATAATATTTTTCAACTTCATATTAATATCCTTAACTTTTTGGTGTAAAGAAAACACTTAACTTTTATTAGCGCATTATCAAACTAAGTTATCCTTAAAATTTATGTTGAATATTAAAAAATAAACTGTTCGTAAATAGAACATCATTGTTTTAATTTTCACATTTTTTTTATTGTAAAGCCACTAATACAATTTTTCGCTATGATAGCATCATCAGGCAGATGATTAATGACATTAATCTACCTGTCCTTACTCAACAACAATGCATAGAATAGCTTCGTGCAATTTTTAGTAATGAAGAAACATCAGAGAAGACTGTTTAGAATTTGTTTGTAAAATTTCGTCGTGATCAGCGATGAATATCGAGAAGGTTAGCCAAAATCGGTTGTAAAATACTAGCTATAGATACGTTTTTTCAATTGTATTTAGCGAAGTTAATGTATTTGATTAACGAAATAAATCTTCTGCCTAATTGGTAGATCGTTGTTTTATTTACAAATAATCTATTATGGAGTTCACAATAAAATGATGTATTCATTAAAAAAATATTTTAATTTGTTATCCGTTGTATGAGAGAGAGCGTTTAAGGTAAATACATTTTTGAAGTATTTACCTGAATGTCTGTGCAAATGTGTGTGTGTATGTAAATTATTTCGTTGATGCCGACAAAGTAAAATCCACCCCTCACTCGCATCGCCGTGTCGCGTCGCGCGCGTTTCGGATTCAATTATTTCCTGCCGGACAATGCACTAAACGCGGTATTATGGAATGTGCATTACGTTCAAATAACTACCATAACTGGATAGATACGATTCAATTACCGACGGCAAGTTGATGATAGTGATAATCAATACTCAATCAGTGCGAACTGCCCGGCTACCCCGCTTCCGTGTAATTCCTCCGTGTTAATTGCGTGTTTAAATTTCATCACTTCGTTAAGTTTTATTGTGTTATTTAATAGTATTTGATGGAGAGATAGGGCTTATCACAATTTTTTACTCGAGATATTAAATGTGCTGCTTTGTGATATAAATAAATTAACGTTAATATTGTCTAAGATACGTAGTATTTTTTTTTACAGTCGATCAATAGATGGTGTTAGTGAATAGTAATATCACAGTATATCTAAAAATTGATATTGTGAATTAAATCCGGTGTAACCTAAACACAACGAATCCACCCAATGCTAATCAAACATTGACACAAAAGTTTGTTATTGCAAAGCCAGTGGAAACTAAGTAATTGACCGATATTTTTTTACAATCGATCAATAGGTGGGGTTGGTGAATAGTGATGTCACTGCGTTTGAGAACATTGATGTTATTATCAACTTAATAATTCACCGATTAGGTTGCTTAAAAGGAAGTCGTTGGTGCGAAAATGAAAATTACAATTTTGCCTTCCATGATTTTTAATGATTTTAAAGGCATTACTAAACAAGAATACTTAGAATATTTTCGTGCAATGTTTGGTATTGAAGCAGCATCAAAGAAGACTGTTTACCATTGGTTTGCAAAATTTTAGTAATGAATAATAAGACGTTCGGCCAAAATCGGTTGTAAAATACTGGCCATTAATTAAAGTAAATTGTTATTCCTTTTAAATTATGGCCATTAATATTGTACAACTATTTTTTAACGAATTTAATGTGTTTAGTAGAGATAAGATTAGCTAAAGTGAAAATATTTATTACTCACAAATTAAAAAAAAGCGCAAAAATGCCATGTGTTGTAAGATTTATTTTTTTACTAATCTTCTGTATAATTAATAGTTTTAATATTTAAATACTGGTAGTTTATATTGTATAAAATAAATATGAATAGAATATTAAAAATACCAATAAAACAAATATTTATTTTTTAATAATCTATTCATATTAATCTTCTTTATCTTGGTTGTTGGTTTTGGAGACTTTAATTATTTAAATAAACATAGTTGTCATTTCTCATACTTATTTTTGTATTGAACTAAATATATTTCGAAAACAATTTTATATTAAGTGATTGAAGTTGGAGAAAGGACAACCATTTTTATTTAAATAAATAGAAATGAGTATTCATTCACTTGGTCACAGTTATTTAAATATATTAAATAAAAATGATTTGAAAATAATTAATAAATATTTTCAAAGGTCACATAGCTAAATGTGGAAATACTTTATTAATTATTTTCAAATCATTTTTATTTAATACATTTTTATTTAATTATTTTTTTATTAAATTATTATTTTCCTTATTCTTTATTTTATTAATTTATTTTAAAAAAACTGTAACCAAATGAATGGAAATATTTTCTATTATAATTAATATTAAGTTGTCGCAATAAAGATAAAAATCCATCTGTGTCGCATTCATGACGCTCGTTTTGAATTCCAACATCCGAGCGACTTCCACACGTGGTATTTAAAATAATAAATTTTGATCTAATAAGATCTCAACAAACGGAATAAATACGTCAAGATTGATATCAGCGGCAATAATTAGAACCGTCCAAAGTTGTCGCGGCGATAAATCCGTGCGGGCCCGACGTACATTACAATCCCAGATGGAAATCGGAGGTGGCGCACGAGGAATGAAAAATAAAATAAATTTAAGGAAGAATAAAAAAAGGGACGAAAAGACGCGGAGATTTTACGAGAATTACCCATGTCGATTGAGCGCGGCCACATCTCTTCTTCGGACCTTTCTTTGTTGAGTGTAATTACTATTCTCGGGGAATTTTTCAATTATCCGTGCGGACGCGATCTATTATAATAGACACATTGCATTTTGACTCAAAATTGTAGGGGAATAAAGAAAAGGAGGGAAGATCGGAGCGTAACGGGAGAGAGGAGAAAGTCGGGCGCAGTTTGATTAAATTCTACGTCTACTTCTTTGAGTCATTGAATCCGGCGGAGCGCGCTCTCTAATATTTAAATTCGAGGATCTTAAGACGCCGGTATTGCTTTATCCCGAATTTATTTTTCCAATATGTAATTTCAACTTATGTAAAACAATAAACGTTTATAAATATTTATCACAGGGTTTCCACGCAATAGGGGATCGATGAATTATAAACTGAACTGTTTAATATATTAAAAAATCCAGTACAAGGACAAAAATCTAGTGCTACCTTTCACTACGTTTTTCCACTGTATTAAACCGTATCGTATAGAAAATTATTTTCAAATATGTAAGGTGTTCTAATATAAATTTTATAATTTCAACACCCTATATATATTAGATGAAATTGGGTGAGATACATGAAGATGATGATAACTTATAATTAACTTTTCTCCACAAATTTATTGTTTATTATTTTGATAACAACAACAACAATACACTTGTAAAGGAAGATTAAAAGTGTTTAATTAAAAGTTATCATCATCTTCACGTAGACTATTAAATTAAATAAAAAGAATTTGAAAATAATTAATAAATTATTCTCTCTTTAGCTACTGTGACATTTTGTCAATTTATTAATTATTTTCTAATTCTGTTTATTTACTTTATTTAAATAACTGTGATCAAGTGAATGAATACTTTTCCCTAAATATTATATAGAACCAAGGCTATACAATGTAAATGAACAAATAGTTCTGTACTTTTTTTTTGGTATCGTATAGTTGGCTACAAATTTAGTAATTTTTCTCGAGTTTTTCCGATTCATATCCCTAAGGCATATTAATTGTAATCTTTTTTCCCCATTCCAAGATTTGGAATGTGGGATGATGTTTCAGATTCCTGTTGCGATTTCGGCTACTTCCGTTATATGGTGATCTTTAAGTCGAATCATCATTAAAGATCTTCTTGTTTTTGCCCTCAACAGGGGGTCTTCAATTTTTAGGTTCTTCGTGACAACACCACCAGTGGAAGAAAGAATCGAAATCAAGATGTATTTGAACAGAAAAAAATCACCCACAAAACAATCCTCATTAACATCCCGAACATAGTATTAACGCTAACAAATAAGGGTACAGCCTACATCGTTGATTTTTTAGTCTCATTGACAACAAACTTGGAAAAGACAAATGAGGAATATCTACCACTAGCCAACGATATCAAGACAATGTGGAGAATAAAGAAAGTCACTATTGTACCAATTATAAAAGGAGTGCAAATCTTAGAAAGAGGAAAGAAAGATTACCATTAATATGCCTAGGGCTAAGAATCAGAAAAGCACAGAAAAAAAATGCTAAACTTGTGACCAACTATACGGCAAAAAATGAGTTTAGAACTGTTTATTTACATTGTATAGCCATGGTTTTATATAATATATGGAGATTGGTATTCAACTGCGGAGAAATCTTGAACTGCTTAGCATATCATACGATATTCACCAAAGGTTACAGAAGGTAGTATTGTTCGGAACATGCTGTACAGTACATGGGGTAATTGAAGACGTGGATAGCAAGATCGTTAGTACCAGGAATAATTAATATACAAGTTATACTTACTTTTCCCCCTACGAGGGACCTCAGTATAATTAGCGACATCTGCATGGCAGAGAATTCGCAAAATAATAGTAATAATAATATACTAATTGATAAAGAAAAGAAGTCAGCCTTTTTAATGGATGTTGCGGTCCCATTTATACATAATTTACAAAAAAAACACATGCTAAGAAAATCAGCATATTCAAGGATCTGGCAAGGGAAATAAAGCAGCTATGGAAGATAGAAAAGGTAATTACTGTACCAATTATAGTGTCAGTAATAGGAGTAATCAGTAAAAATCTGCATAACAGTTTAGACTGATGCTGTGCATCTTTGGTAGGTGTACCAAAGATGCACAGCAAAGATTCTGCATCTTTCGTAGGTCTACCAAAGATGCACAGCTTATTGATGGTAACATTATGCAACACCTAAAAGTCGGAGAAACATATGCATATTTTAGACAATTATTTAGGTCTCCCATCCTGCGGTGAATATGAGTTAATGGCCTATATCCATAGGTATAATGCCTGTACTTCTATCTTAGGCACTCGTATTGTATAGAAACGACAGCACTTCTGTTTTATGTCCCAGAGAAATAGAGTTATCTGTGGAAAATTACAGGTCATGAATTTATCTTCCAATTCCCTACAACCAGGAAAATAAGAGCCAATAAGCCGGATATTGTCTTCCTCGACCATCAACTATATATGGATGACCTAAAACTCTATGTCTCAGTTTAAAGAGACTTGCATCAGGCTCTAAAAGTGGTGCAAGAGTACAGTAATGCAATAGGCTTGAAATTTGGGTTAGATAAGTGCAAACTTGTACATATCAAGAGAGGATGATGCGGTGAATTTTAAAGAGGACACGCAACTCGTTGATAGGAGCATTTGCATTATCTCAATGCCATAGAGACGTACGTCTAACTAGGAGTATCGCAGCACTATTTCCATGACGTGGCCGCCGTTACAAACGTTCTCCACGGCAGGCACAAACACTTTGCTAGACAGATCTGGTCATCAGAGCCATCGGGAAAAAGCAAGGTACTTGCCACAAACATGCTTGCCCTTTCTATCATAATGTACTCGTTCGGTGTCATCAAATGGATGAGAGAAGAGTTGCGTGGCCTCGATATCGTTTCTTCCGAGACTGTACCTCCCACGATGTCTGCGAGGTCGAGAACTTCTGAGACTAGAGTGCAGGGACCGGAGCAGTGCAGAAAGCGGTACAGGTCGTCGGTTTAGACTTTGATAATGGTGAGGGAGAAGTCACCTCACTTAGCTCTAGCCAGCTATGATATTTGTTTCTGCACCTTTGAGCTGGATTTAAAGGCGCAGAAACAAATATGATCCTTCAACGTCACATGGACAAGCCAATGCACTCAGTCTTCTTTAAGAACATAGAAACCCTTAGTTTGCTAAAGCAACTTACGTTGTTTCTACGAGCGGCTGAGTTAAAGTCGGAAAGCCAGGACGACGTATACAACACCTTAGTATACCGCAGCTGCGTTGTGGGTGTAGAATTTTCAGATATACGCTGCAGAGCATGTCAAGGGGAGCTGGAGACAATTATGCATGTTTTATCCTCAAGTAGTGCATATGCGTCTTCGGGCACAATGCGGCATTACGAGTGCTGTACTATTATCTTCGGCACTCACACTGTATCGACGATACGCCAGTTCCACCCTACGCTCCGGGTGACGATATAAAATCCGTTATAGAGAATGAGAGATGCAGAATTTACTGGAACTAGACATTCCCTACGCTCAGGCAAATTCATGCCAATAAGCCTGACATAGTCCTCCTTGACAAGCGGAAAAAAACTGTGTTTGCCATCCAATTCTTGGCACCTGTTGAAACAAACATCATCATAAAGAAGGAGGAGAAGCGGAGTAAATTGATTAGCTATTCGACCTAATCAGGTTATACCCAGGTCACTGAATACACTTGATAACCCTAATCATAGGCACTTTAGGGAGTATGGGTAACTCTGTCCTCAACTTCTGTAGGCGGCATGCAGTAGGCTATAATCCTTGGCTCAATACGCATACTGAGAGCTCACATGGTGAGGCACCACTAACTGTCCCACTTCCAGGTCTGAAGGCGGCAGATGTAAAGCGATGGTACCATCTCCACGTGAAATCGAAGGCACGCGGAAAAAGAGGGTGACCATATTTAGAAAATGATAATAATCGTTTTAAAGAAGGAGAAGAAAATGACAAAATGCCAAGACCCCCTATACAATCTTGCCAGGCTTTATTCTGATCATATAATTGGTGCGTTAGGTAGTATTCATAGCACACTCCTAAGCAATTTAAGTATAATTCCCGTCTGTCGAAAGACAGTAAGATTCTTATGCGTTGAAGTGCAGAAGGCTATCATTCTGGATTCATTACGCCTACTCAGGACACATGACTCATGCCTCATGAAATCTTGCCAGGCTTTATTCTGATCATATAATTGGTGCGTTAGGTAGTATTCATAGCACACTCCTAAGCAATTTAAGTATAATTCCCGTCTGTCGAAAGACAGTAAGATTCTTATCCGTTGAAGTGCAAAAGGCTATCATTCTGGATTCATTACGCCTATTCAGGACACATGACTTCAGGCACCACTAAATTTTCTTATTTCCTGGCTCGAAGAGACAGTTAATGGTATGGTTCGCCCTCTCTCCTCATGAGATCAGAGGCATGGGAGTATAATAAAAATAAACTGTTTACCACCGTGGATCAGAATTTGGTTGAATGCTTTTTTGTGTTACCCGTTAAAAAAAAACTATAACTGTTCGGTCTATCTGATTATAAGAAATTACCGTATTTTCTATTTAATTTGTAAAACCTTAACATTTTTTAGTGTAATTGCAACCTCTCAATAATTTCATCTGATTTGTTTCATTGTTTTTTTGTTGATGAAATCGACTGTAAAAGATTTGAAAAGCTATTGGTTAAAATTCGCAAACTAAAAGTATTAGTTTACTTTAGCAATTTTTTTGTTAATATTTATTTTACCAAAGGTATCAGTTCATATTGAAGTTGCAAATATTGAAAAAGTAAAGATATTTTGTGTAATCTTCAATACTTAAAAATAAGGATGTGGAAGGACTATAATTTTTATTTAAATATTTTGTCCTGAAACCCTCACTTTACAGGCAATTTTTAAAAATAGAATCCGCATATGAAATTAATGAGGAAACACAAAACAAGGATTGTTTACACTAATAAATCAAATGAATGTGGAAAATAATTATCGTTTCAATGACGTAAGTTAATTAACATTTAAAATTAAATACATAATGGCTTAATGAATATTTTACGTAATATAAAAATAAAATGCTTGTTTCATTTGATTTATTATTTTTTAAAAGAAGACATATGTGCGTGCATTGTACGAACTTATTAAATACATAACGATCAACAAACACTTGATGAGTTTTACGCGTTTAACCCGATCATATCTACCGCCGTTTACGTATTATATTTCAATGTAAGGAAACGGTATGTAAATTGCATTCAAAAATGCAATTAATCAAAAAAAAACTAACAGAGATTAGCTATGTAAAGAAACTTTCGCCGTCGACAACATAATTAAAAAGATAAGACTTGTTTAGATGGAAATCACGGTTTTTAAAACAATAAAACAGACCCCGGTTCAATTTTTCCCCCTTATTCCCTTCATGCCGATTGTTGTGTCGAAGTGCGTGCAGACTTACCGGCAGACAGGTTGGCAATTATTTTACTCCGTGTGCGCACGAGAGAATACCCACCTACATACCCATTGATTCAAACGTGAAATTCAGCAAAGTACGTTTGATTTAACGCGCACTTGATGAGTTTTCCGTTTGGGTTATGCAGCGGTAAAACACGTTGAATTATATTATTTCCCCTATGCACTAAGCGAATTTTGTTTTTGTGGTCAGAACGTACACACGAATGCGACTTGGAGTTAGGTATTTTTCCAATAGTCACGCAGTGTTATTACCAGTAATTACTTTTATTTGTTTTCGATTTCGTGTAAGATATATCAGCGCTTATGTATACGTGTGTGTGTGTTTGTGTGTAAGGTGTATGGGTAATCCCTAGTTTTCCAATTTTCAATTCCTCCTTCCCTTCGTTTCAGCGGAAAAGCAGAAACTTTCTACAGGGTAAATGCAACTTACACATATAATAAATCATGTATCAGTACATTTCATGTGTAATTCAGTGACGCCAAACAGGGCCCAATTATGTCCATTTACTTTGGTTCCAGGTAGTTACGTAATGCCCCTCATTATTTTGTGACTTGCTGAGCTGTGCGGGTTGTTATATTCGTATTAATCGATTTTACCAATGGGAGCTCTTGTTACTTAATTATTAAATATATATATATATTGCTACACTCGATTCTGCATTATTTTTTAATTATTTTTTTAAATGTTGTTTAATTCATTGGTCATATACTGCAGTTTTGAATATTTTTTTAATTTATTTAGTTAATTGATCATATAGCTCAGTTATGAATTTTTTTTTTTTTTTAGTTCAAATTTTTAACCTAATATAAAGTACTGGTATATTTCCTTTTATATGAAAAAATGCAAAAATAACACCGGTTTATAAAAATGATGATAGATATACTTAATTATAGGCCGATATCATTACTAAGTATTTGAAGGCATTATTACAGACCATATATACAACAAAACATACACTAAAATTAAGATGGCTTCATGAATAAGCGATGAGCTCCTACAAATTTATTTAGATTTACTCAAGAACTTAATACAAACATGGAACAGCATCTCCAAATCGATCTATACAGACTTAACTAAAACTTTCAATCGTTTGCCACACAAAATTATTGATTATTATTGATTCGTATCTAAGGGATCCTGTTCAGTATGTGGAACATGTAAACCACGTCTCCAAGGAATACTACAAGAGGTATACCCCAAGGATTCAATTTAGGCCCGCTATTGTTCCTGTCATTTATGAATAATGTCTGTGATATCTTTAACTGTGATTTTTTTAATGCGGATGATCTAAAACATTTGATGTGCATCAAATCTGCCAGTTTTAATGATTTGTAAAGTTTTATTTGTGGGAAATAAATTATATTATTATTATTTATTTGTTCTAGTTCAATGTGTATTTATTAATATTAAGAATACTTACTTTGTGTGTTATGGTGGATGCGATGAGATATTATAAATAGCTAAATTCACACACATTCGAAAATTTATGTTCCGTATTTATTGCATGAAAAGTTACAGCAGATTTTTCAGAATTACACTAAAATTTAGACCATCAAAATAAAACAAAATCTAATAATAATAATAAAAGGCAGAAAGACCTCGAGTCGATAGACTATGAAAGGACAATCTCAAAATTATTTAAAGTGTTGTATTATACAATTAATATAATGTAAAAGTCTCTGAATAAAGCTATTTGTAACTAACAATAAAATAACTAAGGTTTAACAAAGGAGGTTTTTTTTTTATATATGTATATATAAAAGACATAATCTTTATTGACAAACGTAATACAACACCTACATATAAAATATTACAATACATGCTGTAAGAGTTTGCCAATTGGCCATCGACCATTGGTCTTTCCGCCTTTTTTTATTTTATTTCGACCCCGATTAATAAATATCAAAATCTAAAGTTCAAGCCTAAATAATCCCATTTTTCACCATGAAAAAATTAATTAAAATCTCTATTTTGCGAGAAAAAAAAAACTTTTTCATCGCCTCAACTCCCGTTCGCGAACACAATAGACAAACATCAGCGATAACAGAAACAAAAACCGTTTTCAATTTAATTAAAATTTATTCAGGCCATATAACGATAAAACATTAAAACAACTCGGCATCGTCTTGTTTTTCCCCATTATTATTATTTAGTGGGGTGTAAATACTTCTTCGGGATCATTAATATTTATCCAAAGGCGCTTAAATTCTTTATTAGGCGCGGTTTTGTCTTTTCCGTGTTCCCTTCGCTTGTTTCGGTCGTAAAGTGCCTTCTTTCCATACAATCCTGTTAGAAAATTGTTGTTGTTGTCTTCAGCTGCCATATATCATTAGTGGAATAAAACATTAATGCTCGGTCGAGTTAATAAATATTCAAATGGGCCCTCGGATTAGGGCGTTTGAATTATTTCGATGTGGGATGAAACAATAAGAAATGAAATAACATTTATAAAAGGTTTGAGTTATCATATAATCAAACGATTCAAGTTTATTTTTCAAATACTGCTTTAGAAAAATTTTTCTTCTATCCTTTTAATGTTGTAACTAAAACTATGTTTTATACAAAGCTTAATGCTTTCATAACGTGTGATTTAGGTAAAGGTGTGTGAAACCTTTAAAACTCGTAGTTATAATAATTGTAATTAGAAGATACGTCTAGAATAAAATGTTTTCCTTCGATTTTAATTCATCGAATTGCTTATTAAAATGGTCTAAATACAGTTTTTTGTCAATAAGATGGAAAGTCCTTCTTTTAGGAATTGAGGATCTTTTGAATAAAATTATACAAGGTACTTGTTTAATTAGGTCTGACAATCCTAAATTTTCCAACGTGTCCAAAATTTAATGTCATTTTTTTTTCAATCTCGAATAAACTTTATTTTTCTTATTTTAAATTGGAACCTTTATATACTTTTATATCATTCCATGGAGAATTAAAAACACTTTTCTGCATGAAATGAAAAAAAAATATATATATATATACAGAGGTTCGAAATTTACGTGACGGTTATCCAGAAAAATAAGCCAATTTTGTGCTAAGAAGGGTAATCGTACCCAAACTGC
Organism: Philonthus spinipes; assembly: GCA_963082785.1. Taxonomy (NCBI): domain Eukaryota; kingdom Metazoa; phylum Arthropoda; class Insecta; order Coleoptera; family Staphylinidae; genus Philonthus; species Philonthus spinipes. Next base: position 12,610,116 of record OY720302.1, read on the forward strand.
TTATGAATGTTCTACATGCCCAGGTGCTTTAGGTCTCTTCATGGATGGTGAAATTATTCACAAATAATTTAATATGTTACGTAGGATTTTAGTTCCTTTGAAGACTGAAGATTTCTTTGTTTTGTAAAAATTTATTTTCGTTTTAAAAACTGTTTTGATATGTTTGTTTAAGTTGGCTCCTGGCGAAAACCAGCTGAAAATGGGTGGCAGTAAACGTGTTAACATAATTGCTGATGAAGAAAGTGACAATTCTGGTTCGGGTGGTGGTGAAAGAGGAGGCTTAATTCATTTCTCACTTAACCCGTGGTGAAACATTTTTGAATTAATTCATGATAATTTAATTAAAATTGAATCACTTGATTTCTTTCACTTATTTATATTTTCTCCATGAAGATGACCAATTGTCGAAACTAATCAGAGAAAATATAAATAAATGAAATAAAACAAGTTTTTTAATTTTAATTAAATTATCCTGAATTGATTTATATTAAAATGTTAAACACTTGTTTCCAGTAGCAGTAATAGCTTTACCAATGCTGGTTAAAATCCGTAGAACTCCAAGGTAATTTTAATTGGATGACAAAAAAAGCTAACAATCTAAAAATTTCTCAAGGCATCAAATAATCAGTAAACACATTGCAAACGTAATCAATACTCTGTTAATTGTCATTTCTGATAAAAAAAAACAATTAAACAATGATTAATATGGGCCCAAAACATAAATACCCTTACTCTTTTTTACTTTCAGGTGTTTAATATGATATAAGCCTTTGAGATAACATCAACAATTGTTGTTGTCAATACAAATAAAAAAAACAGACTCACAAATTATGACGACTGTAATTTCGTTCAAGGTATAAAACAAGAAACATTTTCATTTTATTTCCCTTATAACCCTTAACGGTTATGCACTCTTTGTATTGATTAATGTAATCAATACCAAAAGTTCACATCGGTTTATTAAGATTTTTTAAATTACATCTTGTATTATTTTTTTTAGCAATATACTGTTTTAATATAATTAATGGTTTTAATATTTAAACATTGGTAGTTCATATTGTATAAAAAAATATTGATAAAAATGGGTTAATAACCCGAAACTAATTGAGAATTTAAAGTTATTTAATCTGTGTTTAATTGTTTTATTGGTTGATTTTTAATAATCTATTCATATTTATATTATTTTTATAAAATAATGTTTGTAATTTTTCTGAATATATATATATATATATATATATTTCTTTGCAATTTTCGTCATTGCTGGGTTAAACCGCAATTAATCCCCCGCAGAAATTCCCATAAAGTGCACAAAACTTCTCCAAGCGGAAACGGACGTGTATTTCCCGGTGTCCATCATTGTCTCCATTCTTTCGGATCAAAACCTTTCCCTACCACCCCTTAATGGAGCTGATTAATTCCCATCGCGGCGCAGTTTCTTTGGCGTCTCGGTCAACTTTAATGAAGAATAAGTCGTAACTTCAGACACTGACATTAAGCTTTTTAATATAAAAGTTGGCGGAGAAAGAGACGAGCCTGGTGCCGGTGGTGGTGGAGGAGGAGGAGAGGAATTTGTTTATTTTACTTACTCCACTGAACTTTTTGATGGCTCATTTCTCGACAGGATTTGCATTACGCGCGGTTTACGGGCGCGACCGTCGTTATTATTTTAATGCCCCCCCACCACCACCAGCAGCAGCGACCCTCTCTTTAAACTTTGCTAATTATTCTTTCTCGTACTAAAATTTATTTATATTATAGATAATAAATTAATTATGTGAAAATTTACTAAAACAAATTGAATCAAAAAATATAATTACATAAAATATAAGACTATTTTAAGGCTCTCGAAAGACATATTCAATTTATATAAAAAAAATACAAAATTGATTGGGTTAAGTAATGTGAAGTGTTACGTAATTGGATAACTTGAACAACATTACTTACTTCACTTTTCTTTATTAAACCTGATGTACATTTCGAGTATGATTCACCATTTACAATGAGTACTTGGTACTCGAAATGTACATCGGGTTTAATAAGGAATAAAAGTAAAGTAAGGAATTTTATTCTAAGATTATTCAATTATAAAAAATGTGATATGTCCATCATAGTACTTTCCCCAACGTTTTCATCCAAATAAATTATGGTTGGTGTTTTTTAAAATGAATGTAAAACTTTTATTTTTCTAAAATAAATAGAAAAGAGTATTATTCATTCACTTGATCACAGTTATTTAAATATATTAAATAAAAATGATTTGAAAATAATTAATAAATTATTTTCACATTTAGCTCTGTGACTTTTGACTTACGTTACGTAAGTACGTTAAACAAATTAAAGAAATTTTTCTCGGATTAAAAATTTGTTGCATTATGCAATATTTTATTGATGTGCAACAGCAGGTGTACATTATGTAATTCAATGTCCGGCGTGAGTATTTGCCCGGGAAGTAGTTGTTTTAATGAGCATTTGTTTAACGTACTTACGTAACGTAAGTCAAAAGTCACAGAGCTAAATGTGAAAATAATTTATTAATTATTTTCAAATCATTTTTATTTAATATACTTTTATTTTTCAATGATTCGTTGAATAGAGTCAGGGCACCTCAACAAGATAGTGGTAAGGATGAAAAAGAAAGAAGAAGGAATAAAGAAAGAGTTAATGTGGAGAATATATTGTATAAATACTAGTTGCATATCGCCTTTATTATTGACGTTGGAACGATATAAGGGAAATCATTTACGAGTTGTATGTTTAGTATAGTATATCCGTTGATATTTATGATTTGAAAAATGTTTATGATTACAATGCTTTCGGCTAGAAAGACATCGAGGAAAGTAGGAACACTATATTGATTTTTTGCAGTAATATTTAACTAACAATTTAAAAAAATCTCATCGGCAAATAATGCAAGTAATAAAATTATATATATTACAGATTGCTGGACAAAAATTGTTGATATACAAATAAAGATACAACATTAAAAGACTGATGCCCGTTTGCACCACCTTGTTTAAGTACTCCTTAGTGCTAAGTAATCCTTAACTTATGACATTTGGTTCGCACCGCGCGCGCACGATGTCCAAGGTCTCCTTAAATTTAAGCCGCCGATGTTGGCGGCTTAACTTCACTAAGGGTTCCTTAGCGTTGACGTACGGCTGATTCTAACCTATAAATTTGTAGATAACGAATAAAGTAGAGAAAGCGAACGAATAATGTTATAAAAAAATGGTGAAATGTATACATTCTTAAATAAATATATTATTTAAAGTTTCTTTTAATTACTATAATATTAAAACGCTAATAATTATCCCAAATAATTGTGATTTTCTAAAATTAATAATAATTTTCTATGGTTTCAAGGTTAGCAAGCGAGAATAATAGACATGAAGTTAGGCACCGACTTTCCATTAGATTTTCCCCCGACTAAGAAGACCTTAACTAAGCGGAGATTTTATATGAGCGGTGTAATCCAATGTCTACTATTCTTTCCTTAACTTTTAAGGAACCCTTAACTAAGGAGGCCTTAAAGTAAAATCGGTGCAAACGGGCATGAATCAATTTTCAGTGTTATACACTACAACCAGGAATCATCCGGGAATCGATAATTCAAGTCTTGTGGTAACGCGCTGACTAAACATACAACTCGTAAATGATTTCCCTTATATCGTTCCAACGTCAATAATAAAGGCGATATACAACCGGTATTTATACAATGTATACTCCACATTAACTCTTCTTTTCTTTGTTTTTTTTTTTTCATCCTTACCTCTATCGGAGCAATAAATTATGGAAGCGGCAATGACTTTTGAATTTTCCAGTCAGAGATATAATTGGCGGGTCTGTTGAATAAAATACATGAAAATGATGATTAACATTTTTATGTGGCATTGTTTTAATGGATGGATTATTAACTACATTACAGCAATTTCGATTAATATACATTCAGAAAAATTAAGGATTGATCTGAATTATTTTAAATTTGATTGAAACTATTAAGGCGCCAGCGGCAATGAGCGTAATAGAAAGTTTTAGCATATTATATAATATTTAAAAGCCTCATACCCACTTGTATCGACTCCGATTAAGTACTTTTATTAGTTAGTCATGATTAACTTAAATGAACGGATTATGGTTGCACCGTGTATTGATTAACTAATGGGAGTCCACCGAGTAGTAAATAGATAGACTTTTTCTGGGGATTTTTATTTGTGTTTTGGGGGATTTTTAGTAATTTTCACGACCCTAAATTAAGATAAATCATAATTAATTGAATCATTTACTTCTAAATTATCAATTACTTCGATTCTAAATCTACGCTTGGTTATTTTCGTAAAATCCCTATCTAACTATCTCTTTCTATGATATCTATCAACTGTAAACAACTTCACGATTACCCTTCTCAATCGATTAATAGGCCAAAATTGTTTGATTAAATATTTGATGTTTTTAGGTTATATTAATCATGATTAAGTCTTGATGCAAGCCAATTTCAGACTTAATCGTGATAGACTATTTAATAGTGTGCAAGTGCGCATTATAACAAAAAAGTTTCGCTATTTATTATTTTCTTCGAACTGTCAAAACTCCAATAATTTCCATTATTTATGACAATATTTGTTGAAACGTAGTTAACATTCTCACTTTTAATACACGTCGAACATCAATCACATTAATATCTTTCGCGTAATTGCACGCACAAACACGCACGTATCAGGCATGTGAATTTCATCGGATGCAATAATATCATGCATAACTAATGATGCATTAGCTTAATCAGCCCGGTCTGGCCATTGTGATGTCGGATAATCGGATAACACCACTTCGCTTCACAACAGTGACATTACTCCGCGTATTAAATTAGGATGAAAATTCTCCTCACTCTTCATATTCATATAGAGGTTAATAGGAATAAACGTGTTTAGGTTAGTGGATGATACTACACACATTCGCGTACGCACAGTGCTTAAAAACAAGCAGACATATAAATATAGAGTGAGAAAAAAAATGTAAAATATTATTTAAATGCAGTGTGGGTTTCATCTAAGTATGTCATATGCGTCACGAAATCACGAAATAACCAGTTTCCTTTAATCGGAAAGTGAGAACAGTTAGATCTTGAGCGGGAAATAATAATAATTAATTTAATAAAAAAATCAATTTAATATTTATACCTTCCACCAGAACAAGCCACACTACTGAAAGAGATTTGATAGAAGCCAGAACGATAACGGTACCACTTCGGTTTTATGACAAAATGGAGCTCAACATTCCGCGTCGGTAAATAGATTTTTTCTTCGAGACCTATCTTTTCCTAAGTACTCATGTTATGTACATTAAAAAATACAGTAGCTGAAGAGAAAACAATTATTTAATTTAATTAAATAATTAATTATTTTCAAATTTCGTTTTCCGATTACAGCGTCATCTATCATGCTGACGAAAATTAGGCTAAGTAACTTCTTAATTCACATTTAATGAATCGTTCATTAAATGTGAATTATCGTTTTCCTTGTTTGCTTAAACAGGACAAGTTCGCCTTCCTTTAGTGGACGAAACAATGATTCTTGGTCGTCCACTTTGTAAACCCAAATCGTTGACGATGCCACTTGAAATTAGGCAAAAGGTGGCGCTTGCGTCGTCTTTAATTTATTATGAACTTCTTAATTGTTAACGAGAAATCTGATTCTGTAATAAAAATAGGGGTTTTCGTTAAAAAAAAAATGAGTTGACCTTCATTTAGCGACAACAGCTCCATCTAAAACAATTCCAATGATACGTTATTATGGCCCCCTTTTATACATTTTTTTTATGAAGGTAATTTCTGCGTAAACTTTATTGTTTTCTGTATATTTTCCGAAAAAAAAAACTTTAAATAGACTACCCTGTATATAAAAATATTTTCATTACCAATATATCATTATATATATTTTTTTAACAATAAAACACAAATATTCCGTGACATAAGATTAATTAATCCAAACAATTAAATTAGCTGTATAAAATCTAAAAAAGGAAATAAAACAAGGTCCAATCTGGAAAGATGCCGGAAATTCAACCGTAAAACAAATTGCGCAGCGGTGATTCATTTTATCGAATAAAAATATTGTCGTCTTGAATAAAAAAAAAACGAGCTGGATTTCGTCTTCAGTTTTATCGCGCAGTTCTAAAACACGGTGCGGATTTTTATCTCATTTTATCATAAAACAATTTCATTTGATTTTGCTCGTACAGAAAATATATTTATTTGTAAACAAATCTGTAATTTATTGTGTAAATAAAGTTGTAATGATTTTATTTTAATGTAAAATTTATCAGCACCAGAAATATTCGATTTCGAATGAATCGATTAAATTTATTGAGACTAAAGCAGCAGATGTACAACTGAAATTAACAAATTTTTTGATTAGTGAGAAATAACTAGCATTTCCAATTAAGTAGAATTTTGGAAAGAAAGCAGCCAGATAGATGAACATTTCTTTATAAAAGTAGAAAATAGTTACAACAAAAATCCAATTTAATAAAAATCCAATAAAATAAAGAAGAATTGGTATCAACGTCAGATGCTTGGAGAAAGATTACGCTATTATAATATTTCACTCTTTGAGGTAAAAATAGTATTATTTAGATTTAGGTTATTAGTTAATGTTGTTGGTTTAAAATCGAAATTGGATCGAATATCAACCACAGTTTATAAAAAGAGAATATCGATTTTAACATACTATAAAAGTTGGTGAATTTACAATTGCAATTAATAAATTGATTGGGTGAGTTACGTGGAGATCAAATGTAATTGATAAAAAAGCACTAATAACCTTTCTTCACACTTTTATTTTTAATTCCATATGCACATTTCGGGCACAAAGTGACCATTATCAATGGATTAATACTCAGTTATTCATCCATGGATTATTACTCAATTATTAATCCATTGATAATGGTCGCTTTGCGTCCGAAATGTGCTTATAGAATTAAAAATAAAAGTGTGAAGAAAGGTTATTAGTGCTGTTTTATCAATTGCAATTAATAAATCTATTTGCTCTTTTGTATTCATTTTATAATTTTTACGGTGACTAGTTTCGCTTCTGGTTGGACTAGTTCGACTCATTAGTCGCACTTAAAATAATGGCTCACTAATGAGTCGAACTAGTCGCCATTAAAATTGAAAAGTGAATACAAAAAATACTTGTTAATTATATTCATATGTATTATATAGAATACAAAAAGTTAATGTAAATAGTTAAAATGTAATAATAATAATGACTTTATTAACGGCAAGCCGTTCCAAATTCTTTTTATTTAATTTATTAAAAGTAATGAGTTATGTTTTTTATATTTAATGATAACTTGTTTTATTCGCACAATCTACTAAAGGAGTTTTGAAGTAGGCTGTCCTCTGAATTTTCATAAATATTTTCATGTCGTCGGCATAAAGGAGACATTCGTAATTTTGGAAGCAATAAGAAAAATTATTAATGAATAAATTAAATTACTTAAGTGAAATCCTTCTGTGAATGACGAGGACCAATATCTACGACCTGACTCAGATATGATTAAATCCAGTGGAATAAGGTACCATCAACACCGGTTTTACGTAGTTTGTATGGAAGTATAGCATGATCTACAGCATTGAAGGCTTTAGAGAAATCAGTGTAGATCGAATCAACCTATGTTCTTCGAGCGCGCGCATTATACGAGGTGCGTTCAAAAGGTGAAGTGACTTTTCAAATTTCGCAGGCAGCATATATTCGATTACCGATTTTCTCTTGTTGTTATGTTGGTACACATGTCCCCAACATATGTTCACATATTGAAGCACATAGCATACATCGTTTGTTTTTGACAAATAAAAAGGTAAGACGTGTTTTGTTGCGCTCGGTTATAATCTGTTATTATAAAAAAAATGAGCAAAGAATTTGCATTAAATTTTACGTGTAAAATGGAATGTTTACTGTGGCGTACTATGAGTCTACTCTAAGTAAAAAAAAAAAATGTTTACAAGTGGAACAAACTCTTCTAAGGTGACCGAGAAGAACCACCTTCTAGACGCCTCAGCACGTCAACAACAGAAGAAGTTGTGAAGAAAATTGTTTTATAAAATCGTCGAATTACCATAAGAGAAGTTGCTGAGGATGTTGACATATCATTCGGCTCGTTTTCGTGCATTTTTTTTATGTTTTGAGCACGAGACGTGTGTTAGCGAAGTTTGTACCGAAACTTCTGAATTTTAATCAGAAGAATCGTGGCCTGAGCATCGCTCAGGAGCGCTTGAATGACGTCAGTGACGATCATAATTTGCTCAAAAGTATCATAACTGGTGACGAATCATGGGTATATGGTTATAACGTCGAAACCAAGACGCAATCGTCCCAATGGAAGCACCCAGGAGAGCCAAGACCGAAAAAAAAAAAAAATACGCCAAGTCAGATAAAATGTCAAAGTTTTGCCTACTGATTTTTTTTTCGACTACTATGGCGTAACCTCAAGGTCGTACGGTCAATAAGGAGTATCACGTTGAAGTTATGCGACGTTTGCGAGAAGCAATACGTAAAAACGTCCGGAATTGTGGAAAAATAATTCATGGCTTTCACATAACGATAATGAACATGCTCATTCATCGTTGCATGTGAGAGATTTTTTGGTCAAAAACAAAACGACAATCATGCCTCAGCTACCTATTCACGAGATTTGGCCCCTTGAGACTCTTTCCTGTTCTTAAAACTGAAAAGGCCTATGAAAGGACGGAGGTATGCAAAGATTGGTGAAATAAAAACTGCATCGCTGAAAGAGCTCAAGGCTATACTAGAAAGCTTATGAGAAGTGCTTTGAGGGCTGGAAAAAGCGTTGGCAGAAGTCCATTGTATTTGAGTGGGATTACTTTGAAGGGGACAAGATAAATATTAATTAATAAATAATTATTTTTTTATAAAAATATTAAATATACACCTCGTATAAGCAACATCATTATTTTCTAATAAAATAAAATTTTAACATGTGCCAGCCGTTTTAAACAAATTTTATTAATTTTATTGATCTGTAAAATTTAATGAACAAAATTTATGATACCTAATGCATATCTGTTAAAGTTATAATTTATTAAAAAATGATGAATACATAATGCTATTGACTCGATTGAAACAAATAAATAATAATTACCACCATTCAATCCCCCTACTTTCCATTCGGAAAAAAAGTTTAAATGAGGCAAAGTGGAACTTTTCCAGTTCGCGAGTGGAACGGAAGAAAACGCGAATCCCATGCCGCACCGCCGGGGGGCTGAAGGCGGTCGCGGGGGTTGGGGCCGACTTTTCATTCGAGGAAACCCAACTCGCGCTCGAGGAATTTTAAGGAAATTCGGAACAAAACGGAATTTCCTAACCCGTCCTCTCGGATTTCTATTATGAGCGCGCCCGCCGGATGGCGCGTCAAAGGCTCACCCCCCTCTCGGCGCCCTCCCACTCAACGATAATTCCCCCGAGTTAATAATATTTCGAAAAGGAGGATTTCCATTTCGGGTTGTCGCTTTCACAACGAAATGTCTCAGTGCGAAACTTCGATTGGGTCGCTTTAAAGTTGCAGTAAAAAATATACGCAGAGAGAAACTTATATAGAAAGTGAAAGAACGAGAAAAGAGTAGGAGAGTACAGGACATGCAAATAATATTACGCATTAAAAAAATAGTGGACAATTAAATATTTACAATATTAAAGTAATGTTTCCAGATTTTTATAAGTAATAAATTATATTTATAGACCTATTTATTACTCTTATGGTTGCGATTTAGTAGAGAGAAAGATTTAATAGTATGAATCGACCTGTCAAGTAGAAAAATGTCAATCTAAATTTAAAAAAAAAATACGTATTATGCGACAAAAAAATGAATAGTAAGAAAAACTTTTGTTAGTATTAATCGACTCAAACTTAATAATAAACATATAATAATAAAACTAACAAAAATCCATCCATTCTCTTACTAAATGCAAATTCAAATTCACTCATTACCCTACATCTCTCATTTTATTTCTTTTTTCTTTTCTTTTCTTTTCTTTCCTTTTTTTTTTTTCTTTTGAAAAGGAAAGAAACCTTTTCTTTTTGATTTTAACTCTACTTGAATTAGAAACTATTTCTATTAAATATTTCTGGTAAGCATTTATCGAAATTTTATCCTCAATTATATAATTATGAAAATAAAGACAACAAAATAATAATAACCGAGTTATTTTTAAGCGTTATAAACAGATTCATTAACTCCTACACTATGTTTACGATGTTTACATCAACGAAAGTGGAGTTGTTTAAGTGTGTGCGTATATTTATATATACCGAGCTCCTTGTACAAGTTTACCGTTGGATGTTTTGAAAACAAACCAACAGAGTCGATAAGAATAACACGCACGCCGGTGTTACCTAATTTTTATTCTTCGATATCACGGCACGCACGCTTTATCTGGTTTGGAAAGATCGTTGTTCACTTTTATTCAGTTAAGTACGTGCAGTTTAATCGCGTCTCGATTTATGGAATGAAGCATATCACAACGATCATTATTGATTGTAATGTTTAATAATACTAATATATAATTACATTTGCAACTTTAATGTAATTAATGCTATTAATATTTAAACATTGGTAGTTCATATTGTTAAATATATAGATGAATTGATTATTAAATATCTATCAATTAAATAAATAAATTAAATCAATTTAATTTATTCATATACGAATTCTCTTGAAAATGGGCTGTTAACGTCGAGAATTTAAAGTTATTCAATTTAATCTGTGTTTTTATTTATTTAATTAGTAGATTTTTAATAATCTATTTATATTTATTATAATAATTATTTTGATCTTTTAATTTCACAATTAAGTAAAATATCGATAGATTAGGTTTTTACTTTGTTACACATTGTTAATAATTGAAAAAGTTTTTAAATTAAACATAGTAAAAGTTATTTTTGAAAGATTCTGTATTACATTTATTGACAATATTAATAGTAGCGAAAAATACTGTCCATTGAACTTGAGTTAATTTTGTGCACTTTTAGGTAGAATTGGAAGAATACATTTCTTAATTATTTCCTTTTTTTGCAGCTTTCATGCAAACTCTTGCCCCATTTTTCAAAGCTTTTTCCTTTCGTACATTGCTTTCCAGTTTTTGTTTTGTTTACTATTTCTCTGTACGTTGTACCAACCGTTTCATCTCTTAGTATATAGTTGCGAGTTCTATGCTTTTTATAGTTCATTTCATTATTCTGTTTTGCTTGCCATTACCAAGTTACTATGTTTTGTATTAGCCGTGTTATATGTTTTAATGTTTGTAATTTATGTAATGCTACTAAATTAAATAAATTTTATTATTAAATAAATGTCTCACTGAAAGAGAAATTGAATTTTTGAATATATATATATTATGTAGATATACCGGTAATATTATCTGGGCCGCTGGTATCTTTCGATTTTAGACTGGATATTCACTATTTGTTTTGAGTAATGTAAAGTAATAATTTTACAGAAAAATAAATTAGTGAAGAAAGGAAATAAAACTGTGTAAATGCATTTCAACTCATACAGTTTAAACATTTCCTGACTATGTGGCAGGTTTGTAAAATAGTTTATTTTTGGATATATATTAAAATATTTTCTTGTTGTACAATGGATTTCAGGTCTTTCAGAAAGCCGTCGCTCACCACTCCTGTTCCTGATATAACTAGCACATTTTTTTTTTTCTAGTTTGTAGATACGATGCATCATCATTATTTTTATTATTATTATTTTATTTTATTTCTCAGATTATATACTGGTTTCTTTTTTAAGAATTAACGATTTGAGAAATTTTATAGGTATTTATAAGTGTTTCGTGTATAATTTTAGCAACAGTAATTTGTAATTATTATTATTAATCTTATAAAATACGGGAGCTGCTTTATCCTAATATGAAATTGTAAACTTTTAAAATATTTGTGTATTTACAAGGTCGCGTTTTGTTATTTTTTTATATTTTATTTTCACATTATTAAGCACAAGTTATTGTCATTAATTAATTATAAATTCTGTTTACAACCAACTACCCAGAAGTGTCAATTTATAAACATCCAGCTTCCACCGGAGATACGTTCACCTGCGACGAAAAAACAGGTTTCACAAGAGCTCGGGAGTTTACCGTGTATGCATTAAAATATGAATATCACTAAACAGGATTATAATAAATTCATTATCCGCGCGATGAATGCGGGGAGATTTATGGCGGACGCATCATCATCATCATTTATTCTTTTTTATTTTCGAAAATACGCTTCACGTAATGAAGTCGTCCGACCTCTCGGATTTCGTTTCTCACAAGACGTTTATTTTTTTCTTTTTCTTTCCTCCTCTACCCGCGATAATATTTCATATCCACAATGGAATGTGTAAGAAGAAGAGTTAATTTATGTTCGTCTTTCTTTTCTCTCTTGTTTATTCACCGTCGGAGGTGTGCGGGGATTACCAGGTGGAAACAAAGGGTATTAAGATGTTTGTAGAGTTAAGGCGTGAAATGAGTCGATTCATGGTTGGCGGGTGAATTACAATGATAATTAAAAACGGCGGCGGTTTTAACGAAAATTACTGCGTTAAGTCCTTTGTGCGTCCGACCAGGGCGAAAGAATGCGCGTTTTCTCACATTGGTACGACTGAAACATGATTGGTTTTGCTTTTTGGGTTACAAGACTTATCAATTAAGTCATTTACACGAATATAAAAACCTTATGCATTTATGTTTAATTAATTTCTCACTTAACCCGTTGTGAAACAATTTTGAATTAATTCAGGATGATTTAATTGAAATTAAAACACTGCTAAATAAGTGAAACAAACTAAGTGTTTTAATTTCAATTAAATCATCCTGAATTAACTTACGCATTTATTTAAAAAAAAAACCTGTATTTTGTTTTACGTATACACTAATGTGATTGTGTACTTACATGAAATGATGTAAAAATCGAAACTATTCAGAATACAATTTTATTTACTTTAAATTTATTGTAAAACAAACCACGTGTTTAATTTTTACCTAATTGTTTAATGAGAACCAAATTTAAATTATATATAAAACAAAGTTGTTAGAAAAGGTGCACCAATCTTCAGATATAGAACAAAGCGTTTCTTGTTTTATACACAAAGAAGTTAATTTTTATTAGATTTTTTTCAAATACTTTTGTATAGGTAACATTAAATTTCTATGGAATAATTTGTTTTAAATCTGTTACTAAATTTTGAATAATAATAATAATAATAAATAAAATGTATAAAATATTCGACAGTCGTTAGATCCACCAATAACTTTCGCCAATAGGCAGAAAGACCAATGGTCGATTACAATTTAACCATTAAATAATTTGTGTGTGAAATACTTAATAAAAAGTTTTGTTTTTGATAATGTTTCAGGGAAATTTTAGACATGTAGCATTGCAGCGCAAAGCGCTTGATGCTCCCTGAACACGCTTTCGAGGTTAAGGATGCTCACGAAAATATGGCGGTTTTGTTTACAGCTGCACGGCTTGAAAATCGATCCAGTGGAAAAAATATATGCTTTACCGCTTAATAAAGCGCTGCAGCGCCTCACTAAAGCGGTACCGTTCAGCGACACCGCTTTCGTAAAGCGTTGCAGCGCTACAGTTCCCTGAACGCGCCCATTGATAAGTTAAGGTTGTCAAAACGATACTCAACAATAATACAATCCGTGTTATATAAACAAAACAAAAAAGTGTTTCATTTATTAAAATTGAATTAATATGTATAACAAAGTAGAAGTCTCAACAATTAATCAATTATTGATATTAATTGAGGATAATTTAATTAAAATTTAATCACTTGATTTGTTTCACTTATTTATATTTTCTCTAAAAAATGTTTTACCACGGGTTAAGTGAGAAATTAATTAAGCATAATTATTGACATGTTCTTGTAAACTTAATTGTTAATAAAAAAATGCTATATAAATATATTTGTGAATCCGAGGTTCATCAATCCTAAATTGTTTAAAGTTTTAGGCTGGGATTATTAGTACGGTCATTACAGGGCATTACAGTCAGTCACTACTTCTAATTTAACAACAGAAATGAATTACTCGAAGATAAACCAGACACACACGCATACACAATTTTCAAAAATTTTACACATACATAACTGCAATTCAAACCAATTACCTACGCGCTTAAACCTTTGTAATTATCTGATAGCAATGCTATTATTTCCCTCTCTTTCTCGTCGTTTTTTTTTTCCTGCTTTCTATAATTCACATTCGTGATGTTATATACGCGTACTATTCTTGCCTGCCGGTGTAATTATTCCCTGTTATTATTTTCATAATTCTCTCTTTCAATTTTTTATTCCACTGTGCATTTAAATGGCTGCGGGGAGTCGTTCCGTGAGTTGCTAAGTAAAAATTTGTCCGATGAAAAAGCGGCGATAAGGGAATGCGGTTTTCAACCCGGGTTTATTATCTCTCATTTACGCCGCGACGGTAATTGGAAATAATTTATGCGATATCTCTTGATGTCGTTTTGTTGAATATTGATTAAAAAAATGAATTAATAATTTCAACTGAAGAATTAATATTTTTTTTTATAGACAATGCTATTATATATAATACATAATAAGTAACATAGAAATCCGAATACCGAGTATAATTTTATTTTCATAATATTTTGTACAATTGTAAGAGAACATAATAAAAATGTATAACCATAAAGAAGGAGGACAATAAAAATTATTTATAGTTTTCGCATACATTCCTCAATAAATGACAAAAAGGAAAAAATTAATTGTTGATAACAATTCCGAAATAGTCCCATACTTTATAAATCCAGGGCATGGAGCATAAAGATAACAAATTTCGGTGCCGTAATAAAACTCTAATTAAAATCAGTGGCAATAAAATGGGAGCAATAAAAACGTTACTTTGTTTTATTATCAACTTATCAGCTGTTAAAAAGTTTTATATTTATAGCCGAGCGCTGTAATTAAACCTTTTTTTGTAATCAATTACGCCAGCTTGTTGCGCGCCGCGGGAATTTATCGTATGATTTCCAGTAAATCACCGAAAATAATAAAAATAGACGGAGGAAAAAAAGAAAAACGAAAGTTCGAAACGTATTTCTTTCTTTATTAAAAACTTGCCGAATTATCACCTTTTGCGCAGTATTTATAGATAGTTTCCGGTCGCAATCTAACTTTCGCTCGTTTTTTTCTACTTCTTTACTTTCCTCCCCTTGCAATTTCTTTCAATTCGCTAATTGTGGAAATGATTTATGAAAAAAATAAGGGACGCAAGGCCGGCTTATTCGCGTCACGTTTTTGAATTGTTATTGGTTTTGAGGGTGAGGTCTGGCTTTACAGAGGGTTGAGTTGGACGGCTGAAAAAAGTGATTTTTCAGTATACGCATTCGTCAAAAACTTGATCTTTAAAAAATAGAAAAAAATATTACAGAAAATACATTTTTTTCATTTGAAATTGTTGCCACACGAAATTAGGTAAGGGATGGCGCTGGCGTTGTCTTCTATTTATTATCTTTTTTTTTTTTATTGTTTTTGAATACCGATTGAAAATAAAATAGAAACAATCTTTATTTAAATTACATGAAAACTTCGTTATTTACATAACAACATTTAATAGATGACATTACTAAATAAATTGCAATTCTGTTAATTGGCTGATTGAAAATGTAAATTAAAAAAAATTCAAATAATAAAATTATTTAAACAATAATGAATATCAATTTGCCACACTATTGTTTTTAAACTTAAAAACTATAAAAATACTACGAGATATTAATATATCTTGTATGGATTTCTCATTTATCACTTGGTAAAACATTATTTGGATAATTTTAAGACCTTAAGCAAACAAAATGCGAATAATTCTGATAACCTAAACCTTTTTACAAAGTTGTGTATTGCCCTTAACCCTAATATCCTTCCTAAATACAGATATCCTCCTAAATACGATCACCATTCATAAATTCATTTGTGCGAATCATCAGGATAGTTCAGCTAGCTTGCATAGATTTTTTCTTTGACTTCATCATAAATTTATGATATGGAAAATAGAGCGCTGGCCTATAGCCCGGGCAGACTTACATTTACATATATTGCAATTATTTATGTTATATTGTTTTGTATTATCTGTAGAGTTGGAAAAAAACATGTGTGAATATATAATTTTAGGATGATTAAAGTAAAAATTAACGCACTTGGTTCGTTTCACAATTTAGCACATATGTTACTCGACTAGTTTCGCAATTTCAAGAGTGACATACAAGAAACCCGACATACGCTTGTATATAAACCAAACCCCTTCAGGTAATTAGAAATTTTAATCGGCATAATTAATTCACACTTGTGTTTTTTATCAATGGGAGATTTATTATTACTAATAATTTTCCTACACTTACGTTGCTCGTTTATTGTATATCAAAATCTTTATTCTTAATACTGTTGAACATCCCGCTTTGCAAACTAACAAAATTAAGTCCATGTATTTTTTTATCTTTAAATATAGATATATAAATGATATAAGTCCTTAATTTCTTCTTTCTATCATTATATATTATTGAGGGCTATAATAGTTTTTATAATTTGTAGTTCGTTTTGAAATACCGTATTATTTATAAATACATTAGTTAGTCTGTAAATATTATTTTTTTGTCTGTTTATTTACTTTTAATTTGTTAAACCACTGCTAAAATTGTAGTTTATTCATTTTGTATTGTACATTTATTCACTTTGGGATTTATATAATAATTAATAATATGTAATAATTTTGTATTTATAATATTTGTATAATGGAGATTCCGTAAATAAAATATCTATCTATCCATATACTAAACTTTTTGGATGATTTGAAGAGCGGAATTGTTGGGTCTGTAAATGTATTTTTTTAATAAAATAAAATGTGGTGATTTTTTTAATTCAATAAATGAAAAAATATTTTTTCTCTTAGCAAATTGAAATAAATTACAGTTTAAACTTCCTGGATCTCTCAATAAAAAAAACTAACAACTAAAGTTTTTGTATTGTCAGATCTAGGAAGTTTAAACTGTAATTTATTTCAATTTCGAAAGTGAATCTTATATTTTGTTTATTTTTATTATTATTTTCACATTCTTTTTCTGTATGTAATATGTTTTTAAAATTACGCAAATTAAAGTAAAGTAACTCAGTGAGTTTAAGCTTTATTCCGTTTCGACATGATTTCAAATAATATTTCATCGCAATAAAGATTAAAATAAAATTTATTAAGTTATATCCAAAAATAATATTTTTATAATGTATTCAACTTGATTGAGATTAATTCATATGGTTGATGCAGAATATTTTAGTGTATAATCTCATTGATTGATTAATTTATAGAATGCGACAAGAAAACTTTACGAGAAAATTTTATTACCGACAAAAATGCAACTGCAGCTAAATAAACATTTCTCTTTGTCTTTTTCTACTTTTCCCTTTAAACCAATTTATTTGTGAAATACTGACGAGTCGAACGAAAAGATTAAAATAAAATTTATTAAGTTATATCCAAAAAATAATAATTTTATAATGTTTTCAACTTGATTGAGATTAATTCATAAGGATGGTGTAGAATATTTTAGTGTATAATCTCATTGATTGATTAATTTATCGAATGCGATAAGAAAACTTTACGAGAAAATTTTATTACCGACAAAAATGCAACTGCAGCTAAATAAATATTTCTCTCTGTCTTTTTCTACTTTTCCCTTTAAACCAATTTATTTGTGAATTACTGACGAGCCGAAAGGCGAAGTTAAGGACTTTATGGTCAATTTATTTCCCCGGCCAGGGGCTTTGATATTAAAACATAAATTTTATTTCGCGTAATGATTGTTTTAATAAATATGGTATTGAGTTATCGGTTACCGTCGAAATCAATTAAGAATTTATTACGGAAATAACAAGGAATTAATCGTTAAAGGGTTTACGACAAGTGTGTTTGATTAGTAGATATTGCAATAAATTGTATGTTAAAGTAAATATGGAAAAATATTGTACCATACGCAACCCTAACATTACTCTTAAATTCTCTCATCCTTCATTAACAATACAACAATTCATGTCATTAAATTTGTAGACATAGATAAAAACGTTAACAATTATGACCTATAGATAAAAAGACAAGAACTATACAAAGACTGGCATAATTATGTGGCGATGTGTCCATGATAGTACTTTTTTTTTGGTAAACTAGGATAAATGCTTTAAGGTTGCGGTTTAGTGGAAAGAGATAGCCATATAGTAAAATGGAAATAATCGTTTGAAAATAGAGCTATTCTTTTGGATTTCATAATATGAATGTGTATTTACATTTTTTATCTACCAAGTATAAAGTATCAGTCTAAATAAAAATAAATCGTTAATTTTCGTGTATTACGTCAATTTACTAGTTTAAGTTAGAAAAGAAAATTGTAAGATATAATGAAATTAATTAGTAATGACTGCTAAGTTATTTGAATGCAGAATTTAGTGAAATCCTTTAAATTTTCATTGCACAAGTTTTTATTAGCAAAAATTTAATTTAAAATTTGCTATAAATTTGATCAATTTTCATTGATTTTCATAATTATTTTTCACAGAAACTAAACATTAAAATAATTTTTAATTTATCTTATGAAATTCCTGCTTATTTTAAGATTATTTTAATGTATAATACAATATTGTTCATTGATCACAACAACAATCTAACTCAAATTAGTGATTGCCCATATTTGTATAGCTATCTCTTTCTTCTAAACCGCACCCTCAAATAAAAAGAATTTGAAAATGATTATTAATAAATCAATCGCTTCTCCTTTAAATACTGTGACTTTTTGACTTACGTTTTCTATTATCAATTAAATACGTTTTTGAATAAACATCTAAAAATGACGAAACTAGTCGGATAAAATATAAATAAGACAAACAAACCAAGTGTTTTAATTTTAATTAAATATCCTTTGGCTAAGGATATTCCACGTGTTTAAATTTTTTTAATTAATTTGATATAAATTTTATTTCATTAATAAATCTACTACAAAAGGAAGGGATTTGGATATTTTTGAAAACTCTTATAAGGTGAGAATTTCAAAATTAATTTTAACACGCTTAGAGATATTTGGCTTCAACTATAAAAAACAAAAATATTATTTTATTTAATAATTATTTATTTGTCTTTTATAGTTGAAGCCAAAATTCTTGAAGCATGTTAAAGTTATTTTTGAAATTTTTCACCTTATAAGAGTTTTCAAAAATATCCAAAATGTTTCCAACCCCTCTTTTTGTACTAGATTAATTAATGAAATGAAATTTAAATGAAATTGATTTAAAAATATTTATACCCATGGATTTTATTAAGAAAATTTAATTAAAATTAAAACAGTGTGTTTCACTTATTTATATACTATCCGATTAGTTTCGTCCATTGGTCATCTTCAGGGAGGAATGTACAAATAGTTTTTAAACAACTATAAATATACAAATTCATGCTAATTTCAAACCCTGGCGGAAGTTAAGGTACCAACCTTTATTGCTCGAGTATAAAATTTTACAATCTGTTCTATTAAAAATATGACTTTTCTCTATACAGTGTTGTGAGAATCCGGTTGAACATTCTTCTAGGCGTGTTTTAAAATTTCTCCCAGTCTGACCAATGTATATATTATCCAATCACCACACTTAATTTGATAAACACCGCACTTATCAAGTTTTTCTACCACAGATTATTATTATTAACTGGAAGTCTTTGCAGGTTTAATAGGTTAGTCATTATGAAATTAAATTTATACCTTTTAACATTTTAAAACAGATTCATAACAAAATCCAAAATATGCAAAATAGATTTATCTGATTTTGTTTCACAATAAAAATATTTTTTTAATTGTCTTTTCTTTTTTTTACAAGGTTATCAATTAATTGTTAATTATAACCATTATTAAGAGCTATTGTTTTTATTTTATTTAATTATATCTTGAAATTATTTTCATTACTTGGAATATTAAACAGCCGGTGAAATAAAGAGTGGAAAGTATTGTTTTTTATTCTGAGAATAAATTTATCACAATACCGATATATTTCATTCATTTACATATCTGTATTTATTTCAATCAATGCCTGTGGCGCTACATTCTTGATGGAACCGTAATTTAATATTAGATAAATTAAGACACTTGTTATGTTCCATATTTTTATTTTCAGTTTCCTGACACATGTTTCGATCTTCCACTTTACTGTGACTTACACACTCTTTTTTGACAATATTTCTGGATTACTTACATGTAATTAGTTGTTCTTTCTTTTGCCGTTTGTTCGCCGATCCAGTTAAAAAAACACATTTTTGTGTAGCTTCTTTCACCTTCATCAAACACTAAACACTAAATATTAAGTGTTGTATTTAACGGTAAATATTATCAAAAGAAATTATTTATTACATATGCTAATTTACAATAACCTTTACTTACACGTGAATAAACACAAACGCTGAAATATAAGATGGAGGCCGACGCTTCGTCGAGTAAACAAATGGTTGCCAACTGAGACGCGCGAAATCACGTCTCGAATTGCGTATTTATTACTCTTATTTATTATTAATTAATGCATTATCTAATTGAGATAATAATGATTTTTTTTTTACATTCTAAACGACTATTTCTTAAAAAATCTATTAAAAAATCTATTTATTTTCGCAATACGTGTAGTTTGTTAGACGCGGTTTACTTCGCGACGGTTGGCAATCCGTTGTTTTCCGTGCTGCTGTCAACGCCATCCGCTTCGATTAAAGTAAGTTTAAATTAGTATTTTTTAAGTAAAACCAATGGCAATCCCTCAAAATATATTTAGAATTAATAATTAATCGGGTGTTAATTGATAGTAACAATAAAATAGTTTTTTTGGGAGAGAAAATAAATGCGAGGAGGAATAAAAAAACGGGTGCTGTTTCGAGAAGAACAAAATGGTGTCCTTTGCATTTCAATTCCAATTACTAGGAATGTTAAGTAAAATCTTCTCTTATACACCCAATATGGGGGGTATAAGAGGAAAAGATAAAAGTAAAATTTTAATTGAAAATACTAAAACGTAAAAAGCATACGTTTCAGTGTAGTATACGGAGTATAGTTGACGAAGTTTTATTGATCCGCGTCTGTATCTTTGTAATAGAAATGCTTGTAAAAAATGAATAACGAAAAACAAATAAATAATGTATAGAAATGTATTTCTGATTAAAATTTAACAATCGCACCCTCCCTTCTTAAATCATTAAAATCTCCACATTTTCCTTGTACGCAAAACGGTTTCCCTGTAAAATCCAATGATTTATCGCAGAAAGACACGTCTAATACACCCAGAGAGATAGAGGGTAAATAATATCTTCGGAGCTGGTGTATCTTAATGCAGTTTCGCGAGGGTGGTCCCTTTTTAATACCCGCCGAATAAATCTATAATAAACGAAAAGCGCGCGCTCGAAAGATGATTTATATTACACAACTCCGGCATGCCGAGCAAAGTCACCTCACTTTCCATTTATAACACACCGCAAACTATATTGATACATCTGAGGGGTATTAGGTCCGTGTATAAATCATACTCTAGTCAAACACTGTCTGCTTTTCGGTACAGTCCTACACCAACACATGCATATATCTATATAGAGTATATAAATTCGTATTCGTATTTACATATTTTGAAATGCCATAACTGCGCCAACCCTCGTTTTAAATCAATCCGGAATTCAGTGCGCTCTTCCATCTTTGTCTATCTCTCCCCCGCGCTATGTGGCGTAACTTTCTGGGCACAAAGCAAATTTTCATCAATTTACATATTTAGAGGACGCCCCGTCTCTTTCCACTCGTTGCTATTTTGCGGTAACGAGGCGGCCGGCTCTCGAAAATCGCGTTAATTTCCGCAAGTGCGCTTTTTCAATTGGATTAAGCTCGATTTAAATTAGGCTCAGGAGTTATTAATTGTTATGGTAATTCCTTCGGAGAGAGGGGTTTACGTAGCCGAATATTTATTCCCTTAGAAACGAGTTATTTCAGTTAGTAATTTATTATTTCTGGTTCGAATATTAAAATAAAATAAAAAAGTAAATCCAACTTTTTTTTTTCTTATTATTTAAACTTCCTAATGCAGCTACTGTATTTGAAAGTTGTAGGTTAGGAGTGCACTAAGTTGTACACTAAATTTGCAATGAAAAATATAGACTTCTATTAAATTATTACTTCAATTTGAATTTACAATGAGTATTTCGACTTAAGAAAAAAAAAGTTTTTCAATTCTAAAGATGGTGATCCCTTTTTATTGTTGCATTTGTTAGCTTAGTGTTTGTGCATTCCAATGGTATGCTTATTTCAGTAATATGACATTGGGAACAATGAGCTTTTAATTGAGTATTTATTTATTTTTTGGGGGGTTGGGGTTGGGCTTGTGGTGATGGATTTGTTTTGGGTTTTTGGGATAGATATACTATGGGCATATTGAGTAAATTATTAGTATTTCAGAGTAAATATTTTGATAAAACCTTTAAAAATGTTTTTTTTTTACATTTTTTAAAATCTATTGTTAACTTCACACTCGTCAAAAAAAAAATGATGTGCAATAAATTTAATTTAAAATTATTTCCTTGATTGGAATGCAATTTACATATAAATTACGAGGCACTACTATTCAATTTTCTTATATGGTATGAAAAGCAATTATCAATTTGGAATACAATGAAGGGGTGGTGGTTAGAAGAACGGATGCAAGTCAGACACGAGTGTGAATCGGTTTACCCTTTAAACCTCAACAACTTCTGGTAGCCAACCCGGTGTGCAGCGGGCCAGAGCTAATGAGAACAGAGGAAGAATTGTTGAAAACCGGAGGGTTGGACGTGCATTTAACTGTTCCCCACCTCTACTTTTCCATTGTTTTCGCAGAGAACAATAACGACCCGAGAGTAATATGGCAGGTCTTGAGTGATGCAAATGAGTAGGTGCATCCAACGTGAATACGAAGTAAATTATGTAATTTTATTTATTAATTTTGGAAAACACTATGATTTTATATTTTTCCTTTAATCCATATAAACAAGCATCCTAAGTCATCGATAAAACACGATTTATGTCAAAAAAGCTAATAATAACGCATTTTAACAAAAGAGATAATATTCCATTTTAGCATTTCCCTCAGGGAATGATTTTGCTGGTTCACTTTTTAATTTAGAGAATTGTAGTGTCACCATTTGCTCGCCTAATGAGGTGTAATTCAGAATTTTTTAAGTAATATACAGGATATTCCAAAATACATTAATTCCTAGAATAACTCGATAAAATGAAAAATATACATTCCGCATAATACATAAGTTTGAGACAGTAAATTAGGGTTTTGTCGGATTAATTATTTCAACATTTTTCTATCGATTATTATTGGGTGCATTAATTCAGTACTATTATTTTTTATTAGGTATCAGATAAAGTGTACAACAGTATTTTTTTTACTTGAAACATGTTTACCTAGGCCCAATAGATAGTGTTATATTCGCCAAAATAATTATATTATATTATATTATATTATATTATATTATATTATATTATATTATATTATATTATATTATATTATATTATATTATATTATATTATATTATATTATATTATATTATATTATATTATATTATATTATATTATATTATATTATATTATATTATATTATATTATATTATATTATATTGTATTGTAATTATTGTAATTAATTTATTTTAAGCGTTAATTTATAAATTTAAATAGTAATTAGAAATAACATTAAAATACTGCAATTGTTTTAGATATTAACGTACGTACGTAAAAAATCAAATCCGTTCGTCGCTCCAAAGACATGCATAGTAAGATAATTGCGAGTAGCTGTTCGAGAGTTTCTGCAGTTTCTTTTTAATAACTAACAAATTTAAAAGTGGAAATAATCGATCATAAAGAATAATATCTCTTTAATAAAACATTCACTATTATTTCACTTGTTCAGCCGCATCTGTTCTATCTGAAACAAGAACTGTGAACTTGAACGAGATATCGTCTCATACAATTATATTATATCATTTAATGAGCATTGGTTATATGAGAAAGAGTTGGATCTATTGCAAATAGGAAATTCTACAGTTTCCAGCGCATTCACCAAAACGTCAACAAAGCATGGAGGATCGTTAGTACTACTCAAGAATAACTACTATTTATAAATAACGAAAAAGGTATTTGAGCGCTATCATCTAATCATCATTGTGTTACGTTTTTATCACATACAAACTTACATAAATCTAAATAAATGTTCAGTTGCGACTTTATTAACAATTATTTCATGTAATGATCCTGACAGGTATATATGATGTATGGGTGATTTCGACACAAGTAAAACAATAGTTTATCTAAACTCATCCAACACTACCATGAACCTGCGTGAACCAAGCACGAACTCAGTCTGTATTAATTGAGCTGGTGTTTTTGGTTGGAGTTTTTTTTTGTACCTGCTGTTAAGTAGGAAGATGTCTTTTCAGGGACGAATAGGATCTGTGTAAGGAGCTCAGCCAGCCTTTGCTGTTAATTTCTTTCACCATAAATTCTGTGTTTTGTCTAAATCTAGTGCTATACATTTTTCTGTTCTAGAGTGTGTTTTATTAATGTTTTAGTGTCTATTATCTACGGAAATATTCGTGGTACCTCTTACTATCTAGAATATTTACTGCAACTTAGAAAATTCTAGCAAAAATCATAAATAAACATCCAGAAGAAAAGGAGATTGTAAAACTTGCTGGAGCAATATCTGGGAAAAACACTTGGTGACAGCGGACTGGATTAACGCGGAAGTCACCAAGTGTTTTTCCCAGATATTGCTCCAGCAAGTTATAATCTCCTCTTCTTCTGGATATTTATTTTTGATTTTTGCTAGAATTTTCTAAATTGCAGTAAATATTCTTTGTTAGTAATTTTTTGTAAATAAATGTTATAATTTGATCTTAGACATTTTTTTACCACATTTTATAGTTATTCTAAGAAATTTGAAAGTCGGCGATAACTCAGCACTTAGAATGCTTACAAAAATTAAACATCCTAACAATCCTCTTCGCAGCCTTTTTAATACTTTCCTCTTCGAAACATATTAAATTTGTAATCCTTTCCTGAAAATTCGAAACCAATCCCGTATAGCTCATATTATCAAACACCTCTGTATTCCTTGTGATCTTAACAGTAATTCTAAATATGTCCACCATTCACTATAAATTCATCAACTTGTTAATTGTTAAGGCTTTCACTTGGTTGTGCATGGTATATTATAACTTAATAAAACACTTTTAACTTTGTACAACTAATTTTTTATTTTGTGTCTATAGTTTCGACAACATTAGCGTGTCATTAACACAACTAAGAGTAACTTAATAACAATTCTACAGGGATAATTGCTTTAAAAATAGGGGTATATTTTAAGTCAATTTGACCAACTCGACTTAAAATATACCCCTATTGATGATCATTAATAACTGGAATATCCGGGTTAGCGCGCGCTTTGTAGATTTCGAGCGACTCACCGAGGTCCATCTTGCGACCCTTTTCGGCAAAATGGATTATGGTTAATGCGTTCTTCCCAAAATTGTGATTGTCTTCAATTAGTTGTTTTGTGAAGGACGACTTATCCGCTAATCTCTGCCTAATATCAGGCTAAAGGAACAGACTTTAGCCTGATATTAAAATTACGACCAGACTGACTAATACACCTTTACAGTCTATGCATATGAGATGATATATCCCTGATCTGTGAGTTGATTCTATTTTTTTTTTAAATTGAATATGTAATATTTAATTGTGTATGGTTTTAGTGCAACTGTTATGATGTTGTGTTCTAAAATAGATTTAATTTGTAGTGAGATGTCACCAAGGTATATTAGGGGTTTATAGTTTTTTTTTTCTGTTTTTGTATTTAGTTTGCCTGCGTATACAAAATTATTTAATTTTCTAAGTTTGTATTTGATGATAAGCTTTTCTATGATATGTGGTGAATAACTGTTTGAACTAGCAATTTGTTTTATAAAAGAGATATAATACAGTTTTTTTAAGACTGTTGGATCTAGGGGGATATTAAATGCTCTATGTATC
The DNA here is from genome assembly GCA_963082785.1 of Philonthus spinipes. Classification (NCBI taxonomy): domain Eukaryota; kingdom Metazoa; phylum Arthropoda; class Insecta; order Coleoptera; family Staphylinidae; genus Philonthus; species Philonthus spinipes. The sequence goes on from OY720302.1 coordinate 12,636,255, forward strand.
ATTGAATTGAACGCAGATATTTTGTGTTTTTGAGAATGGTTGGACGATTTGGGAATTATACGATCTGTATATGTAGGTTTCGAAGGTTAGGTTCCGTTAGTTTTTGTTATGGATAAATATACGAAATTTGTGGCGATAGTTTGGGTTTATACTATGAAATGAATATTGGGGTGGAGGGTGTTAAAGTATTCTACTTGTGTTAATTGTTTGTACCTACGAAGGAAGCTAATATATTATCGATGTATCTAAACCACATTTTGATATGTTTTTACCTAACGGAGAAGCTAATATGGTATTTGTGATGTTATTTATGAAAATGTCCGCTAGCAAAGGACTCAATGGTGAGCCTATTTCTAAAATTCTGTCTGTTTCTAAAATTTGTTCTCGAATGACAGGTATTTTTTATTAATCTGTTTTTTTGTGTGTCCCTCTTAATCGCTCCCTATTTTTGGCGAAGTGAAGACAGCCGTTTCATGCCGGTACGTCGTAGAAGACTTTCGACCGGGCAACGCAGGCCAGTAGACGTCTACTTGACACCGTTAGACCCCCGATGTTTGGCATCAACCCTGCGAAGGCTCTCTCGGTCCTGGCTGCCAACCTAGCAGCCTCTACCACTTTCCTGCTGTGGCACCCATTTGCCTCCAGGATTACGCCAAGGTACTTGACCTCTTTCTGAATGGGCACTTTGATCCCAAGCATACTGATTGTTTTTTTTGCTGCTCTTCTGCGTCCTTCTGATAGAGAGCCACGCTCCCTCCTTTTTTGCGGAACTAGTTCTAGACCCATTAATGTCGCGTATTCCTCTTTGACTTTTACGACAGCCAGGTTTCTATGTGCAATGACGACGGCCAATTCATCCGCGAATCCTAACAGGGTGACTCCTCCTAGCAATTTTAGTGCCAGTACCACGTCGTAAACGATATTCCAGAGTAGGGGCCCCATTACTGACCCCTGGGGCACTTCTCCGCCTAGACCCATTCATCTGGTTGTTCCCTCATCCTCATAGAGGAGCCATCTATTTCTGAGGTAACTCGCCACCATGTTCCTAAAATACTGTAACGTGCCGTTCCTATGCAACCCTGCTTCTTTCCTCCTCCTTCTCCTCTTTACGAAGTGCCTTATGAAGTCATTGCTAAAGATGAAAAAATAATGACTCTACAAATTATTAAATATAATATCAAAGTATCAGTAGACCGATGTAAAGCAGTACATATTAGGAATCAAGTGATCCCACATATTTCCAAAGGGGAGAGTAGTGTAATGTTATTACCATAGCTAACCACTATTATTAATAATGTGTATTTACATAGTAATTTTGTTATAAAATAAAGTGATTTTTTTCTAACATTATTTTGTCCCATGTTAAAAATCTACAAACAATAGTAGAATCTCAAAGAATTTAGTCGAAGCACGTATTCACGACTTCGACAATAGTCATCAATTGTCGAAGTCATGATTACGACGCTTCCACGTACAAGATAAGAGTTAAAGAAATTGTTGTAATATAAAATCATGACGGTGACCAACAGCACGATTAGCATATCGCAAAAGTAAGTGTGAAAATGCACCCTTTTTGTCAAAATCGTGCGAACTGTGGTTTACCTCAGTATATTGTAATTTTTGAACTTAATCACGACTTCAACAACTCGATAAATATGCTTTGTGGAGGAAAAAAGTGTTTCAATCCAAATTTTAAGGATTTTGCAGAAGTGATCCAATTAATAATTATTATAGAACACTCAGTATATTAATTAAAATTAGTAAATTAGATCAATAAAACAGTCTTCATTAGATTGGTGGAGTTAGAAATTCTCAATTTAGAGAAGTCTGCGAATTCGCAGGGTTTTGATTTCATTCGCCCTACACCGACATAATGAAAAATATTTAATTAAAACCCGCCGTGAAATTAACATCACAAGAAAAATCAAATACAAAAAATTACATAACGCGCACGGAAAATTAAATTTAAAAAAATACTGCACACATCCTCATTAGCCACTCTTTTCAGGTTTCAGTTTTTCCCCCTATTAATTTCATGCAGATTATGCAATGCGCTATGAGTCTAGACCGCGTTTTGATTAAGATTAATATGTTGTAATTATGCGTTTTCTTTCATCTGCTCAAATGCGAATGTATGAATTTAATTATCGCAGACAGTGCTACGATTTACCGACTTTACGCAGGTTCGTTAGAGGTGTTTGCATTGAAGTGTAAATTTTTATTTATGTAAAACTGCGCATCTATAATAAATCCCGCAATTCATATTATATTTGAAATGATTTATAAATCTAATGTGATACCGGTGTAATTCAGTCGAATATTTTATGATAGTCTACAGTGCAACATAAAAATGCGAAACAAATGGTGTTCCATTTATAATGGACGAAAATACGCAACGCCTATTTTTCTCAATAAAATTCCAACAGACAGACAAAACTGATTTAAAAGAACAGAGAGAAAAGCGGAATGGGGCGAAATTCGACGCCGTATTGAGTAACAGCGAGTAAAATAAAAAAGGGCGTTACGGGGGGAGAGAGGGGGAACCCACGTACACAAACCAATAAATTCCCTCCGAATAGAACCCTGGGGAAAAATTAATTCAAAGGCGAAATTGAAATAGTTCTACATATTTATAACTCGCCCAAGGGCAAACTCTCTCACTCTCTCCCTATATATATACAAAATCGGGGATGGAAACAGCATGTCTGCAGACTCGTCGTTACAAAATACATAATTAGAGGGTGTCAGGTGATATAAAATGGAGAACAAGGCCTCGGGCCCTGGGGGCATTTGAGGGTGGTGAAGCTCTGAGACGGCGTTGAGAGAGGGTGGAATCCGCAACGCCCGCTAATAAGATCACCGCTTTGAAAGTTATATCATTTTAAACGCGGGGTGCGGGGGAATTTTCGGATTGATAAATAATTTCAGCGATTAATCTTTACGACCTGGAAAACGCGGTTTCGGCGCCGCGGGGGTGATTTTTTCTTTCTTTCTTTTTTGCAATTACGTTCGTGATGATAATGTGGGAGAATCCACATGTTTGATTAGGTAAGTACTTCACGCCAACAATAAATATTTTAGTAAATGTTTATATTTTTAAACAACAAAATTGTAAAATATTCATTTTGTTGCATTCGGTATAAAATATGCTAAGTGGTAGCAAGAAGCGTATTTTGCTATTTGAATTTTTAAAAGAGGGGTTGCTCTCGCTTAGGGGTATAGATGCACTCCCTACATATCTACCCTATATCCCCAAATTAATTTTTAAAAGGAAATAATCGACATGTTCCAGCATTTTAAAAAAATATTTTTCTTCGCAATGATTTCATGGAATTTATCCGTTACTTTCTGAAAGTACTGCATGTGGTACATACAGAAAAAAAAAACATTCTTATAATTTACAAGTGCAGAATTGTGTGATCTTTATTTATATATATATATATATATAACAATCTTTATTAACAATTAAGTCTACAATAAGGTAACAAACATTGATTATGTATATCACACAAAAAATAATTAATTGTTAAATGGCTATCGACCAGAGGTCTTCCTGCCTTTATTTATATTTTCCTAAACTTTAAATTCATTAGCTAATATGTGTTCTATTACTGCTCATAAGCTAACGGTATCAATGATGAACCAATGAGTTAGAGAAAGAGCAATATCCTTATTCGACGCTATTATATAAAAAAAATGTTACGTTTAACGTGTATGTTAATTAAAATTCTTACAGTCTAAGCAGCTTATGTAATAGATATATATTCATAGAATGTGAATTTAATTAATAACCTACACGTTAAACTTAACATTACCCGGGCGCAGTAGCCAAGATTATCAGACTTATAGAGACTATTATAAACATATATATAAAAACACAAGAGCAGATAGTCAATAGCCCATTAAAAACAAATCTTTATAACCGCCATACTATTATACAAATTAAAATTTATAATATTACAGCAGTTATAAACAGTTGTCTGTAATGGGCTATCGACTATAAGTCTTTTTGTTTTTATAGTCTTGAAAGGAAATTATTATTATTATAACTTAATAGAGTGAGGTAATCAAATATTGTTGATGGGGGGAATTTAAATTTAGAGGTATGTTAGATTTTCTGGGAAAGCATATTTTTGAAATTGTTTTGTTGGAAGGCATTTTTTTGTCAGAAACCGTATTCTTTCACTGCTAGGAGTAATTTTGGTGGTGTTTGGTTATGAACCGTAATACAGTACATTTGGCAACTTGAAGATGTTTGAGAGTGGCTGGAGAAAAATTGATCTATAGGATAGAACAGTATTCGATCATTGGGCGACATATCATTTTGAATATTTTCGTGCTTGTGCCGACACTCACTCCTGAGGATTTGTACGTAAGTACCCGACATTTTGTAAAATTAGTTTAATTAATTTTAATAATTATGTTTCATTGCTAATGTGTGCTTCTCACGGATGAATTTGTTGTCCAAGAACATCCCAAGGTATTTAAATTGGGTAGTAGGGTATATTAGGGATCCATTCAATGATATCCTAAATGGATTGGGAGGAATTCTGTGGAACCACTGAAGAAGCCGACCGCAGTTGTTAGCAAGACGTTTGGATTAAACTCCTAGTAGGCCGAAATCAACAGTTCTAAAATACTGTAATCTTGAAAAAAAAAAAAAAAAAAAAAAAAAACGCCATTCATATAGCCATTTTAAGGTCCATTTAGTTTACATACATACATCATTTTCTTAATAGCGATATTTACAGTTACATTAAGTTTGCTAAACATTACATTTTTTTTAAATAATTAGAAAATAATTAATAAATTATTCCCTCTTTAGCTACTGTGACATTTTCACTTATGCAACATATGTACTTAAAACAAAAGCTCAATAATGGACTTTTGCTGTTTTATAACAATAACATATTGTATAATGCAACATTTTTTTTTGATTTGAAAATACTTAATGCAAAAAAAACAAATAAAATAAAAATTATATAATATAAGACCATCTGCAGACACGAGTTTCGGAATTTTCATCCGTCATCAGTACAGCTCTGCCTTATACAATTACAAAGTTGTTAAATTAAATTAATTACAACGTACCGTCACTGCCGCGTTTTCCGGTGGAAATGAAAAGACGTTTGACGGACCGACGATTGCCATGCGCAATCTCACTTATATTTTTAATTTTTTTAAATATAGCTACGCTGGTTATTATTACATTTTTTATTTACAAGATGGCTATCGACCAGTGGTCTTACAGCTGGCAGTGCTTTGACCTTTAGTCATTTATTTGTGATGAAATAAATTCATGAATGATGTATTGAGGATGTTTGAATTTTGGAAGGATATTGGGATTTCTGATAATGTAGAGAAGGCTTTAAAGTTCCCGGATGAAGCATTCAGTCTATTAAGACCTCTGTGTTCGCTCTCCAGTAAATCAATAATAATTAATGCCGATTAGCTATAAAACTTTGGTTGAAAATCGCGAATAAGAAGTAATTCTTTGATTTTAGAAGTTTTTAATTTTTTTATTATTTAAAAATATTTAAATTGACATTTTAATGACGTTATAGATATTGAAATAGTGAACTTTATTTGCATACTGTCATAAAATCCATAGTTTTTTTAATATTTTCGAAAAATACTATCCGCATATGAAATTAAATAGGAAAGTATTATGATGGATATATAACTATTTGTTTTTCAAAATGAAATGAATCGATTTTGCTTTTATTTTTTATATACAATTTTAATAGAAATTTAAATAAATGAATAAATATTAATTATATTATCAATAATTATTAATAACAAACGCTTTTACTTCGTTATATATTGTTTTAAGTTTTTATAAAAATACTGATTCACTTTGTTTGTATAGCTTTAATTTTATTTTTAGTCTTAGTCTCTAAGTTTGATAAAAACAAGTTATCAAACTAAGAGACTGACTAAAAATAAAATTAAACTTATACAAACAAAGTTTGTTTGCATAACTAAGACTAAGACTAAAAATAAATTTAAAGTTATGCAAACAAAGTGAATCAGTGCTTTTATTAAAGTTATTAATAATATTATAAAGACTTTGTTTAATAAACGTTCAGTCTATTATTAATTTTATTAGTTAAACATATATAAAATAATGAGATTTAATGGAAAGTTTTTATTACATCATCGGTAATTCTTTATTTCATTGGTGAGAAATTACCCACATTTAATTTATTTGATATTCATTTTAGGTTCATTTCACGATGCCATATGAAATTATGAAAACTATGGCGCCTACGCCGACTTCCATTTATTTTCTGTGCACTTTAGCGGATGCGCCGGGTATAATCAATTGATAGTTCATTATTTAATGCAGTTATAAATTACACAGTATTTATACAGCCTTGTAAATATTTATTTTGCGCGGATGATTTAAAGTTATTTCATAGTGTATCAATGGTATCAGACGTACATAAAATCTAAATTAGCCCAATGGTGTTCTCAAAACATGTTATTCTTAAATGTATATAAGTGTAAAGTCATAACTTTTAGCAGGAGAAGGGATGCATTGCACAATTATTATTGTTTGCGTAACATAATACTGTAGCGGGTCACACTATATGTCACGATATGTCATTTAAATCACATATAACCCATATTTGCAATAAGACTTATAAGACGTTAGGTTTTATTTGAAAATTAACTCCAGATTTTACAATTCAATTTCAATTTACTTTATTAACGGAATCTCTATTTCCAAATTACAATTATAATTATATATTAAAAATTTTATAAGAAAAGTGTGACGCTCTAAAAAGATTACAAAACATATGTATAAAAAAAGGCAAATTACCAATCACAAATTACGACAAAATACAAAATAAAAATAATACGCATCAAAATATTTATTTATCAATCCCAAACAGTTCATTGCGAAAACAAAATGCAACCGGCTTATTCCTATCTTCAAGTGATAATAAATAAATATAGATAAAAAAAATATATAATATGAATGAGATGCGGCGTAAATGGGCTGTGAAAACTGCAAATGAAGAAGTGAAGAGCATAATTGATTCTTTTAGAATCCTATTATTATCTATTATTCGGTCGCAACTAGAGCATACGTCCAGTTGAGGTATTGAGTATTTGATTAACACATTAGAAAGGATACAAAATAGGTTCTTGCGAATAATAGCTTTTAAAGTGCAGAAAAAGTCTTCGGATGTTGATTATAAAGTATTGAAATTAATTTAGATATCGAAACTTTATTATTTTGCAAACGAATTTATTAGCTACTCGTCTCTTGGGTGATCTAAACTTTTGATATCCTTGGAATAGCTCTCTAACTAGATCGAAAGTTCTTTTTAGAGAGAAACATTACCGGACAGTTTATTGTAGTAATTATCTCGTTTCCAGATTAATGCTTGATTTATTCACTCAATTTCAACATTTTTACCTTTTTGCTATTAATTTGTGTTGTTTCGGAGAGCTTGGCAATGATTTTTTTAAGTTGTTGATAAACTTTAATTATATATATTTTTTGTAAATTCACTTAGTTTGTCATAATTATATTTTAATTGTTAACGGTTGTAATTGTGGAAGGAATGAGTTGAGTGAAGAGGATAGCACTGTAATTTAGCAGAGGCTGGCAAATAGCTTCGTATATATAAGTGGCGGTTTTAATGGATATACCTTATTGCTTGCACGTAAGAGATCTGAAATGCCGGGCCCTGTTTTGAATTTAAATTTCAGATGAAAAGATATGTGGTTTGAAGGAGTTTGGAGTCGAATAGGATGCCTAGGTATTTGCAGATGTTGGAAAGAGAGATTAGGGTATTATTGATGGAAATTATGGGGGATTGTGGTGTAATTTTGTGGAATGGGATAAAGAGTTTCGATTTATTAGAATTAAGTGCGGTTATTGTTGCTAATTGTATTTAATTTTAATGTATGTAAGAGGAATCTTAAATATATAAATAAACAAAAATAGCTTAATAACCTCCATCTTTACTTCTCTCCAAAAATGAATGAAAATATGTGATTTTCTCGAATTCAATCCATCCCTCATTTATAGCTCAGTGTTATAATTAGTATTATAATTTCACATTCATTTCATTTCTAGGAATGCCAGTGAATAGAATATAAATTTATATTGTAGTAATGTTTTTTTGTGTTCCTCTTTCGGCATTTATTCGGAAGACAAGTGGAACAATTTAATCACAACCCCAATTCCCTTATAAAATAGTATATTAATCCGTTTCTTATAGTTTAAGGAAAAAAGTTGAGACGACTATTCGCAACGCTTCTTTGAGAATTATTCTAGGTTGAAATATAAATGGTGCAGAAAAGCGATCGTTAGTTTTCCTGTCAGCGTTGGGCAATTAATACCTCCTCCCCGTCCTTATATATATATATTTGCTTCCTTGTCAAGGACAACTGCTAGAAAGCTGACCCCCAGGAATCGAAGGAGAAGAAAGGGACAAAAAAGTGGAATCTGGTCCATGTCCGCACGAGTTGGCTTCGCCGAGCTCGAGGAAGCACTGATGCGTCTAACGAATGCGGGACGAGTCTCGGACTTCTGGCTGTCTCCCCATTTTCGAGGCATCTGTCTCTTGTCTTGTGCTCTACTCGGCCCCAATCACCCCCCCAATTCCGATGAACTAATCACACACAGATTGTGTGATTTTATCTTAATATTTAACGTGCACTGGACTTATGGATATCGTCACGAAGTTTTGAGATTTTTTTATATAATATTTAGTAATATTGTTTGGAAAACTTTACAGGCAACTTATGAATGTTCTCTTTCTTAGTGTTGTTTGCTACATCAGTTATTATATTAAACTGATTTTTATTGATGAGTTATGTGAAGTGTTATATAAGATAAATGAAAGATTCTTCACTTTTTATTTTTAAAATTTAAGATGTGCATTTCCAGCAGCGTTAGCAATTGTTATAAAATAAAAGGTGAAGCAAGAAACGAATATTTTATTAGTCTTAGTTTTTATATTAATTTATATATACTTATTTTCATCTCTATGTAGCAGTGGCGGCTTGCGGGTAACTCCACAGACAAGTCAATGCACAATTGTAAATCGACGTCATGTGGTGTGACACATTGTTAATTGATTAAACAAGTCGTACAATTTTTAATGCCTTCGTCGTAATCCTCACATGGTGTTAGCTTGCTAGCAGTTTCTATTATGATGTTATTTTTTTCTAATAAAATCAATAAGTAATGAAGGCAAAGTTTTAACAATCAACAAATTATTTTTAGTTGTGTTTGATTAATTTAATTTAATAAATTTGTAATAATATAAGACAAAACTGGACTGATAAGGGTTGAAACCACGAAATCCCGAAATTACTTAATTTTAATTTTTGTTCTTTACATTATATATTCTCGAATAAAAAAGTTGTTGCATTATACAATATGTTATTGTTATACAAGAGCAAGTGTTCACTATATAATTCAATATCTGGCGGGGTACAGGCTCCAGAAGTAGTAGTTTTAATGTTCTTTTGTTTTAAAATACTCACGTAACGTAAGTCAAAATTTCACAGTAGCTAAAAGGAGGAATGATTAATTATTTTCAAATACTTTATATTTAATTTATTTTTATTATATTATTGAATTATCTTTATTCGAAAAAAGAAAATTTAATTTATTATATTTCTTTCTTCATATTATCCTCTTTTTACCCGTATTGGGTGTCGAAGATTTATTATATATACATTTAATAAAATATTTTGTTTTTACTTTCTTTTCTTCATGTATCGCTATCGACTGCCCAATTATCTTATTAATAAATTGAATTAATAATTATAATTCAAATAATAATATTTATTTATGGCAGACCTCATTATTTAAAGAGAAATTACATATAAAAGGTGTACAGAAAATGAGTGAAAAGCTTTAGGTAGCGTGACTCTTTGACTATTTTTTAGATAAAAATATTAACGAAAATAAGTCACACGGTCCTTCTTTAAGCCTCACGGGCCACTTAAAAGAACTATACATTTGGCAACGCTGGATCAAACAAGTGTGCATTTATCCTGTTTATAACTGCTACATCATCCACTGGAGGTGTTGCATACACCTTTTCTTTTACAAACGAGCGTGCGTCATTGCCAGATCTATTTTCATTAAATAATGCTTCTGATGAAGTTATAAAATTGTAAAAATATCCGATTTATTAATCATTTACATCAATGGAATTATACACGTGTCTAATTGATTGTTAATGCTATTGATTTTTTACAAAATATTCAAAAAACAATACTAATTTATAGTCACATATTTAAAATTCCGAAGACCTCGTGAGCCTCAATGAAGAACCATACAACATTTTTTTATTTGGATTTTCTATTAAAAATTAATTAATGAATTGAGTTACCTGATGGTTTTCACTCATTTTATGTACACCTTGTATAAATATAGAACAAATAATAATATAATAATAAATATTAAATTTTCGCTATTTGCGATCGATCGAATTTAAAGTAAGCCTCGATTTTTAAATGAATTTTTAAATTGTTTTTCCGCCATTTGCTTAATTTCATTATAATCAATTGAAAACGTGAAACTTTTCGATTGCGCCCGACTGGTAAATACAAGTTAATTCAATTGGTGTTTTTATCGGATGCTGTTTTGCCCAATCTGTTTTCACAAAAATCCGCGCTGAAAATTTGAGATATCGGCGCATTTTAAATGGGAATCAATTAATTCGTGGGAAAAATTGGATATATATAGTTTTAATGATTAACTCGTTTGAAAATAACGCAAAAGCTCTTAAGCCCCCTAAAAATAATGAATAAAAGAGAAGTGTGTTGAATCTGATGAAAAGATTGATTGATTCATAATCTATATTTTAATTAATAATGGTAATTGAATATCACATTCAGTCAAAAATAAATACGTTTTTAGTTATTTAAATATTATCTGTTATGTGTATGCCAAAATGAGAACGGACGGGAATCGAATACAGGCATTCTCAATGATTAATAATTAGAAACAATCGCCTTAACTGCTAGCTGCCCTAGTTTAAATCTTCAGATAAGAATATAAATATAAAAGAGTATTCATTTACTTGAACACATTTAAATAAATTAAATGAAAGAGAATTTGAAAATAATTAATAAATTATTTACTCTTTCCTCTGTGACAATTTATTAATTATTTTCAAATTGTCTTTTTTATTTAATTTACTTCAGATAGGAAAGTTGTTTGTGCAAAAGGAACAATCGAATATTTTTTTCGGTGAGTACGCAAGGTTCTCTTAATTTATTCCATAATTCAATTCATTATTTTAATACATTTGGGTGGGTCGAATAAATTAGACGGTGGAAGCTCATGTCTAGAATGAAAGATTATCTAAATTAAGGGGCCAGGCCACCTTGGCGGATCAAAAATTTCGACAATTGGAATTATGCCCGAAAACGCATTCCTTCATATTATTTAGGGGTTTAACGTAAGCAACCATCTGCGGTTTCAAAAGCCGCTGACACATTGGTAGAATACAAGCATAAGGTTCCTCTTCCCCAAAATTTGTTCAAGGCTGTACACCCTATATACGAAGATCTCAGCAGAAGTGATCTTCTTCTGAGTGATTAAAATGATTGCATTGAGGTATCCTTTTAAAACACCTATCTAAATCAAAAATGAATTACAAGGTCAGGGATATCCTATAACTCAACAAAAACAATCAAACGAAACGAAAATTGAACGAACTGAATTTATTTGCAAGACGTGCGACTAATAAACCTTTGCTCTCAAATAAACGTAGGAAGGCACGTTTAGAATTTACCCACCGTCATCTGCATTGGACTCCCAATGATTGGAAAAGGGTATGTTTCAGCGACGAGTCTAAGTTTAATATGTTTGGATCTGGTGGCACACGTTATGATAGACATCTTGTTAATAAATACAACCTATAATTGTGTTAACTATTATATACATTTTGATATGATCCAAGAATTAATTCTCAATTCTGAATCAATACATGACTATAGTACGGGCATAAATGTACATTTCTAATGCTAAGCAACCATTATCAATTGTACAACTGAACTGTAAATAAAGAGTGAAGAAATAGTGAATACAACGTGTATTTTTTATATTAAGAGGATTTATGGATTTCGGAGTCGTGAATATTATTGGTGGATCTATGCATTGTTTACGATATAATCAAGGATTATATGAATTATTTTATACATTTTAACGCAATCTGAGAATTATTACTAAATACCGAATTAATTCCTGACTGCTAGAACGTACAAAAGAGTATTATTGAAAATAAACTTCTGATAAGCGCTTACCGATAAAGCCCTTAGTTGCAACAGAAAGGTAATATATCGTATATAAATAAAAAAAACATCCACTCCTCTTCCCGTACACACACTGACAGAAACACAAAGCTGAAGAGTGGATTAACATTAAAGCAGTTTAAACCAGTGTAATATGTATATAGATTATCCTTTGTCGTTCGCCAATACACAAATTGCTTAATTAAGTATAGATTCAGAATGGCCGCGATAAAGAGAACTCGGCGCGACAAAACCCTTTGAGGATAGCGTTTGATAACCAGTTTTCGCCATAAAGCGAGGAGGTGGACGGAAACGCTGTTACTTTGTCGAATTACATCTGAGCCACTCTGAAATAACTTTATAACAAGTTGCGCGCCCGTCGTTTTTTTTTGCTTCTTTTCTACACTCTTCCCTTCACCGGTATATTTTTTACTGCCCGTATTTCACTTATTAAATGGAACTCGGAACGCTTTTCAACACTTATCAAGTGTTATGGACTTTTCGTTTTTTTTTACGATAGTGTGTTCTTAATGGAAACAGTAGCATGTGTTTCTGGAGTGGATATGTCGTCAATACACGGTAGTTTTATGATGGTTTGTTGAAATCGATGTTTTTATGATGGTTTAAAGTTTCTTCTACATTGATATGAATACATTTATCGTATGTTTAAAAGTACTTTATCTGTCCATATACTCGTATTATCCTGCTACTTTAATTTTATATATTTAGTAAAAAATAGAAAATATCGAATTAAAAATTATATATGAAATTGATTTAAAAATATTAAAACATGTTATAATGAATGAATGAATTCCGTTTTTATAATGGCATCGCGCCGAAACTAGTTGAATTTAATACATAAACAAGTACAACAAATCCACGTCTTTTAATAATTTTAAATCAATTTCATATTAAATAAGTTTTACTAAATGATAAATGAGAAGAAAGTATCCAATATAAAAATTAAATGTTTATTTCTTTAACAGTCAAGTCTAAAATATGAATCCGCTAAATTAATTTTTTGAAATTCGTTCGGTCAATCTTTAGGTTTAACGTTTTCTATAGGGAATAAGGCTGAAGATGTTTACATACAATTTGCGACCAGGAAAGCATTTCAAAACCCCTTATAATTTCCGGTGTTTCAATTGATTTGCAATGTCTCATTTATTAACAGTAAGCAAAAAAGAAACTGGAACGAACTAAATACCTTTTACTTAAGTGGATACTTTTTTGTTTGTTTTCCGATTTCACGTTAATCTCTAAAACAATTTAAGTTCTTAATTAAAATTCTGCACACAAAACATGTGACGATCAGCGCATGTGGGGATTTTACTCGCTGCAAGTGTTAATTGATGGAATAAGGGCCGAAGTTGGCGGAAAGTTTCGCGAACTATTAATATACACTCGCCGTGCGCGGATTTTAATGCCAATTAAAAGGATCCATAAAAGTGGATTTCGCTCCGGGCCAGGCTCAAATATTAATTAAGCGCATTTACTCCGTCGCTATTGTTTTACATTGTGTTTATTTTAAACGTGCAAAGTTTTTCGGCCCAGAAAATTTTCTAGGAAAATAAATATTGTGTACTTGGTGTCTGTTTCAGTTATTCAATTTAAATTATTGTATACTTTTAACCGTTTGTTATAATCAGTTGGTTTTGTTTTACTAAAATGTTTGTTATATTTTCATCTAATTTCGGCTAGATGCAATTTTCAAGAAATGTCAATAATAACAACATTCTTGAAAATGGCATCTAACCGAAACTAGTCAAAAATATATCAAAAAAATTAGTAAAATAAAACGAAGTGATTTCGTTATAACAAAGGGTTATTAAATTATTGTTCTGTCTCAATCACCTGTTTGATGCTGACTGTCAAAATATGATTAATACAAACGTATGTATGATTATTACGAAACGACTCGGTACTATTTCGCAATTTTCAACTTTATTCTGGATGATCATGTTTTTATATTTATTCTAGGTTTATTACTTAAAATGAGTAAATATACAGGGAATCTCGGTTATTAGAATAAATAGAAAAATTTTCCAGGTCTTTTCTTGACATAAACTTAATGTCCAAAACAGAAATTAGCTAATGTTTTTTGTTTTCTAGTTATAGCCAAAAATTAAATATTTTCCATTTTTGATTTTTATTAATATCTCAGTCATTTATTATTATATCAATTAAGAATTTACAGTTTGTTTCTATCTTCATTAATAAAAGAGATACAGCACTAAGTTATATATTTTTAAATGGAAATGAAACCTGTTATGCCACAGAATTTAACTGATAATTAAGCACATGGTAAATGTCTGTAAACGTAAGCTTACATTTATTTTGAAGACAAAAGTTACAATTATTCGACCAATAAAAATAAAGACTGGTCAATAAAAATAATATTACACAACAGTATGAGAGAAAAGGTACAATAAATGTTGAAATTAATTGTTTTATGCGTAACAGGCATAATTTTATTAACAAGCATACTGACTTTAATAATAAATATTTAAAATTTAATAAAAATATAATATATCTCAATAAATTGTAGAAGTAACGTCAACATATTGTATATAAAAAAATAATAATAATTAGTTTAATAATTAAGCCAACTATAACTTCTACTTAAAAAATAAAACCTTGTCCAGTATATATTTTATTAATGAAGATAGAAAAAATCTGTTAATTGTATTCGATGCTTTTCGAAAACATACCTAAAGAACAAGTAATTTTTATTTTGATGAAACAATAAATGATTAAGATATTAATAAAATTCGAAAATGGAAAATATTGTTTTTTTTTGCTATAATTTGAAAATATGATAATAGCTAATTTCTGTTTTCATTGATTTTGTCTCGAAAAAAGAGTTCGAAGATCCAATTTGTATATTTCGCATGAAATGCAACCATTATCAATAGCACAAATGTAATCGTAAATAAATACAAGTTTTACATATATTTGGATATTAAGGTAACTCTACCTCTACAAGTTTAATTGTAGGTTTAGTTCCACTTGCGATTTTCTTTTTGGTATTACTGAGCAATTGAGTTGAGTTTCTCCTGTGTCAGGCAATATTCATTTCATTACACATGAAAGAAATTCGGTGCGTTTTTATTTCATCCGACTGGGTGATAATCTTGATAATCGAAGCCGGTAAAGTATGACGAGCTTTCAGTCGGTAGTCTCCTCGAGGAGACAAAAAAATCTGGTAATTATACCAATCAGATTGACAATATTTTGATAGAAAAACCAGAGCAAGTAGTAAATAAAAGTGTAAGAAAATATAGTGGACCTAATAGTCTCCATTTTATTGAGCGAGTAAATATAGAGCAGGTAATACCAAACCTTAGAAACAATAGTAGTTAAACCATTGATACAATTAAAAAATAAAGATCATCAACAGAAAAAAGAACTTGAACTTAATAAGATGTTACAAGGCGGTCATTCATTAATGACATACAGGAACAATGGGAAAAGCTAAAAACAATGATAGTGCAACCATCAAGCAGATTTTATAGTGATGTACTGCTCCTTTCCAGCAATAATTGTTGGCCGCATTATTCGGATGGCCTCCTAACTCGCTTAGGACGCATTCACAGTGCCCGAAATTCCCAACTTTATCGATCTATTAAGTTTCGGGAAGATGAGCTGGGTGCATATAAGTAATTTCATTTTATCACCATATTGATTCTAAAAGCGAAGTGTAACCATCAATCAGATTTTATAGTGATGAAAAGAAAGTCAGAAAGATATGGTATAGTAAAGAATGTAGGGAAGAAATAGAGATTGGAAGAAAACAGAATAACAATGCTAAAAGAGGAAACATAGACTGCAAAAAGGGAATATGAACACCAGCAAAAGAAAACAAAAAAGATAATTAGAGATACAAAAAGAAAATATAATGAAAATATATTAAAAGATGTAGAATATAATTATAAGTACTAAAATATTAGAAATTAATACCAAGGGTATAAGAAAGGAAAAATGAGGGTGTCAAGTGAAAACGATATTCTACTAGATCGAGTCACATAAATTGCAGTTTCTACTTAACTCTTTTCCCATTTTCTACAAATGGTACCGGAGAGCACAGTGCCTTGTCATGAGTCCCGTGAATGTTCTCAACTCGTTCCTTTTGAGTTCAAGTACCTTATGGATGTGATCTAGTTTGATGAGACGTTTTAATTAACGTAGAGCTGGGATGTTGTTCCAGTACTTACGTCTTTAACCCTCTTCCCATTTTGCACCTCCTCTCTTCAGTGTGCCACGTCGAGTGGCCTCTTTTGGCCAGTTCATCTGCCACTTCGTTGCCTACGATACCCCCATGTCATGGGACCACATGAGGGTCAGTGAGTTGTTCTTTGTCAGTTGCGAAAGGGATCGTAGATATTCCCAGACAGTCTGTAAGCCGTGGCTGTAGGCTCTAACGGCCTTTAGTGCGGCCTGGCTGTCTGAGCAAATATATATATTCGCGCCGTTTAGGGTGCACATATCAATTGCAATTGATATCCACTTGCAGAATCGTGGATGTCTTGCCGAGAGTCATGAAGCTCCTCTGATTGCCGAGTTGTTATTCCTCAACGAAGCTCATCAACTTTCTACGAAGCCGTTTTGAGGTATTCAATCAATACCTTAAATATTTTCGAATTCGAGTTTTCTGGACATGATATTCGTTGGTTTGGACAGGAGAACCGAGTCGATTTGCTTCAGTACTTGTAAGTGTCCTGTCCAGTGGCGCGCCAAAGTTTTCTTATATGTTGGTATTACAGCAGAACTAATTAAATATGGTGGGAAGATTTTACTGGAAAAGTTGCACAAACAAATTAAAACAATTTGGGAAGAAGAGGTTTTTTTTTTTTAAAAAAAAAACGTCTACAGGCAATAAAATCTGAATGTCACAATTACAGAGCAATATCATTATTGAATGTGGCATACAAGATACTTGCAACGTTTATTAAGAATAAGTTGACAGAGACAATAGAGGTGAATATCAATATGGTTTCAGGTTAATTAGAAGTACGACAGATCACATTTACTGAAAAAGGCAACAAGAGTCGCAAATATTAACACAAGGGGTTTTATTTGTCACATAAAAGATGAATGCTTAGCATTTGCTGACGATATTTTGATTACAGCATGAAGTAAGGAAGAAATAAAAGCAGTAACGGTAAAAAGAGAAAAAGCAACAAGAAAAATCTGACTATACATAAATGGCAAAAAAACTAAATACTTGGAATGAAATGAACAAACTTTAGAAAAGAAAGCTACTTGAAAATAAATAGGGAGGAAGGAAAGTAATATAAGTTTGAAGAAGCGGATATAACAAGAAAAATCTGACTGTATATAAATGGCAAAAAAACTAAATACTTAGAATGAAATAAACAAACTTTAGAAAAGAAAGCTACTTGAAAATAAATGGTGAAGAAGGAAAGTAATACAAGTTCGAAGAAGCGGATATACATGGGTGTTCTATTTTCAAGCAAATCAGACGCAATGGAAATAAAGGCAAGGATACTGACAGAAAATAGATGCGTATGTACACCGAATAACATATTAAAAAACAAAATTATTTCAAGAAATGCTAAAGTAAGAGTTTATAAGACTATTATTAGATCTATAGTGACATATGTCTGGGAATTGTGTATGTTAACCAAAGCGCATCAAAAACGCTGGAGATACGGGAAAGAAAAATTCTAAGGAAGATATTCGGGGGAGAAATAGGGAACTTAAGGGCAAGAAAAAATCGAAATAAGAGAAATGTATATGGTTTGTTCCAACTCGCAATTCTCGTATCGCCCTGAAACCGTCACAGAACTGCTTGGGACGATTGTGTACGCATGAGTCTACTTTGCACCGTTTCGTTATCATTCACAAATCTGCGTTGGTTGGAATGGTTTTCGGATTGTTTTAAATATCTTCTATAACCCCACTTTTGGTTGTTATCTAAATAATTATTATTTTTCATTCGGAATTCATTTAACATTAATTATAAATCATCTTCACCACTTTCATTAGGTGAAATGTCATGATTTCCTTAGTTACTCATAATTAATTGTTAAATAATTAGAAACCATTAAATGTCAAATTCTCTGTGGTACTGTGTAATTTTGTTCAAACAGTTTCCACTCCAGACTATGTACTCAAATTACGGCAACGTAACCGATTCCCGATCCCAAGTTCGGTTGGAACAGAAAAATGATAGTACGGTAAACCGTCACTTCTTGGTTGGAACATTTTTTTGCTATTGCACATGACGGTGACCGTATAATGAACGTTTTTCTGTACAGTTGGAACAAAACTATAAAGATCCACATATATTCGAGGTGATACGGACATAACGTTTAAGGTGTTTAAGATACGTAGGGAGGATTATGGCAACAAGAACGCTTGTTTTTGGGGAAGAAGAAGAAGAAGAAGAAGAGGAAGGCCTAAGCTAAGATGGAAGAATCAAGTAGACAATGATATACAAAATGGAATGGAAAAAGAAAACAACAGATAGAAATCTTTCCAAAATAATAATTAAACAATCCATGGGCTAACATGGCTTGCAGTGCTAATATATATCCAGCGTATAACAAAAATCGATGACGAAGTTGGCATTGGAAATCTAAAGTCATATCTGAATTAAAATCTCACGCGCACGCGTAAAGTACATGTCACTGTTTAACCGCAACCAGCATTACACGAGTGTGATCTTAGTACAGATATGACTCGAGATTTCCAACGCCAACTTCGTCGTCGATTTTTGTTATACGCTTGATATTTTGGCAGTTAGCATTGAATAGAAAAGTTAGACAGAAATTTAAGCAATTTAATTAATGTTATATATTGATGTATGGTAATTAGTGCAGATAGATGAGAAAAATATTTTTTTAAATTATGTTAATTCATTTAAATTTTAAATTATTAATCCCCCAACTATGATTTGCATTATTTTTTTTTTCTATTTCATTATTACGAGGTAATCTCTCCTTTTTATTAAAATTTAATGCACCTTCCGCACTCGTAGAGTTGATCCGAAAGCGGACAAAACGCGCCATTAAACAAAAATACAGCCCGAACGGCGTTTTTCGCTTATTCCACGTAATAAAGTTTTATAGAGACATAAAAATAATACAATATCGTATATAATACGATTGGCCGTGATGCAATATAATATAATATTGCATAACTGTACAGGCGTCGTGAGCTCGCGGTAACTTTTCTAACTGTGCGGATTTCGAACCGCGCGGAATTCACCGGTAGAACCCTCCTTTTTTCCTTTATTTTTAATAAACACTCCGTTGCCACTTTCTAAGTTCACCAAGTTCAGATACCTAAAGCCGGATTGCGTAATGTTTGTGTATGCAGCAGATATGTAAAATATTCGTTATCGCACCAGGTTTCTGTGGGAACTTTAAATATTATTGAAAGGATATTACAGTGGAAAGGTTTCAATTGCATTTTGTTACACTATAACACATAAAGGAAATAAGCACGTTTTAAAATTAACTCATAATAAATAAAAATATTATATTAGGCTTTTGAACTGTGTGAACAAATATTTGTTTTAAAATCGTCGTCTTCAACTACCCGCTTGCTGTGAAGAATATACTATGTCAATCATTCAGGTATAATTTAGTTATAAATTTTCGTTCGTTCGTTCGATTGGAGAGAATACAATACAAAAAAAAATAAATAAATAACTGTAGAAGTTTGTTTTAAATTTCTTTCAATAAATTATTCATATATTAACCCATTTATAATAGCCCATGGCGATTTTTTTTTCAAATTAAGAAAAAAACTGTTCAAATATTAACTAACATGACAAAAAGATATCTGGTCGATAACCAGTTCGGGACTGGTATACACTGTGTAATATTGTATAATAGTATTGTATTGTATGTATATTTTAAGCATTATTGTAGATATTAATCCTGAATAAAGATTTCTGTATATATTAACTAAAGTTGCAAACGCTAAATCAAAAAATCGAACTATTCAGGCTTATTATATATAAAACATACTGCTATATTTGTTATAAATATCACAAATATGATTTTTTTTTGATAACTTTATTGTTATGATAGTTTATATCCAGTAATCTATGCATATATCACTGGGCGTTAATGGGTTATGTGATACTTCAACATTAATTTAAGATGATATGAATCATAATGATTTTAAATTTAATGTATTGCACATGGAACGCACTGGTCTGACGAGGTTCGAAAACCCGAAATAGCCATCTCCAATTAACTATATCCTAGATGAATGGTGGTTGAATATTTTATTAAATTAAAATTGATATGTAATTAGTGTATAATAATTAAAAACTTCGGAAATGCTATATTTGGTAAAATAAAAAAAATGAAAGCCAGATGCGAAAAATCAATTAACCGCTTGAATAATTGAATCGCTTAATGGGAGCCACTGTCAACCTGTATAAACCGTAATATTAATCTGAAATTACAGTCGGATTCAAAGGCGATTACGAGCCAACAGTTAATCAATATTTTGTTTATTAGCGCTAAGTGCCGGTCCGAGAGAGGGAAGATGGGGTCCTCGTAATTGTTGTTTGACCCATATTGCGCGACGTTCGCCCGCCAGTGTGGGAGGCAATGCTGCCACCACCCCCGCGGCAACTGCTCCTTCCTAGCAGTAATTGTCGGCCGAATTGTTCGGATGGCCTCCTAACTCGGTTAGGACGCATTCAAAGCGCCCGAAACTCCCAACTTTATCGATCTATTAAGTTTCGGGAGGAGAAGCAGGGTGCATATCGGTAATTGCATTTTATCACCGTATTGATTCTAAAAGGGAAGTGCATGATCTTACTAAACAGTATTTCAGCATTTAGAGAGTTACCAACTTTGCTGATAATTATTACAACCTATTTTATGGTTATACAATCCCTAAGTGAAATATACAGAACGTTACTCAACGTATGTTCAAACCAATATTACTGAAGAACAGGACAAAATAAACAGGACAAGTTCGCCTTCCATTAGTGGACATAAAACAATTAACGGCCCAAATTGTTGATGATTCCACTTGAAATTAGACAATAGATGGCGCTGACTTTCCAATAATTATGATTTAATATTCATGAATTATTTTCATTTAGAAAACTATTATTTAATATTATTATGTAAGTAAAAAGTTATCTACATCAATACTAGAAATACGATTCTGACGAAAGAAAGCTCCAGAAATTAAGAGAATCTGAAACCCAACATAAAAAAATCACCACAATTTGTAACCAATTTTAAAACAATTACATGAGGAAATATTAAGGTTACATGCGTAAATAAAGAAATGTCTCGAATTTTGAATTAAAATTTTTATCATTTAAATTAATTAATTAATAAAGTATTTACATTATTGTATATTGCCTATAAATCAACCCAAATACTCTTAAATTAAATCAACATCAATATTTGCAAGAACTAAACGTAAACAAACGAACAACCTCGTTCTAACCTGTTTGTTTATGAAGTGCTTAAATAACGCGATACATGAATATCGCGAGGGTGAAAAGTGAGTGAATTACACACACACAAAAAGGTAAATTCGACGGGATTATGAGGTGATTAAAGGGCTTGGGTGGCACGCATACGTGAAAGAAAAACAACAACAAAAAAAAAACACTCAACCCCGACCGACTGACTATCTGCTAGTAGTCACCCTTTTGCATTTATATTACTCGCAGCCCGGGAGGGAGCTGAAGCCGAGATGTATTGCCGTATTACCTGCGCCTCGCAATCAATTCCGAAGTGCTAATTGAGTAAAAGGGGCTCCATTTCCGTGTGTTTGTAATTCGATAACGGCGGGCCGGTTGTTGGGGTGAAGGGTAGTTTTCCTGAGAATCGTTTCAGGAACGTAAATTAAGTTAATATTTTTTAATTTGTATTGACGTGTTTGAAAACACAGTGCATTTGCGGTACGCATTATGTAAAAATTTAACAAAAGCAAAAAAAAAAAACGCTGAAAGTCGGCGTTTGCTGGCGGAGACTTATGGTGAACCAGTAGGTTTTTTTGTTTTGAAGAACTGAATTGTTATGATAGGAGCATTTAAATGGAGCTTAAGAACATGTAAGATGAATTCTTGAATCTTTGAGGCGTTTACTTCATGGTACATTTTCAATATTGGGATAAAGAAAACACTTAATAACTTTTTTATGTCACTTAATTGTCATATAAGACGAAGTTTTGACAATTAGTAGTAATTTGAACGTTAAATAAAAAAAACATGCCGGTTGGGTGAAAACATTTGAAGATGCGAAATAGTAATAATAGCTGTTTTGTGTTGTAGGCGTTTACTTTGTGGTACATCTTAAATACACTTGTAAATAAAACACTTTTTATAAGTAGTAATAATAGCCTTTATTGTCCAACCGGATTTCCTAACTACAGGACAGTAAAAAAGAAAGTAGAATGAAGAAAAATATAAAAGTACAATACAATAACACAACTATATACTAAACATTATGCCCGTTGACTAATTTGTTAAGCACTTAAGTTTTATTTTAATGTGACTTTTCTACTCAACGACCGCTGTAGTATACCAGTTCGCGCAGTGGTTAATTTATAGGTCGAAGAAAATCAAGTTGACTGAACCAATTTAGTCAATAAACTTCAGTTAATGAATGTAACTTTACTAAGCAAGTGAACACAGTTGATTGTTCCATGAATTAATTTTCTAAGAAATTTAGAGCAGTGACGATTACGTCTATCCGATAATGATACCATCTTGTGTCTATTTAGAAGGTCTTGTTGAATTGTTCCAACAGCAGTTTAAAAGAGAGATACTTTAAAAATCGTGTGTGCTTCCGATAAAGTAAGATGGAGTGACTAATAGATGTGCGATACCAAACTAAGCTGCAGTGGTCCAGTTTACTTGTGACGAAGGCCGAGTATAGTGACTTGATGGAGTCGGCCTGTAAAAAATTCGCGTACGTTTCGCAGTATGAAATTTAAGCTTCGAGATGCAGAGGATCGAATAGTTTCTACGAGTTAAGTAAACGTTAGTTTTGTATCAAAAGTAATTTCTAGAATTTTGAGGTAGTCGACCTTAGAAAGGCATTCGCCTAGGATCGTATACCTCCTAAGGAGTGTGTTGTTTTATTAGAGTTTACTTACATGGCCGAGTAGCTGAGGCCAGTCTGTGTTCATCCTCATTTCATTATCCATACCTTAATATCCTATCTATCAGCTATCCTTAAAAATAAAAAATAAAAAAAAAAACAGTCAGAATAGTTACTGGATGAAGACTTAACACAAACTCAAAAACAATTGGCAAAAAATTGAACGTGAGCCGAGAAACAATTTGTGAATGATTACATGCGATGGCAATACTCCAAAATATGGAAAGATGGGTGCCACGTGAATAGAATGACAGGCAAGAGGAAAATAGAGAGTTACCAACTTTGCTGATAATTATTACAACGTATTTTATGGTTATGCAATCCCTAAGTGAACTATACAGAACGTTACTCAACGTATGTTCAAACCAATATTACTGAATAACAGGACAAAATAAACAGGACAAGTTCGCCTTCCATTAGTAGACATAAAATGATTATCGGCTCAAATTGTTGATGATTCCACTTGAAATTAGGCAATAGATGACGCTGACTTTCCAATCTGATCCAAAATATGGAAAGATGTGTGCCACATGAATAGAATGACAGGCAAGAGGAAAATAGAAAAATGTTCAGTGAAATATTGCTTTAAAGGTACGAAAAGAAGTCAAATGGAATTATTTTGAAAATCCCAAGAGCAAAATATATCATGGTCATCACCTGGAGAAGTCGCCCCATCAACTGCAAGGCCAAATTACTTTAGTCGTAAGATTATACTCTATGTCTGCTGGGAAAAGGTTGATGTCAAATATAATAAATTGCTGAGATCCGAATAAACAGTTGCTACCATCATCTTACCATCCGACAGGACCAACTCGGTGAAGAAGGGGTGGGCTTTAAATGGAAACACGAAGGCGCCACGTGATTACGGGTGGTAAGGTAGATAGCAAATCGCGAATCAAAATCACAAAAAAATATTCACCATAAGCTTTGACGCAAAAACAGACTAGATCATAATAAATACATAGTATATAGTTCATTAACAATAAAATTATTGTCAATATTTCGTTATCAAGCCAATAGTCAATTCAAGTTCGAATAAGTTCATTAATTACACACATATACACGAGTTGATATACACAAGACAAGAAGATACACTATTAAAATAAGTCACAATTTAATGTTGTGAATAAGTTATATCAGCAAATGTAATAACACACCAAGAACTAATTACATATAGCTTAATGTTTGCATTATAAAATATAAAGTATTTTGTTTTGATAGGATATTAAAAACGTTGTGTATATCTAAGTATTTTCAATATAATATTTTTCAATCATATTTCCAGTTTTCCATTAATGAAATATATCTGAATGATTCCTTTCGATGATCCTCGGCGTGATTCAAAAAATCTCTTTCGTTAGCTACGACACAAGGTTCATTCCCGCTGATTATACTGATCTCTTTCCATTAGTTGCGCCGTCCGACCTGCACAAATTCTCTTTGAGTTGACGGCACTGTTTTATCTGCAAAAGGTTTATTCCCGTTGACTAAACCAACCTTTGGGCACCCCACAAAAGCTTGGAACCGTCAAGCTGCGGGATCTACTGTGCTTTCGAGCACGGATGACTAAAAGGAGCAGATCCCCAAGTCGGAATTGCAGGACTTCCTGAGGCACCCCCGTGTCCCTATCTTGGATAAGGCTATCAGCATGCGGCGGGGTTGACTCAGCCCTAGTGCTTGTCGCCATTAAATGAGAAGTCGGGGGTGGGCTGTTAAAATACAAAGGATGTCTATCGCCCTTCCGGTCTACACGTGGGTTGGCCTCCGGCGGGCAGTGGTTTCGATGATATGACGTCGATACCATCAAGATAGAACGGCGCTCCAATTGGTCATACACCGGAGCAGGACATGATCTCTTCCACTGAACTTGATCTCATACACCACGTTTAAGATGAAGAATTCTCCAAAAATAATCACAATGCTCCTCCACGCCAAAAATTAGAAATTCTCCAAAATGAATAACGTCAAAATCCATAACAATCGGATTTTTTACCACTACGCAAGAAATTAGACTGCTCCACAAAGCCTGGTCGAGGTTAGGGTCTACTAAGCAAACCAAGACGTGGTTTCCACCAAAATAGTCGATATCAACAAGGACTAGATGACTTCCGTCCGTTCAGAAATTATTTCTTTTAGTTTATCCCTAGTTTATTTTCTAGGAATACTAACTTGTCAATGATTTTTTTTATTTCCGCGTTTTGAACTCGGGTAGCGACTTTTCTCCCAGTACAAACGGGACGATCCGATATTGATTGCGTTTCCATGATTATTCATTTTTTTTATACTAAATCAAAAGTAAGCGCTAAAGCCGATGAATGATGAAAAAGTGAATTATATATTAGGTGGTAATACCGTTAATACTGATCGCTACCCACAGCAAATAATATGTAGAATTAAATGGGCAATACCATGAATAAATAAATTTTAACTATCCATTGTAAATAATATGTTTACTTTAACTGAAAATGAATTACTGACACATCCGGTATTTTGTAATAATTGTAAAGTACTACAAATTAAATTCAGAAGGTAACATTCCTGCCTGAAGATGACCAATGGTCGAAAATAGTCGGAGAAAATATAAATAAGTGAAACAAACCAAGTGTTTTAATTTTAATTAAATTATTCTGAATTAATTCAAAAATGTTTCACTATTGGTTAAGTGAGAAATTAATTAATCACACTACAAATTTGGCGAATTTGTCTTTATCATTATTGGTTTCGATCAGCAGATGCCATCGATCTTACTGGTGAAAGTAGCGGGTCGTAAAATTTGTTCGACATAAACTTATTTAAATTAACGTATAAACTATGCCATATTCTATAATTATTTTCTACAAACTGAAGAATATTGCTAAATTTAAAGTTCGGTTAGCTCCACCGGTCGCACCGATGGGTCTGCAAAACGTGACCAGTCAACATAAAATAAAACATTTTTTAGTGAACAAAGTGTGAAGGAAGTGTATTTCAATTAAACGAATATATTAAATCGTGCACAAATCACGTTTAAGATCTTAAAAACTGGTACGGAAATCTGTCAGAGGTTTGTGTGAGACACGGTCAACTAAAAATAAAATTTAATAGGTTTTAGTGTTTTTTTTTTAAATCCCAGGATTCCTGGGTGAAAGGCCACAGTAATGACAACGGGAACAGGAAGACTGACAAATTAGCTTGTGCCAAAACAACTAAACACACACACCGGGTCGCTTCTAAAGATCGTATATGAAACGCTACATGCCAATACTCTAAAGAAATAATTAGTTATAATAAATAATTTATAAGAAATAATTTAGTTTCATCCTATCTACGATGAAACTAAATTCTGCAGACTTCCCAAGAAAACCCCAAGGAATCCGAATGGAAGACCAGCCAATCATTATCTGTGGCTGTCCACGGCAACTATAAAGCAAATTACCGCTATCCTGAAAGGGCACTGCATACTTAGAGCAGATCTAATCTGAAGAATCGCCAGACTGTAGAGGATGCTGCTTGGAGAACGAAACTGCCGAGCATATCCAAGGATATTACCTACCTCTCAAGTTGAGCAGAAGATTCCTATTGGGCGAAGAATGGCCAGATATGGCAACAATTAGGATTTTACCGACCTTAACATTATTAGCCTTTCTCAGTGAGGTGGGCTGGCAGTGCTGATGACTAGTGTTTGGTTATCCCAAAGGTAAGTTTTAGTTTAAATCCCGTAAAAAATATAATTTAGTGAATAATTGATTGATGAGGCTGATAATTGTTGAAAGTTCATAATTACTTATATGGTGGGGAAACAATTGTAGCGATATTACAATAGACTTTGAAAGACTAAATAGTGTTATTTAAAATAAGTATTTAGTGAATAATATATAGTAGTATTATTATCTTTTTATGAAAGTGTAATTTGAAATCTTAAGTGTAAAGCACTCTAGTTTAAAATATTATTAATACTTTGATATTGAAAGCAATGTGGATACTTGCAATTATCTTTTTAAATTTTCGTATTCAATACACAAACTACCATTACGAACCTCGCACTTTGTGACAAAATAAAACAATATTGAATACATACTAAATTTGATTTAAATTAGTGATTGAATAAAAATAATATTATTTGTTTTACTAACTTAACAATCACGACTGCTCTTCGGGAGTTTTTTTTTTCAACAACGTCCGGGCGAATCTTATCAGAGAATTAAAATCTCTCGGAGAACGAGCACGGCGAAGGCAATCAAGCAGAACCACGGTGTGGTGCCTGCCGCGGATGGTTCGCCGCCCAGGTAGCGGCCGGCAGAAATTCTTATCCGTGATTTAATAGAAACGGTCGTGAACAACGATTCTGATTGTATAAATATTATTATTGGGCGTCCCGGCTGTATCGGCGGTATCTAGTAAATAAATAAACACGGCAGCTTTTTAATTAAATATTATTGTAAACGAATGATATTCAGAGTAATTTATTAGTGGTGCAGCGCGAATGAATGGTAATATACATATTCAACGATTGAGAATAGCTGAGAGCTATGGAATTTAAGGAAAGTAAATGGCATGAGGCTTGAAAATGGCGATAAAATTAATATATTTTTTCATATATTTCGTATTACACAGATTGCCTATTAATTTCTTATAATCGAACAATTTGTAGATATTTATTAAACACGAACAACATAACACAAATTGAAGTCAATGAAAATCCATTATACCAATAAGATTTTTTTTGTATTACTACAAGATAATACCTGACAGTAATTGTGCGATATATAAGAAAAATGCGCTGGTAAATATTGATCCCATCGGTATAAACCGTCCTCAATCGGAAGATAGGTTATCGGTGTCCGGGTAAAGACTTGTATAACAAGATAAAAACCTCTTCAAATCTGTGGGGGGCAGCAAGGATCACCCCCTCCACCCTTGAACACTCGAAGGGTCAGCGCCGCTGTGCGGCGAGGGAGGGCCGCCATTCGTCCTCCAGCGCGCATTACTCACTGGCTTAGAAAATGGAATTACGAAATCAGCCTTTCTTTTCACAGCAGCCATATGTTGGACCATAAAATGTAATTCTGTATTAATTGCATGCGTAATGTCATTAATGAGTTTTTAAAGTAACAAAATAAATTGTAAGAAATGAGACGCAAACTTTTCGCCAATATAAAGGAGTATTCTTTCACATAGTCACAGTTATTTAAATAAAAAGAATTTAAAAATAATTAATAAATTACTTAGTTTTTATTAAATAACTGAGACCAAGTGAATGAATACTCTTTTCTATTTACTTAGTTTTGTTACTCTTTACATTAAATATTCTCGATTGAAAAGTTGTTGTATTATGCAAGATGTTATTCTTATGCAACAGTTATGTTATTGTTATGCATTATGTCAATTATAGAAATCAATATATAGCGTGATATTTGCCCAAGAAGTAGTTGTTTTAATGTACAGTTGTTTTAAAGTACTTACATAACGCAAATAAAATATTGCATCTATGATATTTTATTTTAAAGAGGAAACAATTTATTATTTTCAAATTCTTTTTATTTAAATTATTCAAACTTTTTGTTTAGTAGTATTCATATTCACAAGTAATAGTGTTTATTTATTAACCGCTAA
Source organism: Philonthus spinipes (assembly GCA_963082785.1). Classification (NCBI taxonomy): domain Eukaryota; kingdom Metazoa; phylum Arthropoda; class Insecta; order Coleoptera; family Staphylinidae; genus Philonthus; species Philonthus spinipes. The sequence continues at coordinate 12,665,243 of OY720302.1, forward strand.
GAAAATATTTACTAATAGAATTGCTTAACCGTTTCGGCGGTCGGGTCACGACAATTAAAAAAAAATCACCACTGCTTTATTGGGATAAATAAAAATTGTCTTCTTGTAGGATTCAATAAAGGAAAGTATAAGGGATTTTTTGGTGGTAGCGCCTATGATTGGAATTAATTTAACGCAACTTCAATCTGAAAATTAATCAGAAATAATATATAATTACGTTTAAATATGTATCTCTATATACCATCTATAAAATTTTACTAAATGCCATAATAAATAGCGACACTTATCACTATTTATTATGGCATTTAGTAAAAATTGACAAATAACAAAAAATATAACAATTGTGTGAGTATGATGAAATAAATAACGGACCATGAGATGTGCGAATAGGAACGCTCAACTGTTTCGGCGGTATGGGATCGCGACTAATAAAAAAATCACTAATATATATATATATATATATATATATATATATTTATCGGCATCGATAAAAAAATCTTCTTATAAGATTCAATACAGAAAAGTATAAGAGAGTTTTTAGCGGTAGTCTCCACTCACCGTCCTATGACTGGGATTAATTTAACTCAACTTGCATTTTAAAATTAATTATACAATCGCGTTACATTTAAATATTTATAACTAATGTTCTATTCCATCTATAAAGTATTACCACATGCCATAATATGTAAGGATGTGTGTTAAATTAACCCTTGTAAAATTTTAATTGTATGTTTGCTGAGAACGATGAAATATAATTATTAAAATACGGCAATTTTTCACGCTTACTTCGCGTTTCGAAATTATGGAACTTTGGGAATTTATTACTCAAAGAGGGCACATCGGAAACATATGGTACTTGAAAATTTGAGAAATTTGGAATATATACATTGTACCTATAATTTTGTCGTTTCTTAATTTTGAATTTTATTTTTTCTTCCCCCACCACAGCCTGGAGCGCTTGGTTAAATCTGACGCGGCGTGAATTGTTCGAAGGGCTCCAATTGGCTCAAACAATTAGTTTTGTGAAACAAACCACTTGTTTAATTTTTACCCAATTGTTTAAACATGTTTCATTAAGTGTTAAGTGAAAAATAAATTCAAGAGTCAATTCGCTCGTCTGATCAAATGGTTCTTATTTTGTTCGATCAGATCGATTGTAGAAACTTTATTTGTTTAAACTAGGTGTATGAGGGGAATAAAAGGGGTAATGCACTACATAATCATTAAATTTCGTAAGCTTTCTAAGTTTTCAAGAAGATAATTGACAAACTTTAAACACAATTGACACCTTTCGCCCTCGGATGGGAGGTGTGAGGTTTTCATTACTGATTTTGAAAGTTTCGGTGTCATCATTGTTAGAACAAAATGCATATTTCAATAAAAGCTAAAATCAACAAAAATCAATAAAAATACAACGAAAATTAAAAAAAATAGAAGAAAAACATTTAAAGGAAACGGACAATCGTAGAATTTATCCAAACTTGAAGAAAATTTAATTTATAAGAAAACAACAGAAAAATTCAGTGAAACAGAAATCAATTTATTGAAGAAAGGATTTAAACATTCAATAACACCTACAAAATTTCCAATTGAAGAGATAATAAATGACATCGAAACAGCTTCATCTAAATTAAATATGGAATATTCTACTGCCTTTAAAAAATTGGCAAAACAAGAAATTGAAAAATGCATCAAAAAGAAAAATCATGAGACAAGAAAGAAGAGCGAATATCAAATCATTAAAAAACTGAAAGAAAGAATTTTTTATTATCTAAAATCAGATAAAGGTAATTCTTTAGTAATAATAAAAAAAATGTGACTATATCAATGATATAAATTATATTTTATCTTCAGGCCCATATTTAGAACAACCAAAAAAATCCACTAAATTCATAAATTAGTAAAATCAACAAAATTTTCAATGAACCAACAACCCTTTTTTTATAAAACCACCCTATTTAAATTAAAAGTTAAAAATCCTAAATTACCAAAATTATATTGTCTTCCAATAACTCATAAACCCGGCAACAAATATAGAGCAATTGTTTCTAACATAAATTCACCTACGTACAAAATTGCCAAATGGTTAATACAAGAATTCAAATCTCTCAAAATTAACAATGATTTTTCTATTAAAAATTCATTTGATTTGACAACAAAATTAAAAACTATAAATATTGAATATGACGACTTATTAATCTCTTTTGATGTTGTTTCACTTTTCCCAAATATTCCTGTGATCAAACAATTAACATTTTAGAAAATATTCTTAAAGAAAATAATAAAACGAAAAATGAAATTAATTTTTATATTAAATTAACTGAATTAATAAGGAATTGCAATACTTTTCAATTTAACAATAATTTTTACGAAAAAACTTTCGGTACAGCAATGGGCAATCCATTATTACCATTTTTAGCAAATATTTTCATGAACCATTTAGAAAATATTGCCAAATCTAATATTTTAAAATTTCCAAATTTATGGTTTAGATATGTAGATGACATTTTTGCTATTATTAAAAATAACGTTAATATCCAATTATTTATAAATGAATTAAATTATTCCACAGTATTAATTTTACACACGAAACTGTAACTAACGGCTGTCTTCCATTTTTAGACCATTTATTATTATTAGAAACAATAAGAAATTAAATTTTAATATTTATAGAAAATCAACACACACCTTTAGTTATATACATTCGAGCTCTTTTTGTAATATAAAACATAAATTTTCAATTTTTAACACCATGATTTTTCGAACAATGAATTTACCAATTACAGATCAAAATAGAAATGAATTTAAATTAATTCTAGATGTTGGAAATTTTCTAAATTATGATGTTTCAATAATTAAAAAATTAATTAACAAACAAAAAGGAAATATTTAGTTAATCATATAACAAAATTAGAAAAAAATCAATGAATCAAATACAAATAAAAAAAATTGTTAAAATTATTCATCAACCTAAATTAAATTATAAATTAATTAAATTATTTAAAAAAAAACTAACCTGACACCAGCATTTTATTCTATATAAATAATAAATAACCTTTATTTGGCATCCAAAACCCAATACATAAACCCATACAATGAATAAAACAATTTTCTCAACCAATCATAATTACAAAAAAAAAAACGTAATAGACATTATCCTTTATTTTTCTCCCTGTTCTGTGTTAGCTACTTTTATTCTATAACTAAGACAAAATTTTTATTAGGAAATACATTTAACAAAATTAATGATTTAGAAAAAGTGGCATTTATTCAGCACAGTGCTGTAACTGTGAGAAATTATATATTGGACAAACAAAAAGAAACTTAAAATCAAGATACAAAGAACACATCTATTATTCAAAAATAAACAACAGAGAAAAATCCGCAATTGCTAACCACATAATAACATTTGGACATACATTTTCGTTAAACAATTTTAAAAAAATTAAAAATGTCAAATTTTCCAAAACTAAATATGTTAGAAGCAATTGAGATGTATAAAAATGCAAGTAAACTTTTGAATTATGACTTAACTCCGTTAAATAACAATTTAATAAAATTAATTGATTTAATTCAATAAATTTCCTTTATCTGATTGTTTTAATAACACATCACATTTGTATATTAAATTTTGTTTACATGTTTATTTATTATTGTCAATTTTACATAAAACTATTGAAGAAGAGCACGTTGTGCTTGAAATGTACATATAGTGAATAAAAAAATTGAAGAAAGGAATAAAATATTACAATCAAGAGACTTCACGTACTCACCAACAAATATTTTACTTTGTATATGATATTTTTAGTAACTATAGTTTCCACGAAATTAGCCTGTCATTATCAAATCAGCAAGAACTTCTTTTTTGTTGAATAAAGGGTTATACAAAGTAAAAGTATTGTGAATTACGATGTATAATAAAGTAGAAGCCTCAACATTGAAAACAATATTTTTCCATCCTAATTAGGGATTTAATATTATAAGAAAATAATGATATATCTTAAGGCAACATTTTCATTAAGATCTTATATAATTTTACGGAAGCGATATTAAAGCGTTTATTGATTCGAAAGTAATAATAAATAATGAAACGGAAGGGACGTTTTCCTTTTCATTCGATATTTTCGTAGGAGCGAAGGGACCTTTCCGTCCGTCCTACCTTCCTTAATCAGTTTATACAGAACCAATATTTCAGATTCTTCCCCGCTAATCCAATTCCCGTGCATTTTTTCTTGATTCCCGCGTTATTGAAGTATCAATCTGGCCACCGAGGGGTAATCTGTTGCCCGTCCACCGGGCCTTCGGTTCCCGATGTTTTCATTTGCGATTGATTCGATCGATTCTCACGATAAGGGAACAAAAGACGTGAGATATTTACAGGAATAAAGAAACAAAAGAAAAATCATTTACGTTTATGAATTGGGATCGGTTTTATTATTAAAAATATTTGAAACATGAAATTATAAATATTATTTATTTATTTACATACAGAAACAGAATGAGTAAACATTCCTATACAGTAAGTATGAATATTACAAAGAAAAATAAATATGTTCCTTATCATTATATTTATAATTTAAAAATACAACTAACATTGCAAAATATTAGTTGAGTGATTTTCAATTAAACACTTTTTTTTAGTGTTTCCAAAGCTAACCTTACCAAAGATGGGCTTTAATTGAACAAAACCTCGTAAATGTGCATTGTTTTCTTCGTATGAAGATTCACAAAGAGGATCATGCGACAAGGTCTCCTTTCCCGCCGCTAATCCCGTAGAAACGTGCACGGGAGAATGCAATTTTCCACGGGGAGAGCGTATTCATGTGTGCCGATTGAATTAAAGTGGGGGAAAAGGCAGAGGCATAGGACGAAAACTCAAGACGTATCCGCGGGATAATGGAGAAAACATGTACCTCTCTGAGACGACATTAACCCCGGACACCTTATCATATAAAACTCGTTTGTGTGCTTTAAATTTTCACACCTGCCACAAAGAAAGTCCCATATGTAATTAGATATTAGACACACAAAAATAGAGTAATGTTAATACATAGAGCCCAGGGACATTATTTTAAAAAAAAATATCTACTAACGATTTAGAAAATAATTATGTTTAGAAATAACATTTCAATTCTAAAAGTAATTTGCTAAAAATAGTGATTTACAGATCATATTAATTATTTCATTACTTTCACATGCGCTTGGTATTTTTTAATTGTGTGAAAGCTTATAATGTGATAACTTAATATCCTACAATAAATTGATGCTTTCGAAGAGTATGATATTCTGTAAAATCAACAGTATGTAAATCTAGGTAAGATGCTTCACTGTCGTTATTCAAAATATCAAAGAAGGTTTTGAGAAATGCAAGACCTCGACTTTTCTTGGATCTCATTAGACGTTCAACAATTTTAGAATAATTTGAAACTATTATATCATGCTAGTGTTTCATGCCGTAACACAATAAATTATGGGTCTTAATCTTGGATCCAATGGAATATTATCGTCAATATAACTAAGGCTCACGTAGTTAAAACAGGTGTTAATTGAACTTATTTAATCGAGTGTGTTCTATACATAATTGATTAATGACACGTGTATAGCATGAAACCAGTATATAACAGTCTTGGTACTTCTGGAATTACCCTAGTAAATCGATTTTAAAATGTATACTTGACTATAATAAATCTCTCAGTTGTTAATGTGTAAATTAAATCACACTATGAATAAATATCGTTATTGTGATCATTATTGTAAACTATTGATGATGAATAAATCGTAGTCGAAATACGTATTTAGTAACAATAAATACTTGTTTTTACAAGTGTATTTCTATATTAAAATCATAGTCAAAATAATTGATGTTCGGTAAATGGGCATTCATCAAAGGTATTTATTACAATGAAAACAAACAAGGAAAATTTCTGGCAATGATCAATAAAATTCGAGCAATCTCTTTTTTGTTGTTTCAATAGATGTTTGTAAAACTTGCAATGTAAATAATTTTTGCAGTTGGAAAGAGGGATTGATCGAATTTTATTGATCATTGCCAGAAATGTTCCTTGTTTAATTTCAATGTAATTTAAATAACTGCAAATGTGTGAATTATCTTTGTTTCATTTTATTTAATTTAATTAAAAGTATTTATGCCTAATAATGTTATATTACATGTTTTTTGTATCTTTTGTAATTTCATATAGCTTTTGAATAAACTTTTTTCTATATTCAACGTCAAGTGTTTTCTAAATGTTGACATTGCAGCGATTCGCTCTATTAAAAATCATCTTTATTTCTATTATTAGTAATAAGATGTATTTTTAAAAATTACAGCAAGATGGCATAAAACTGTTACTTACCCTGATAAACTCACACGTTGAACGACAAAAGCTTCCATTTACATCAGGCCTTTTGCTCGCGTTTTATTTTTCCGGCGCGGCGCGATGTTCGAAATTAAAAATTCACGGAACGTGCAGCCGGAGAGTGTGAGGAGGACCTCATTTTCCCTGGACGGGGCGCCGGGAAACTATTGAAAAGCTGCAAGGTGTTAGTTTCCAGTCGGGGCAATTATTCCCGCTGGAGACTCTTGACACGCGTCAGATATTTACATGAAAGCCTCTAGGACCCGCGTCTGCCATGGAAAATGGAACAAGAGGAGAGGGTTCATTGTCTCGACTCGACTACTTCAGACTGTCCTCAATTATTACACAACCGAAACCATATACACACACTCATACACGCTTTGAATGGTTGTAAAATTGGTGAAGGTGACTTATCGAAATTTATTCATACAAATCACAAAATTATTGTAACTTTGTCAATGCCAGTGATCTTAAAATTATTTAAAAACAAACTAATTATTGTATTTTTTAACAATTTACAAAGTACAAAGCAAAAGTTAAATTTTTATAGCCTATATTAAAAAAATGTATATCAAAAAATTCAATTAATAGATTAATTTATATTTACAGTTGCACATCAAAACATCGGAGGCCTAACGAAGGTTCTGCATGCTTGTTGCATAATACACAAGCATGCAGAACCTTCGTTAGGCCTCCGATGATCCTACAAAATCATGTTTCACATTTTTTTTTAAATTATATATAATATATCCATCATGGTATTTTCCACGGTGAATTCGGTCAAATACTTCTTTAATGAACTTTTCTAATAGTAAATGAAATATTAATAAATGCAAAAAGGTTGTATTTTAAAATTAAAGCGGAGTATTTGGAAGAATGTTAGAATTTATTTAATTTATCTTATTTCTTTACCTTCCTAAAATATCCTCACATTATTTCAATAATTTCTTGAACACTCTGGACGCAATGCGAAAGATGTATTGAATTACCGAAATATGAAGGCATTTTAACGTTAAATATAACATAAAAATAATTGTTTCTTTGTAAGGGAATTTATCAGGTAGACGAAATTCTTTCACTTATAACATAAAAACTGAAGATCCTAAAATAAAAATGTATATAACAAAAAGTATTTAATAATAATAATAATAATAGAACTTCATTATCCAGCAGTTAAAAACACTTCTTACAGGATAATAAAAAAATAATACAATGTAGATGATAACATAGTAACAATTATTATAGTATTTGCCGTCTTAGCTGTCCAAGAAATGGACGTAATGATATATTAAAAATATCAACATTTGAACAATACATATTAAAGAAATTACAAGATGAAAGTAAAGTTGATTTAGTTTATCAAGATATACAACTTTTATTTGAAACATTTTTCTATCCGAATTATAATGGCTAAAAGCATAACAGCAAAAAATTAATAAAATAAGATACTTGGACAGAAAGACCTCAGGTCGAGAGCCCGGACAGACTAACACAATATTTATTCTTGTTAAGTAATTATAAATGTATATATAAGCTTATATAATGTCTGAATACAGAAAATATATAACTTTTATTTGAAATATGCTTCGATGTGATCAATATTTGCCCTATAATTGTGGAAAATCGAAAAATCCTAAGAAAGTTGTTTTTAATTAGTTTTGATTGTGACCAATTTTTTTCAGATCTTTTCAATGTTATTAAATGCTTGTATATAACGTTTGGGTCCAATCCATTAAGCGGCGCATATTTCTTGAAATTTGCGATTTACAAATTTTTACGTACATATTACTTTCCATTGGAGGGAAATAAAATCGAAATTAATTATAAATTGTATAATTGCGTATGTTTTTTTTAATAAATATTACTCTTGTTAATAGTGTAAGAAAAAATATTTAAATAAGTTGTAATAATAATAATAACATCTTTATTTATATACAGACTTACAATATTTACCACTTAACATATATTTACAATTATTAACTAAATTTTGTATATAAATTGTCTATCGACCGAAGGTTTTTCCGCCAAGTTGTAATATTTATAATGTAATAAATAAATTACTATAATTAAGATATTTTACAAAATACGGAAGAAATAGAAATAGTAAAATATGTAATACAAATATGACACAAGATTACAAATGTAATTTAACATATTATGCACTCAGATTTCTTTACTATGTCGCTTATTACAATCAATAGAATTATATTATAAATCTTAAAAAACCGCGTTTATTTTCTTATAATTTTTAATTTAAATAATCATAAATTTATTCAATGGGAAATAACTCTTGTTAAATTTCACGAATCGATGGAATCACGGCGAGTTATCCGTCTCTTTTGAGGCGGGGGTTTTACGGATTAGGGCGCCGAGCCAATGGTTTCCAGATATCGGACGCTTTTTTTCCCTTTTCTCCTTTTTTTAGCATTTTCGTTTTCTTCCTTCATCTTTAGCCCGCCGGATCCACGGACTTTTCCCTGTCAATGCCTCTTGAGGAACGGGTCACCGATATCTTTCATGCTTTTCGGGGATGAGTCCGGGCTTCCGATACACACACGCCAGATAAACATCAGATTTTTATTACAATCCGGCGCAACAAGTGACAAGTTTTCGATTGTGTCCACCTACACAATTGGCTCTAGAAAATAACGGCGGAATGCGTGTTTATGGGGTGATTATAAATTGATTTGCATTAACGATTTTTTTTTATTAATTTCATTTATTTACGGATTCACCATTTCTACATTCAAAATATGTTTACATATATTGAGCTTACAAAATACCAACTTATTTATGTTGGTTTTTGGTTGTGGAGATTTTAATTATTTAAATAAAAATACTTGTCAATTACTGAAGATGGAAACATAGTTTCCGAAATATATCTAGTAAAATAAAAATAAGTAGGAGAAAGCACAAGTATTTTTATTTAAATATTTAAATAAAATACCAACTTATAAAATAAAAGAAAACCAATTACAAGATAGAGGAAAAAAGAAACAATTTTGTTAGAATAATGACGGATATTTTCAGATATTTTCTGTGTTCATCTGTTTAAGGGTCCGTTTTAATAGAAAGAGATAGATATATACTTATTGGCAGTTACTAATTTAGTTATTACATTGATGTCCGGATTATTGACAAAGATTGTATTATACATTAAAGTAGTCATAAAACACACAAGAATTCCCTCAGATTAATTAAAAATCATTTTAAGCAACAAAAAAAAACAGTGCATGAATATTTTAATGTAACAACCACGGTTTTTCTTGAATGTTATTGTTGGATTTGGGAGGGCGTTCACTTCATGGCATATTTTCAATTTGTATACAAAGAAAACACTTATCATCAGATTGTTAATAGATATATTTAACATTTTATTTCATAATAAATTAAAGACGACGCAAGCGCCACCTTTTGCCTAATTTCAAGTGGCATCGTCAACAATTTGGGTCTACAAAGTAGACGACCGAGAATCATTGTTTCGTCTACTAAAAGAAGGCGAGCTTGTTCTGTTTATAAAAACAAGCAAAACGAAATTCACATTTAATGAGATCAGCCACCTTTCATCTAGCGTAAGTATAACTAGTGATGGCCATTTCGGTTTTTCGAACCTCATCACCAGTTATCCATACGCTAGATGATGAACATTTCATTAAATGTGATTTTTTTATATTTTGTAAAAAGTGTAATTCTGTATAAATGAATAAGAAAGTTTTTATATCACTTTTATTTTCATTTTGTTTTTATGTTGATCTATATTTATATTTTTAATTGGCAAAACGAAATTTTTATATCATAAATAAATCATATAAACATGTAATTATATTAAATTTATGGCTAAAAGGCTTCCGGTCGATAACCAATTTCTACAAGAACATGTGTTTAAAGTTTAATAAATTGTTAAAATTATTAAAAAAAATATTTGTTAAACCTCACTTGTAAGGAATAAAGATGTAAATACATTTATATTAAATTTATTGTAAGGGATTAACACAATGTAATATTTAACATCATTAATATTAAATCAAGTGTACAAGAACATGTAGTTCTTTAATTACAGTTCTCGTTTTTTGCATTATCTTGTTAATTTGTCGCATTTTTTTACGCAACGCAATTGTAATTAATCCAGGTAATCCACGATAGCCGACACAATCGCAATTCCGGACACGATGGGATTAGAGAACTTTTAAAAAGGATAGTTGCGAAAGTTAAATTGGTGAAATAAATCCGACGCGCCGACTGGCGAGTAAGCGAGCTAGGAATCAGGGTTTGTTTGTTTATTTTTATTTTATTTTTATCGTGGACAAAATATCGTTTATTTAAATTTAATTTAAATAAACGTGTTTTTTCCTTAAATTCACGTTCCAAATAAATGCGTTATTAAAAAATAGTATATATAGAATGACAAACTTTAATAAAAGGGATTTCAATTAATGTTAAGGTTTTATTTGTAAGATATGCCAAAATAAAACTTAATTATATTGATCTCATTTGTAAATTAGGTAAAAAAATAATGCTTTGTGCTATTTTTCAAATTATATAATTTATAAATATTTAATTAGCAGCTTTTACTTTTTATCTCAAAAATTCAATCGGTAAAGAAAGTTCGCTCGGTTTCTGTAGAATACTTAATATATACAGGGTGTCCCCGAATGGTCTGTACAACGCTCTACCACATATTCTTTGAAACAGAATAAGACGATTTAACTAAACTTATCTATATCCAAAAGTGGTTTCTAAGCCATCTACGAGGCCTCAAAGATATTATTTTTTTTTTTTTCATTATTTTTCAAATATTTTTATTTTGGACTTAGGTAAGAAAACCTAATTTGGCACACTTAATTACATTGATACCATGCACTTTTTGCGATATGTTTCTTTATCCTACGTTTAAAGTAAGTGGTCAAACTAGGACCATCGACTTCTTAAGATACCTAAATCTTTTTATTCAACAGGTCAAATCATAAGGAATAATTTTCTTCTGCAAGATCATTCAATTTTACGTATTTTTTGTCTCTTATAAAATTTTGTCAAAAAAATGTAATAAAATTATGAACAATATTTTGCTTCTTAAAACTATTAACAAAGTAGAAATAAAGATAGGTACCTAACAATAAACACAAATTTATTAGTTTCACAACAAATGTTCAAACTGATTGCCATATTCAGCAATACAACAATTTTTTTTTTTGAATTGTATTTCTTTGTTGTTTTGACAAATAAAAATATTTTTTTGTGGGGAAAATAGTAACATTTTATAAGAGACAAAAAATACGTAAATTTGAATGATCTTGCAGAAAATTAAATGTGCCAAATTAGGTTTTCTTACCTAAGTCCAAAATAAAAATATTTGAAAAATAATGAAATATATATATATATATATATCTTTGAGGCCTCGTAGATGGCTTAGAAACCACTTTTGGATAGAGATAAATATAGTTAAGTCGTCTTATTTTGTTTCAGAGAATATGTGGTAGAGCGTTGTACAGGCCATTCGGGGACACCCTGTATATTTAATTTGTTTAATAATTCCAGTAAAATATACTAACAGTTCAAAAAAGTTTTAGATTCTGTCTGACGCAAAGGCTTTTCCCTTAATATTTACATCCACTGTATTTTTATCCTATTATCATTCTTTCTTTTAAGTTAAAAATCAATCACCATCCATTCCTATTATTTTACCTTGAACCTCAAGGCTCATCTCTTACCCCACTTCTCTACAACAATTATTGTTTATGTAAATAATCAGTGAAATTCGACTGATTTTATTAGGAATTAATTTATTTATTATTTATTCGCTAATCTACAGAAACAGATAGAACTTTCATTTATCGGTTGAATTTGTCAAAATAAAACACGACATTAAACTTTTCAGTTTTACAATATTAATTGTAGTATTATATCTACAATTAAATTAAAACGTTCAGGATTTTTTATTTATATTTATCGTCTTACATGCCGGGTGCTGATCCGACCGCTCGATAATAGCAATTTACATATAAAATCACACTTTTGCAGTTTCCTGCTTCCCTAACTATTTTAGAGCAAAAGCATAAAAGATCAAACTTGTTCAGAATTTAAAATGCTATATCATAGGTCCGTATTTTCATATTAGTACCAATAGTACAAGAAAACTAAGATTTAAATTAGTAATGATTAAAAAAAAAACAATAGCCATGGTTTTGTTACAAAATTTTGCGCCATCAAAACTATCAGTTGTTTTTAATAAAATCAAATTATATGCTCAAAGACATTAGCAGTTAAATATTGACCAAATCTATCATAAAAATTTCTGCGAACATTTGCAAGTTGCCGGTTCGTTATTTTGTTGCATTCTTCCGTAATTTTGTTTTTCAGAACCTCGATATTTGCATGTCTAGTACCGTATATTTTTGATTTTATGTGGTCTCATATAAAGAAGTCGTTTGGTGATAAATCTGGTGAACGAGCTGGCCAATTCACCGATCCGCCTCGTCCAATACAGGTATTTCGATAGCAAATATTTAAATACTCCGTGACGTCTCTTGTAAAATGCACAGGACATCCATCTTGTTGAAACCATACCATATTTTCTACTGCGACAGCATCTATGGCGGTGCCAATCTCCGATTTAAGCAAGATATCCCTCTCCTTATAAGCGCCCATCAATAAAGAAGGGGCCTATCATATTAGATCTGTATATTCCTAACCATACGTTGACTGACTGCGGATATTGGGAATGGTTACCGATCACCAAATGCTAGTTATCTGTATCCCAATAGCAATAATTTTGCACATTTTCTCTCCATTTATGGTGAAGGTCAGAAAAACAAATGTTAATGAAATATCCATCCATATTGGCCATTGCCATTAGGAAAACTATTCTAAAATATCCATTTGGCTCAAAAAACTCTTGGTGGTTCAAAAACTTATACGATTTAAACTTGTTCTTCTTTAAAAGAAGTTGTATAGTGCAAATTTAAATCGTTACCAATTTGCCGAACACTAATGCGTGGATTTGAAACGGCCGCAGCAATAACGTTTACTTCGTTTATATTATCTCGCACAAATTCTTATTTTTCGACTATATTTGAAGTATGCTTTAAACAGGGCGGGCAGAGTTTAAAAATAATATTTTGCTTGGTTTGAAATCACGTTCTGAATCGTGGAAATAGCGGGTATTGGCCGATTGGGTTATAAACCAGCAAACAAGTTTCGACTACTACCGGAATAAAACTCCTTCAGAAATATGTTTTTTCAGCAATTGTATAAGACATTATTATGAATTACTTAATTAAAAAGAGCACTTAAATATCGAAACGGAGTGAGATTTTACGAAAAGTCAAAACTGACAGTTGTTGATGATACAAAATTTACTTTTAAAATCGTGGCTATTGATATTTTTTTTTAAATTATTACTAATTTATATCTTCGTTTTCTTCTACTATTAGTACTACTTTGAAAATAAATACCGACGTATCATAAAGCATTTCAAATTTTGAACAACTTTGATCTCTTATACTTTTGCTTTAAAATAATTAGGGGAGCGGGAGAGCGCAAAAGTGTGTATTGCATGTAAATTGCTTTTACCGAGTGGTCGGATCAGCACCCGGTATATTTATTGAAAAATTATCTGAGGATATAGTTATCAAAGAGGATGCAGTGAGTTTTGTTTGATATTCTCTGTGTTCCGTGATATAAGAAATTTTGAGAACCAATGGTCTACTGTTGTAGAAAAACATTTAATCATGACTTTAAAATGACTCAGAAGCATTAACCAAAATAAAAATAATTAAAAAAAGAATAAATTTCTAAAATTATCGGTGCATACTGGCGTTATGATAACATGGTGTAAATTACAAACATCCGCCGAACGCGCAAACAAGAAAATGTATATAGAAAGAGGCGAACAAAAAACAGGATCGCGACGCCGGGGCTGTATATAAGACGTCAAATGTAGTGGAAAATTGGCGCCATTAAAGTAAAATTCCGCCTCGGGGCCATAAATTAGGGCCGGATTCGCTCTCTGGAATTGCGCCCATTCATTTCCATACGGACTTTGTTTATTTAATTTTTCCTACCTTTCAGCGAACGGTTCGAGGATCGCGCGAAATATGGCATTCCGCCGGCGGACGTTTATCAAAAAACGGTTCCCGTTTCCTTCGAGAAGGTCGTTCATCACGGAAAATTAGTTTTCGCGAGTTGATCATATTGTTCGTTTACTTAATTTATTCGGATGTAATTAGAAAATGACAACAAACGGTAATTATTCATTACTAATTAAAAGTAAATAAATAAATTGTATTCTTTATAATATTTATATATAAATTTAAAATATATCAAAATAATTTAGTTTTCTAATTTGTATATTTTTTAAATGCATTATAAAAATATTAATAACTATTTAAATGTGTATGTTTTGTTTACGATATGTACACTTACTAATATTATTAATATCACGAATCACGAAACATATTCCAGCCTACCAATTCAGTTTTCTCGAAAAAAGGTTCACAACGCCTAACATAAAATCTTCAAACTCCTCCTTTCGCAAAAAAAAACAAACAAAAAAAACAAAAAATCCGCAGCCCCTTTCCTCAATACACAAAAAGCTTTGACTCTTTCGCTATCTATTCTAACATCAAACCTTCAAACTTCGCGTCTCAAAAAATAAAAAAATCCATAGCTCTTATAGTCGATTTCCAAAAGGCTTTCACTCCGTTTGGAATAAAGTACTCTTGTACTTACTTCCTCAACGTACCCTATCAATTATTGAATCTTATTGATAGCTTCATAAAATTAAGATTGTACAATACATGATTGTCATTTTCTTGCATTGCTTTAGCGCTATGCGTGTTTTTTTTAGATCTTGTATTTAGATGTGATTATTAGTTTAGCTTGCAATCTTCTATCACACCTAAAAATGTTGTGTCTATAGCTTGTCCTTGGAAATAGGTAGTATAATGCAAGTTGAACTTCTTCCTATTTACGAAGAGGACTAACTCAGTTTTGGTGGGGTTAACTGTAAGCGCTTTATCTTTGCACCAGTTTTCCAACACCTTGAAGGCACCAGACATTATTTTTGCCATAATGGTTTCTGTATTGCCTGATAAGAGAATGGTTATGTCATCCGCACACCTTATTGTGTAATAATCTGACGTGTTTAGCAGATTTATTAAATCGTCCTTCACCAGATTCCTCAAGACTCCCCCTGCGGGTATCCTTTGGCTACCCTGCATGAGAGTTTAGCATATATGTGATCCAGTTACTTAGAGCTTGTGGTTCTCTCTTCTTGTTTGCGGTCCTTGTTATTTTTGTAAAGGTTGTATCGTATCCCTTTTCATTTTCCTACAAAAAATCTTAAAACTTTGCTTCATTTTCGACAAAATATAAAAAAACCTTCCCATAATATTTAAATCTAAAAACAGCATATCACCGTAGCAACTTTATTTTACACAGTTTTAAAAATAATAGGAGATAAAGTTATTATAAATGCTGTTTCCTAGAGAAATTTAAGAAAAACATTTGATATACAAGAGCGCATAGACATCATGAATTAATTAACTGCGAATTATAGGAAATGCGCTGCGACTTGACACCTATTAATAATATTGCTATGTTTGATAGCAATATAAAAGTGGACCATCAAAATATATATGTAATAATTCACAATTTTAATTTCAAAGATACGTAAATACTGCTATCGAAACTTAAAAAGGTAAAAGACAATAGTTTGCAGTTAATTGGCGAAAGTGTATTCACGTTGAACGATTGAAATGGTTAATAAATGTTGAATTTATGAACAAATATGAACGGGTATTTTTTTCAAATTTATATATTTTAATTTCAAAGATACGTAAATACTGCTATCGAAACTTAAAAAGGTAAAAGACAATAGTTTGCAGCTAATTTGTGAAAATGTATTCACGTTGGACGTTTGAAATGGTTAGTAAATGTTAAATTTATGAACAAAAATGAACAGGTATTTTTCTCAAATTTATATTTTCAAGCAAAACTGTCGTAATTCAATTATAATTTCTTTAATCTATCAAATGGCGTATTTCAATTGCATTCCTGTTACGGTATCCAGTTATTTGAGCGCGGTCCGCAAACGCAAACCGTGGAACATGCGACACATTGCATTTACAATGTGTGCACATATTGACTGTGTTTGCATTCCCGGCCAGGCTATAAATTAATGGGAAGATGACTCCATTGTGGAATCTTGCACCACATGTTTTCGCCCGCTTGATTAACGATCGGGTTCCGGTTAGTTACACAAAATTCGTTTTTAATTAATCATCATTGCTGCGGTTAATTGAAGAATTTGTTGTTAAGTTTGTTCATAGCTTCTTCAGATGTCATAAGATTGTTTTGCAAGAAAAATAAAATTTACGGTAGAGTTAAGTAAAATCGAATAAGTATTACTCGATTACTAAGAGTATTGCTAAATGTGTTATTTTAAATAGCTAAAAATAATAAATACTAATGAATTTATGATTTTTTTATGAATGTGGAATTAATACTTATATAAGAGTTACAATTAACAAAATTATACTGTAATTAATTTAATAATACTAAAATCGACTCATTATTAACTTACGGAAAATTACATATATTTAGTACATAATTGTTTAACTTTATATTTTCTTACGGGTATAAAATACTATGTATTATTTTTTACTCAGATTAAATGTAAAAACGGTTAATAGTTATCATAACTAAATGAACTTCATCTGAACATTAAAAATACAGTAATGTATTTACTGCAGAAATTATTTTAGAGGGGGACAAGGCCAAAATATTTATGTCATATTTTACAATACGTTTTTCTTCATTTCTAAACAGATACGAGTCAAGGGATTGGAAAATATATCTACACAAAGTTGTATATTATGATAGTGTCTGATAATTTTGTTTAAGAGCGAATTAATATGATAATTTGTGCGTGGTGTTGGGACGGAAAACGTATTTATATAACCTTCTAGGTTCTCTAAATGCAATATTATTAAAAAACATAGATTATCAATTAATATGTTAATTACCAGCATGAAAATATATTTATGCCTCAATAGAAAAAAGTATTCATTCACTTGCTCACAGTTATTTGCCTCAGAAGTAGTTATTTTAATGTACATTTATTTCAAAGTACTCACGTAACGTTGGTCAAATTGTAACAGAGCAAAAAGAGAAAATAATTTATTATTATTTTTTTTATTTAACATATTCATGCCTATTATAGATAGATACTGATTCATTAATAACTTCATCAATTATATTGTAGCAATAATTTATTGTATTATTAACGTTATCGGAAGATTCTACATCATCCCAATTAAATAACAGCAATATTGATAGAGTTGGATAATCAAAATATTAAACGTGTAATACTTGTGATATTTTGATGATTTTGGAATATTTATTTATTTAACGGACTTATCTATTTACCAATCTACAATATAATTAATAATATTTATGTATAGTGGACTGTAGAACAAAAATAAAGAAATAATAACAACAAGAAAAAAAAACTAATTGACATCGCTAGATGATAATAATGTGCCTTGCTTAGATTAATGAAAGTCAGTCTTATTATTGATTTTATAGTTTGTTCTCTCCCTCTAGAATAATTTCTGTTGTGTACCTTTATTAGCGTGATTGTTCTTTCTCAAAATCAGTTTTTAAGGTATTTTTATTAACATTAATTTAGAGAAGAGAAAAGGACATAGTCGATCTGTAATTAAAACCCCTTTACAATATAGTTTAGTTTAAATTGGGATGAAATAATATTACTGCAGCAAAGAGTTCATATAGAGTTTCAGCCTTTCATAAAATAATATTTCATCCATAAAACAGAAATTTTAATTATTTCATAAAATCAGATAAAAAAAAACACGTTTTGTTACAGCATAATCTTTCCTTCCTTTCCGTTAAAAAAACACGAATGAAAAGCGCGTAAATTACCCGTTATCAACAAGCCGGAAATAAACGTTTGTTTCAATTGAAACGCAAAAATCTGACTGACATTATCGTGCTTAAAAAATAGCAAACAAAAAAATCGCGAAAGCTCCAAGCCATTGTTTACCCTTCGCGCTCTTCTCCGGCATGAAGCGACTTATGATATCTCGCCATGGAAAACGTTTTAAAATTGCAGTGGAAAACACTTAACCCACACAAACCAATTCAATCTGCGGAGAATTGAATTGAATAGAATAATCTCATTTTGCAGAGTCTAGACAATAATGCCGGGAGGACGGGATGGCTGTCAAATGAATTATTCACTTGACGCCGTGCTTGGAAGTAACGTAGTTTTACAATTATAAATTGTTATTATGTTTGAAGGGAAAAGTAAAAAGTATATAATAATTCAGATAAAACTATTTTTAATACTATATATAAATGGATCTTCATTCGTGAAATATTATATAATTATTATTTATTTACAATACATATACGTAACATTACGAAATGGCTATCGACTATTGGTCTTTCAGTCTTTTAATATTATTAAAATATAAATATAATATTTTATAACAATTATATCATGTAACATGATTACCTGCTTAGACATACATGCTATGTATTTGTTTACAGCATGTATGTTTAAGCAAGTAATCATACTACATTTAATTTTTTAAGTTTATCAAATTCCCCTTAATATATATATATATATATAGATATATATATATATATATACAGAGAGATTTTTTTATAAGTATACATTAGGGAAAGTGTATACCTGCAAAAAACGCGAGCCAACCGCATTGAATAATTAATGTGTGTATGTTAAGTTGCCTATTTGGCATATGTTGCGTGTTATAGGCAACTAAACACATACACTAATGCATTTGACTCGCGTATTTTGCAGGTATACATAGGGCAAATGTATACTGATAAAAAAAGCTCTCTGTATATATGGTGTATATATATATATCAATCTTTATTCAGAACTAAGCTTACAATATGCATACAATACAATACAAAACTATTATAAAATATCATACAGTACATACCAGTCTCGAACTGGCTATCGCCCAGCGGTCTTTTTGCCATTCCCCTCTTTATTAATAAGTATAATACAATTGCGTATTAAACAGTAATTAATATATTACCAAAATAATATAGAATGATCGATGGTTGAGGCTTTTACTTCATGAAACTGCTTCATACACTTTTTGTAAATAAAATAGCAGTTTTTTAAGCTTCACAAAAATTTAGAAAAAGGGATTCATTCACATGGTCGCAGTTATTTAAAATATATTAATAAAATGAAAATAATTAATTAAATTATTGCCTCTTTAGCTACTGTATTTTTTTATTATTATTAATAGCCAGCGAGGCTGTATTCAAATCTGAATGGAGAATATTTTTTGTTGAAAACATGGAATGCATTCGCGTCCGTCGCTCATGTACACCGGAGATCGCGACCGGGACGGTTCGTTTTATTAATTTAATAACTTAAGGAAGAGCTGTACTGACGAGAGTGAAATCCCAAAACACGTGACTGCAGATGGCCTAGTTTTGTGTATTTTTTTTGTTCTTTGCATTAAATATTCTGGAATAAAGAATTGTTGCATGCACAAACTCGTTAGCGTTTTATTGAATTACTAGCTTGTTTTGGCATTTTTTGACTAGCATTTGATTGTGATTTATTTCCAAATTTCTGGTTGTGTTTATTGTCTAATTCGTGATTATTGTTATATTGTCATTGTTTTCCTTTCACGAATCCTTCAAACTCGTTATTAAAGTCATTGGAAATAATTCATTTAAGATCTTTGCGTCTCACGGCTATTATTCTGATGTAAAAATTTAATATTACATTCGGAATTGTAATTCGTATTACAGTGGGGGTTGTTTATGTAAGAATTTGATTTGTTAAGTATTTGAATTTAAACAGGAAATCGAACTACAAACATTCCAAATCCCCACTACATCATTACTCGTCTAGTATATTCTAGATCTATGACTATAACTGTTTCGCCAACACAATAGCATCATCAAGCATATGATTAATCATCTATTTTGGCGAAACAATTGTACCAGCGTCTCTACAATAAATTTTTGTGAAATTTAAAAACTTGTTGTTTTATAGTGAACAATAAATGATACTTTTTAGCCAACTAATTCGACTCAAATCCCACAAATCTAAATTCGATCAATTCCCTACGTATCCTATGTAATAAAAATATAAATAACTTAATAAAAGGAATATCACATTATGTCTATCAGTAGATAATGTGTATAATGTTTAAAAATCTGTAAAAAAAAACTAGAATAGCCTAAGTATACTAAATATATTTCACAACATTAATGACAGTTAAAATAAGAACATACCTGATAATGTCTTCTGTAAAATAGATGTAAAGTTTTAAAAAACTATTCAAGAATGTAAATTGATTACAAATACTTTTATGGCTTGTCCAAGGTCCATTAAATGATTAATTTTTATTATGAAAGCACACATTGTATATGATTGTAGACCCTACAATAAACCTCCCTGGTTGCGGCATCAAACGACGATTTTGTTACGACGGTCATCAAGTGCAGTGCTGTGAAACGCGAATACAATAAAACGTCGCGCCGGGCAAACAACCCCAATTACGACGCCTAATGTCCGCAGTAACGTCGGGTCATACGCACATACCAGCCAATAAAATTCAATATTCTTATTAGCCCGACGAAATGCGAATAATCCACTATGGGTTAAACTAACATTTTATGAGTGAAATACTAGAAATTTCGTTGTTTTAATTACTGCGACAAATGTGTTCATATTTTTAAATATTATTGATATACGTTGCTTGATTTTTAACAATAGTGCGTTGTAGCATCATAGTGAAAAGTTAGAAATTCACCCAAAACAAAGATCCAGAGGAGCTGGATACCTCGCTTGCAGGACCACCCTAAACAAACATCCAGCTCACGAAATATATATAAAAAGAAAACAATACCAAACAAACTCCCGGGCAAAAAAGCAGTTGGACCCGACGAAATCCCAAATTGCTCCCTGAAGCTATCTAACAAGATTGCAATAAAGAGGATCACTAAGCGTATTAAGGCAACCTCTTTCTAGCTTGCTGGACACAGGCGGCAATCATTACCATCTCCAAAGGAAGCAAAAACCCAAGCAGCCTCCTCCCAGGTTTGGGAAAAGTAGTATCCAGAAGAAGACCTATCCCCGAAATAACAATTCGGATTCCGATCGAAATTAGCCTCCCTTCAGCAAGCAGCGCATTTAATCGACTCAAAAATGACTGAAACAAGAGCAGTTATCATTACCTGGCGCGAAAATAGAAATAAATAACATAAAAATAACTTTTTATTATACTTATCTGAAAACACGTTGATTCCATATGCCCGTAGAATGATGGAATCGTCACTTTTTCAGGCGACCGCACAGAAAAAGTTTGTTTGTGCGATCATTCCGTGCACTAACCGATTTCCATAGCAACGATGTATTTTTCACTTCTGTGTTTCACTGACGTTTTATTTTCCGTCTGTGAAATTCGTAAATTTGTTCAAATGTACACAGACTTAGAATATACTGATATTGTATTTTGAAATAAAGTGCTTACCAGATCAAATTCCGAAAAACAGGTATTGCATTTAAATTTCTTTAGAATTAGGGTAATTATCAAATAATTTAAATATTTAGTTTTATATTGTTGTTTTCAGATAAGTATAATAAAAAATAGCGTTCATTACACGTCCAGAAATGGATTTTTCCGTGCTTGCATGACTTCCCGTGTGAGGTCAGCGCGCACGGAAAAATCCTTTTTTCTGGACTCCTAATGAAATATACTATTTAATGTTGTTATAGCATCGCTAAAACGTTATTTGTTTGTTTTTAATCAGTCATTAAAACTTCAGGATGATTATAACCCCCTAACCACCTCCCACTATCATCACCTATCTGGACATTTGGATGGTAAAATTATTAGCGAGCTGGATGGAAAATATAACGTTCAACTCAGATTGAAGAATGTCCACTATAAGGATCGCCGATTTCACCAGGCCTCTTCAACTTTGTAAACGTTGAAAACGACATTCTAAAGTTCACAGAAAGGAAAGGTACAAACGTTTTCCAATTTGCGGACGACACGGCCCTGCTCGTACGCGGACGCAGCTTTGAATAGGCTCAATTGAGGACTAAGATAGTACTACAAATGTTGCCATAATACACAAAGCAGTGGAACATAAGAATAATCGCAGATAAAACGGAATCCATCCTCCTTGGCCACAAACGCTCAATCAGCAACCAGATACTAATCAATAACAAAGAATGAGTAAAGCTTAGAAGCTCAGTGATTTAGCACAACTTGGGTCAGGCACTGATATTAGTGCTTCCACTTATGTGGCGGGTGCACTCCACTTTATTATTACCGAATCCACAAAAAACATGAGGGAGTCTGCCATTGGTATATACATAGAGGAATACCTTAAAAAAGAAGGTACGGGGTTCGGAATTTTCTCGAGGATCCTGAATATTCAAAAGAAAATACTCATGTATATAGGTAAAATCATCGAGCAACTACAGCTGATGGGTATAACACATAACCCAACGTGATGTAACACCAGACACGACAATGCGTCTGCCTATAAGACTCCTGTATAAAATGCTACATGCCAATACTATAAAGATATTTAAAAGCAGATGGGATGAAACAACAAGTTGCAGACTTTCAAAGGTAACCTTATGGTATCCGAATGGATGCGGCTGTCCAGGACAAATTTGGAGCGAATTATCGCTATCCTGACTGGACACTGCAGACTTGGAGCACTTTACAATAGACTGGGGATTGCGGAATCGCCAGAGTGTATAGGGTGCTGATTGGAAGATGAAACTGCGGAGTATATCCTAGGATACTGTCCAGCTCTCAATTCCAGCAAAAGACCCATGCTGGATGAAGAATGGCCAGATATTGCGGCAATTAGGGATTTATCGACCTCGAACTGCTAGCCTTTCTCAATGAGGTGGGTTTTTAGTGCTAAGGACTAGTGTTTGGTTGTCCCAAAGGAAGCATTAGTGGCTAACGAGGCCAATACTTGTCTCTGCGAATTTGTACAATTTCCACTAAGCCGTAACCGTAATCATAATAACTCAAGAAGCTATTGAAAACGTATCTAGGATTTTAGCTACAGAGAGGAGAAAATGTTCCCATAATTGATTTGAACGTATGAAAAACTGTATGTAAGGAATAGAATCATTATTTTTAATATGATCATTTTTGTTTCACTTTTTGTAAAAAAAATATAATACTAATAATAAATGTATTACCTAACATGAAACTGAAGCCCAATTACAAAATAATACAAAATAATAATAATACCAGGCGGAAAGACCTTTGGTCGATAGCCATTTAACAATTAATTAATTTTTGTGTGATATACATAATCAATGTTTGTTACGTTATTGTAAACTAATAATACCAAAAATATTGTAAAAATAATGTAACTACAAACACAGATGTACACACGAAAACAATAAAATATGCAAACAAAAATTACAAATTTGTAAAAAGAATTAGTAGTGTAATAATATTGATGTTAGCGTATCACACAAAATATCACAATCATAAAGGCAACCCTGGTATAGCATAATTCTAAAAAATAATTGACAGGGAGAATACTTTCAATGCGATAGAAATTGTTAAAAATAGAATTTAGAAGGTAGTAGACAATATGGATTACTACTGAAGTCCTAGGGAGATTTATAAGAAGAATTTGAATGAGGGATCCACCTTTACCCCGTGTGATGGAGATGAAATAATTTTATTTTTACTGTTTATACCTATCTCAATGTTGCGTTTTGTGTAAAATAATTTTACCTTTAAACAATCCCAGCTTAAATTGAAACATTCGAGAAAACTTGGTGATATATACTGAATATAAAATTTCATTATAAATGCAAAATCCTATAAATTACTTTTTTTAAAAAATAATATGTATTATTCTTTCAAAAACTCAGGAATAATAAATGCTCTATCCCATGCATGGGGATGCGTGATGGGGGTGGAAATATTTCACAATTACATTCAGCGCGTACATACGTAACTTTTCTAATTTAACATTGTTCTATCGCACTTGTCCCTGCAACTAGTTACCCCTGATGAGCTATAAAATTTACCACCCCGTGTAAAGCCGACGCAGCGGAGGGTGTTTAGCTTTTCATTGTATGTCTCATCTGCTGTTGCGAAAAGGGGCTCGGCTCTCTGTATATATGTATGTGTATTTGTGAGGGCGCATTATTCCGCAGTAATACGCCACCATACTAAAATAATTTATTAGGTTATTAACCAAGTTTGTATTTCTATTACGTTTTCTGAATTGGGAAACTGTTGAAAACAAAATTGAATATAATTTCATCTGCATAATAATTACAATAAATAGAAAATTCATTCACAACAGTATTTAATAATAAGTTAATTAAAAGCAATTGCAGATTATGACTAAAATAATGTGTATTGGCATTATGGTATTACAACATTTTTGTATGGTTTTAAAATCTGCCAAAAAAATACAATAGAATAAGTATCTATTTAATTAATAATGATATATTTAAAAATGTAACATAAAAATGTTTTCATTAAAGTATTAATCAAATTAAAAAAAAGACATAAATAGAAAAGAGTATTCATCCACTTGGTCACAGTTATTTAAATTTATTAAATAAAAATGATTTGAAAATAATTAATAAATTATTTCCACATTTAGCTCTTAATAATTTAACGTACTTACGTACCGTAAGTAAAAAGTCACAGAGTTAAATGTGGAAATAATTTATTAATTATTTTCAAATCATTTTTATTTAATATAAAAAAATAAGACGTTAATATTTGGTTAAACTGGAAATTAAAAAATATAATAGCATAATTTTAAAGTTTCATAATCCTGTTAATCTTTGTTGATCATACTTAAATCTTGTTTATTATCAATTTCAAGAGAAACGTCACTTTATCGTGCATTGCTAATTTTAGATGAAATAATAATATTCTTACTGTTTATTGGAATATTATATTTTTATTTAATTATTTTTAAGTAGCCATATTTTCTGTAAAACTTATTTTAATAATTTTCTTCATTTAATATAATTAAAGGTTTTAATATTTAGACATTGGTAGTTCATATTGTATGAAATAAATATGAATAAATTATTAAAAATCAACCAATAAAACACAGATTAGATTGAATAACTTTAAATTCTCGACTAGTTATTAGCCCATTTTCAAGAGAATTTAAAGTTATTCAATCTAATCTGTGTTTTATTGGTTGATTTTTAATAATTTATTCATATTTATTTCATTTTCTCAATTTTTTTTTAATATATATATGTTCATTATTAATTATATTACTAATAAGATTACATAAATTTTAACTCGAATAACATAATTTTTAACTAATTTAAATACCTCCATACGAAAATCTGGTTATAAATAAATCCCGTTGTTTAAATGTATTTAATTTAATGAGAGCCCGCATTTTATCCGTAACGGAAATAAAAAGTCGTACACGTATAAAAGCGAGTAATATGAGTTTAAAAAGTTTCCGCGTGTGCTCGCGGGCTGTCTATTTTATTAGCATTTTTATTAAAACCGCTTTTACTTTCCTTATTTCCCATTTAAAATTTTAATAAGCGCCTCCGCGGTGCACAGAAAATGTTCTTTCCCTTTTTATTTATTTATTTTTTCATTACTTTAATTTAGTCTGCATTAAATAATAATCTACTTGTTTAAATCTGCGAGTGAATTTTCAGTGAAAATCTTGAATTTACAGAGAAACATGAATTAACAAGAATTAAAATGTAAATAATAATTCTTTTAACAGCTAATGTGAAATGTAATAATTCGATTTTTTATTTTGCTATGTAGAATCGACTTTTGCTGCTTTTTATCTAACCTCTCCACACTCGACTTTCCTATTTTGCTATATAATGACAGAATATTATGTGTAAAATAATACTGAAAAGTGATTTTTTTACATTATATATTGCTTTTATATAATTTCAATATAATCATATACCCTAGATATTCCATATTAAATAATTATTTGCATACTATTTATTGGGAAAATCTTGCAGATTCTGATATTAATAGTTCATTAAAATAGCTCTATGATTTTGTTATTGTCGGATTAAGCATGCATGTTCCTGTTAAATGCACAAAAACATCATCGTGTCCAAAATAGTTTAAATCTAAATAAATTTATCTAGTGGATTGATTTTGTAGGAAATAATAGTATGAGTAGCAGTAGTTCAAATTTTTAAGGATAATCATGAGGATTTTGTCAAGAAGTTTTTTTGGGATGTTAATTGGTTGACAAATACCCTTAATTTGTTTCACTAATTATTTTATTTCCTCCGAATAATTTCGACTTTCGTCATTCTCAAGGAGCGTACGATGAGACGACGAGAGTCGAAACTACTCGGGGAAATAAAATAAGAAGTGAAACAAATTAAGTGTATTTTTCAACCTATTAATATTGTGATCATGTTTCATTAAGTAATTAATCAGAACCAAATATTTTTTTATGGTTGGATAAAGGAATTTTATCTAAAGCAGGAAACTTAAAAATATATTTAACTAACTAACCATCTTTATTCAAATGTGTATATGCATGTACAATAATATACAAAAATTAGAATTATATTCTGTAGATGAATCGGCTATCGACCGGAGGTCTTTCAGCCAAATATATTTATTTATATATATTAAAAATATATTTTTCAAATTCATTTTTAAATTATGTCATACAGGCTCGCCTTTTTTTATTTGGGGAGGAAATATTAGTGCGAGTAGAAGTAGTTTAAATTTTTAAATATAAACACGAGGATTATGTAAAATTTATGTTTAGGGTCTATCAAGGAATTTTATCTAAAACTGGAAACTTATTAGAAAGTAAATTGTAAAAATCTGCCAAGCGACTATCGACCAATGGTGTTTCCGCTTAGATTTTGTATTTTTATCCTTGTCAAAATATCTGGAAAAAAAATTTGATGATCGTTTATAGTTTGTGTCCAAAGTCCCTGTTTGACCCATTTAATATTTAACCATAAATGCGAGAAAAAAAATATAGTAAAAACTTTTGAGGATTTCCATGAAATGTTCATATTTTTACTAATCTCCAATCACTAATTAGAATTACAACGCGTTTTACATTACAAATCATACAGTTATAAAACAATTAATCCGAATATTTACATATTTCAGTTAGTTGAAAATTAATTCGTTAAGTAATTCTTCCTAATATTCTCCACGTTTCTATTAAACAACATAACATTTCGTGCGGTTTAAATTGAATGAATCTTTTCAATTAGGGTTGGGAAAATTGGATGATGCGCGTGCAGCGGTGACACGTATAAGTACTTTAATCTCTGCTCGGTCGCTCGGCTTCCCTCTCCACCCCATTTCTGCGTGTACCAGTGGCTATTCTTGGATTTCTTGGATTAATTTCAAAGTATACCCTTGTCATCGAGGACTGGACGTGGGGACAAACGGGGACGTGGTCCTCGCTTTCCCCTAAATCAATTCAATTAAACGATCCCGGACCAGAGAGTCTGACAGACATTTCTTACTTTTTATGACAATACATCAAAATAATATATATGTACGTCTACATAGAATAATGGTGATGCGTTTATCATAGTAGTTTTCCCTTGTAAATTTTAAGTCAACTTTATAGAGTTGTGCTACAATTAATTATAAAAACGTGTGCCTTACAAATGTTTTTTTATGGCTTTTCGATTTTAATTTATTAATTGTCAAGTCTTCTACTTCATATAACGATCAAAAAACACACCAATTATCTTTGTGTGTGTAACTAAAACTTTGTTTAGTAACTATAGTTGAGACGCGTTAATAACGAGGAAACTTTAGTCACTAAATTAAGTTTCATTTATATAAATAAATTAAAAAATTAAATTAAATAAAAAACTACTGAGTTTTGACTTCCGTTACGTAAGTACTTTAAAATAAATATCCATTAAAACAACTACTTCTCGAGCCTATACACTTCCAGACTTTGAATTACATTTTTGGCAGCATCTTCATTTGATGCATAATTTTTTATTTATTTTTTTTTTGTTTGCTGTATAAACAATTTTGAATATTTGTTTCTATAAATAATTTCAGCATGCATGTCATATTGTTTCATTCTTTTGTGATTTTTGTAATATTATTTGTCTAGCATTATTATAAGTTTGTAAAATTCTAAAAAGTTTATACGTTCAAATAAATAAAATAAAATAAAATAAAATAAAATAAAATAAAATAAAATAAAATAAAATAAAATAAAATAAAATAAAATAAAATAAAATAAAATAAAATAAAATAAAATAAAATAAAATAAAATAAAATAAAATAAAATAAAATAAAATAAAATAAAATAAAATAAAATAAAATAAAATAAAATAAAATAAAATAAAATAAAATAAAATAAAATAAAATAAAATAAAATAAAATAAAATAAAATAAAATAAAATAAAATAAAATAAAATAAAATAAAATAAAATAAAATAAAATAAAATAAAATAAAATAAAATAAAATAAAATAAAATAAAATAAAATAAAATAAAATAAAATAAAATAAAATAAAATAAAATAAAATAAAATAAAATAAAATAAAATAAAATAAAATAAAATAAAATAAAATAAAATAAAATAAAATAAAATAAAATAAAATAAAATAAAATAAAATAAAATAAAATAAAATAAAATAAAATAAAATAAAATAAAATAAAATAAAATAAAATAAAATAATGCTTTGCAGTTTTTTTTTATTAGAGAATCCTTAATGAAAATAACAAAAAAATCTTACGTAATATATGGCCATCTTCAGATAGTAAAGTTGTGCCTTATATAATTGTAAAGTTAATTTATCGTCCGTGCTGCGATCTCAGATGTAAATGATCGAGCTCGGCGGCGGACGCGAACGATGCGCGCGTTATATCGTTCTCGATAAAAAAAAAAACATACTCTATTCGCATTTGAATAACATCCTCACTGCTTATTAATAATAGAAAAATGTTTATATGAATCTTTTTTTAAAAATAATTAAAAAAATAATTAAAAAATTAAATTTATTCGAATTATTTTCTGTTGCTATTTATAATTAATTAAAATCACTAATAATAAAATTGCATTTTATAATTTGTGATTTTAACAAAAAAAAAAAATCAAATTCTATCTAAAGTGTAAACACTTTATATATAATTGAGTCATTTTTCTTCTATACTGATCTAAAGAAAAATACAGAAACAATTTTTCATTTCCAAAATGCAATTGAACATTTCCATTGCTGGTAGTGTATCTTGAACTAAATCTGATGCACTATTAAATATTGCAGCTGACTATTTTTCTTATAGTAAGTCGTGGCTCCAAATATATCCTTTAAATAATCGATGTTCAAGCTTTTCCTTGATAAAACTCCATAATACACCTTTTTTATTTTCACAAAATTTAGTGTAGAGACTGTTACAATTGCTTCGAAGCAATTTTTAAGACGAAGCTGTAATTTGCAAAACGACTTAGTCTGTTCGAGTTTACTGGCGTTTTTTTTTATAATCATTAGTCTGATGATGCCACTACGTTGCTGGAACAATCGTATCAGTGTAGAAATCATAAACAAACTAAAGGAGATGTAGTTAATGTATGATTTCTTATTCTGATGTTTTATAATAAATTAAAGGAGGCGTTTTAAGCAACAATTGATTGCCGTAAAAAATATTCAGCTGCAATATTTAATAGTGCATCAGATTTAATTCGAGGAAGGTTACTAGTATTCGAACAATTTTCGCTTGTTGACTGTTTCCTCGAAAATTGTATATGATTTTTTATTTAAGCGATACAAATTTTTAAAACTAGTGGTCTCAAAACCGATTTATTGTTTTCATGTTGTGTGATTTCTAATATCAATCGCGTTTTAATATTCATAATATTATTTCTTTAATGACTTTATCACTTCGTGAAACATTGTGAATATTTATTTATTTCAACAGACCTAAGTCTAATTAAAAAATAAAAATACAAGTTTCCTTATAAGCTAAACACGATTTATATATTACTGGTGTAAATTACAATAACAATAAAACGCATGCAAATTATTAATAAACTCATTCTGGTTTGGTGAAAAAACATCGACTGCATACTATACTTAGTGATATTTTGTTAGCATTTTATATACTAGAGAGAATAATGAGTGATTTTTGGGGTAAAAAGTTCTACAGCTTTATTAACATTCTACTGCTAATATTAAAAGTTAAATAAAGTAAAATTAAATTTACTTGGGTTGTTTCACAAATAATTATTATAAATAAACTTTAAATCGTCTCGCTTAAATCGTAATCAAAGTAAAAGTCTCAATTGTCAATAACCGAAGTGTATATAATAAATTTAAAATCGATTCAAACAAAATTCTGCATAAGAAGAACAAACGAAAAATAAATAGGGGAGTAGGTTTGACCATATTTTACGACACCAGATTGTCTGCCAACAAAACCGGCACTTCCAACACCTCATCCGCTTGTATGGAGGTGTACCCAACAAGACACGACCGGAGTTTTTTTATCTCCTATATATATACACATATTATCCGCCTTTGATATACAATTCCGTGTAGGCCATAAGTAAATACACCAACACACAATACGAACCTGTGTCCGAAGAAAGAAGGAATGAATGAACGCGGAGCGCAGGAAAGAAAGTTCCTGTGCTTATCTTCATTCATAACAAGAAGTAAGACAAAATAAAAAAATGTATATACAGTGCGTTCACAATGAAAGGAACAAATTCTTTTAAACTGCTGAGGATTAATTAATTACTTAATGAAAAAAAAATCGAATATGTCGATTAATGTTCTTAACATCCGGTCGATAGCCCATGACAGACCGCTAACCCACCAATATATATTTAAATATAATTATTTGTAAAGAATTGTAATTCTGCTGTCTGAATAAAGATGTTTGTGTACTATATTTGCAAAGAGTTACATAAACAAATATTGAAAGAAGTAACTAAGAGAAAATGGAAATGGGGCGTTCCATCCTGAATATGAATTCATAGCAATTCAACAGAAATCATATATTAAAACCCATTAAATTGTTATTAAATTTACACAGTAGCAATAATTTAATATACATAAATAAAAAAACTCTTTAAAAGGTCGATAAAATATAATATTTACAAAATATCCAACAGCCGCATTTAATTTATAAATATTTAACCTGGGGGGTTGGGAACTTTTATTTATTTATAAACAGTCAACCGTCCGAAAATGAAAAAGCCATTATTCAATTAAGCTTATTCATCAAACTCGCATTATACACGCGCTAAAAATCGGAGCGCTGTGTTTTCATAGGTGCGAATTTAATTCGGTACGCGAACGGCAATTATTCCACTCAAACGGCGCCCCATTAATTATCGCGCGCGATTTATTTGTTGCGAATTTTAAATCAGGTAATTAAATGCAAACGCGACTGCAATACGGGGGCTCGATCGGATTAATCCGATGAGTCAGCAGTAAAGTGTCCAGTGATGCCCGATAAATTTAATTTCTAAATGTTTACCTAAACTATAAAAATGTTTCCAGCTATGACGACTTGACGCAATGGAAGTGCTATGGGATTGATTCACACGATTTGTACTAAAAAGTCGTAAGTACGGCAGATTTGTATGATTGGATCCAACTTAATCGCTAATTGATTTTAGCAGGAAAAAAATAAATAAAAATATTTAAAAAAAAAATGATAAATTATTTTCTCTATATTAACTGTAATACAATAACATAAAACGCAACCATGACAATTTATAAGTAAAATTTAATAGTATCATGGACCTAGGGTCCGGGGAAAGTAAGAAAAAGAAGACACTTACTACAAATCTCACAATTAAAGGAATTTAGTAATTATTACTAAATGGTAAGGCAATAATGTGCTAAACAACAAAATATCCACTTTAATCCTTCTCCATTATCCTCACCCCTTCGTTCTTAAAAATGTTCAAATTGCCGAACATTCAACCCTTAGAGTATTAACAAAACTCTGGCACCACATAAATCCTCTCTATAATCCCTTCAGCACTCTTCATTAAAAAAAAAAACGCTAATCGCTTCAATCGATATACGCCTTATTCATTTTGCAGAAAAATGCTTCTAATTCTAAAAAAAAAAAAATCTTTATGTATCTCAAGAACGTTGTTCCAAAATTTCCCTGACATTAATCGTGCATAGATAGTTTAATCATTAACAATAAATAAATAATCCTAAAAAACTAATCTAACCTGATAATTAATAACTAAATTCAAGCGGAAAGATCGATGGCCGATGATTTGTAGAATAATCTTAATTTTATTTATTTAGCACTGTATTTGCATTAAATTTTATGTAACTTAAAACCGTTATTTTACTTACAAATAGAATTTCAAAAAACGTAAATTGTATTTACTCAGCTTATAATAAATAAAAAGAATAAAGTGAGGCAACTTAATTATATTTGGATAAAGTAGTTCGTTTAAATTCTTTTTAAATTTTATTTAACTTAAAAACTGTTATTTTATTTACAAATAGAATTAAAAAAAAAATGTAAATTGTATTTACTCAGCTTACAATATATATAAAAAATAAAGTTAGGCAACTTACTTATATTTGGATAAAGTCCTTCTTTTAATTTGTAAAATAAAGTAGTTTATTTAAGCAAATAAGTATCACATTTTAACGAACGATAACTACGAAGCGGAGTTTCAATAAGTAATTACGTTTCTAGGCGCTAAGGAATGCACAGCACCGTAATCTTCAAACAATTTCACACCTATTTTCATCTTATATTATCCTCTTATATGCAGACAAGTGTCATCAAACGTGGGAGAGGAGGGGGACGTTATCACGCTGACGCTGATAATATAGGGCCCTACATAACACGCTTGGACGACTCACTCATCTACAAGACACTTCAGGTGGTTATAATTCTCGTTAATCGCGGAGATTTTTGCGTGGAGGAAGAGGAAGCGCCGTAGGGGAGGTTTGGTTTAATTCGGTATTCTCGCGCTCGGGGAGAAATTGTGCGTGTAATTACAGAAGACGCTTGGTCACTCAGAAAGGTTAGGCGGAAATGGCAGGCCCCTCTCATTATCCGCGTTTTTATGGGAAAGAAGGGTATTGGGCATGTTTAAAGGTCGCCCGTTCCATTTAAAAATAGGGTGAAATGTCAGGAATGATCATTCAAGGGTTACCGTATTGGGTAATATCCCATGAATTAATTAATTTATTCAAGCAATAATAATACGCATTATTTAATTTAAGCATAATTTATCTTTTATTTAAATTTAATTATTTACTTTATTACAAAATAAGAAGACTGCTATTCCATGCTACAATTCTTATTAATAAAAAGTGAAGTAAAGAATAGTAATAGATAAAATGAGTTATTCACTTGATCACAGTTGTTTAAATAGATTAAATAAAAAGAATTTGAAAATAATTAATAAATAATTCCGTTTGTGAAGTAAAGAATAATATATTTAATTAAAAATCGACAAAGGAATAATATTCTGCTTTTATTTAATGCATAATTGCACCGTCTCAGATTAAATTCTCCGATTAGTTAATCACGATTAAATTTAATCGGCGGATTTAGATTGTACCGTAGGCTGATTAACTAATCGCAGTCCAACGAGTAATAATATAGATCGTACGTTAGCAATTTTATTTCTGTTTTAGGGGATTTTTAGTGATTTTTACGTCCTTAAATTAGAAACAGTCGACGCATGTTTTTGTCATGTATGTAAACTGCGGTAAATCAAAATTAATTGGATCATTTACTTCTAAATTATAAATTTCGTCAATTTTAAATCCACGCTTGGTTATTTCCGTCGAATCTCTATCCAACTATTTCTTTTTGTGATCTCTATCAACTGTAAACAACTTCACGATTATCCTTAATCGACGTGAAGTTGTACGAGTATGAGTTAATCGGCTATAATCGGTTCATTAAATATTCCATGTGTTTAGGTTATCTTAATCATGATTAAAAATCTCTGTGCAAGCCAATTTTAGAATTAATTGTGATTAAATATTTAATCATCATTCTTTCTTTCGCACGGCTGTGCCAATTATTATCATCGATTTGAGTGTGTTGAAGTAGTTTTTTTCTTTTTGTTCGAAGCTAGTTTGAGCCTATCTTCGAATGACTTTCCGATTTGTCCGACATATATCTTAAAGTAGTATTTTTAAGTTGCTAAACTGATGACTCTGTTGAGTTTTATTTGTTTTGTCTTTATTATTTTTAATTATCTTTAATTGGATTCATTAGGATATATTTTTAACACTTAAAATTTAATGAAATTATAATGTTATGTATTAATTAATAAAT
The DNA here is from genome assembly GCA_963082785.1 of Philonthus spinipes. Taxonomy (NCBI): domain Eukaryota; kingdom Metazoa; phylum Arthropoda; class Insecta; order Coleoptera; family Staphylinidae; genus Philonthus; species Philonthus spinipes. The sequence goes on from OY720302.1 coordinate 12,699,938, forward strand.
TATTGACGGCGTATGAATTTGTGAATTTTCAATGGTTGAACATTGGTTAATTAATGCAATTAACAGTCGTATTGCGGTGCCGATATTAAACACACAAACAATATAATTAAGTCGTGCCAAAAAGCCATTAAATGAATTTTTAATCAAATTTTGAATTACGCCTCCCGGGCCGTAATAATATGCTATGACGCACACGCACACATACACAAAACCGAATCCACCCACACAAACACACACGCACGCAAATTCCGTTCCATTTTACGGGTTGTAAATGGGACTAATATCCATTCGGTCTTTTTTTTTTCATAGATGCACGCTCGTTTCCCCCTCTGCATAATGGTTTCATGTTTCAGGTGCATTCCGCCTTTTCGGATCACGAGAAGGCATGGAATAACGACGATGAACTGTAGTTATCAATATCAGATGGAAGTGGATTAGGTTTATGAAATTGTAATCAAAATTTTAATATAAAAGTAATTCATATTGAATATTTAAATATTCTATGGTTGTGGCTGTTACTTGATGAAACTCCATAATTTATTATAAGAAAAAAAAAACACACATTTTTGATATATAGATGATATTTTAATTTGTTTCCACATTTAGCTCTGGATCACAGCAAAATAATTTATTAATTATTTTCAAATTATATTTATTTAATTTATCAAACAAAATATTTTCAAATAATAATGGAAATAAGGATTTATTAAAATGTTGACAGTTATTTAAATAAATAAAACACAAAGAATTTAAAAATAATGAATAAATTATTCCCTATTTAGCTACTGCGATATTTAGACTAATTTCATCATTCTCAATTTTCATTTTTTTTATTTTCCTTATTTTCAAATACTCAGCATAATAAAAAACACGCTATATCATACGTATACCAAGTACTTAGATTAACCGTGATGGAACGAAGTCCATTATAGACCTTCTTTAAAATCTATAATTATTTCCTATACCCATCTGAGTTTAAAATTAATTACATAATATGTTGCTGGTGTGGGCCATCAACTACAGATCTTTATGCCCTTCCTAGAATTTATACGTGTTTAAAAAAAATAAAAATAGTAAAGATAAATCGACCGTCATGATTTTCGATAGAAATGAATTGTTGTATGTTGATGGAAGGGTATTTGGGGATTTGTTTAAAATGACTTGATTAAAGATATTTATACATTTTTTATTGTAAAAATTTTATTGAAGAAGTCAAAACTTACTTGAGGCTTCTTTTTTTTTAGAAAAAAAAAATATTTAGGAAAAGTCGAAATTATTGGTCAAATTTGCGAATATTGTATGTACATTATACCTCATTTTGATTTATTTTTTACATCTTTTAATGTATTTAAAAAATTAAGCGAGTATTATATAGAATGTATCTATATAATATTAGCAGATTATATATATTTATATAAGTATGGATTATTATTGCACTATATTTATTGTTATTGAGATTTATATTTAAGTTTTTACAGAATAAAGGTGTTTACAGTCAATAACGTTAATATTATTTTATGTTAAAAGGTTTTCGTTTAAATGTTATAGGTTTTGACTTAAGGGGTAAAAAAATATGAACCCCCCAAGTGTTTCAGTTTATTTTTGTATTAACTAGATTATAGAGTTAATTGTTATTCTCTTGAAATAATAAATTTAAAATAAAATATTATTTTTTATTTATTTATTATTATTTAATTAATTAAATGAAAGTAGGTCTAAATGGTAAAAACTATACACTGACATATTTATGAAAATAGCTGAAATATTTATCTGTTGCTGTTATTTTTGTACATTAGTCACGCCGAGCTATTGCCAGCAAATCCTTACATACCGAACGCATTACGATGAAGGAAAATACATCGTATCCCTCGCAGATATTCCGACAATTATTAAAAAAATATTTTGGAAATTTGCCTCACTTTTAATTTAAATAACAAATTAATAAATGTATAAGAATATATATATATATATATATATATATACATCTTTATTCAGATAACACAGATAATTTTAACAATATAACATAAATTATTAATAAATTAAATAAAAATTATTTCAAAATAATTAATAAATTATTTGCATATTTAGCTCTGTGACATTTTGACTTACGTAACGTAAGTACTTTAAACAAATGCATTAAAACAACTACTCCCTGGCAGAAACCCCGCCGGACATTGAACTACATAATGTACAACTGATGTTGCATATCAATAAAATATTGCATCATGCAACATTTTTTTTTGATCCGCAACATTTTGACTTAAATTATATAAGTACTTAAAACAAATATTTAATAATGGATATTTGCTGTTGCATAACAATAACATAATGCAACACATTTTTTATTAACAAATATTTAATGCAAAAAAAACAAAATTAAAATTACGTAATATAAGACTATCTGCAGACACATGTTTCGGGATCTATCCCTCGTCAGTACAGCTCTGCCTTACATAACAATTAAACAGTTGTTTAACGTGCTTACGTAACGTAAGTCAAAAGTCACAGAGATAAATGTGGAAATAATTTATTAATTATTTTCAAATCATTTTTATTTAATTTAATGTGACTAAGTGATTAAATACTCTTTTCTATTTATTTTTTAAATTACTAAATAAACATTTTTATTTGTGAATTTGCAGCAAAATATTTACATATTAATGGTATAATTATTGTTAATTAATGTTCAACTCACAAATTGGCTATCGACCAAAGGTGTTTCAGCCTGCACTATAATATTTTTACTTATTTTGAATCTACAGGAAAAACGTATTTTTAAAATCAATGAAATACTGACCTTTGTTTTACAACTTTTTGTTACATTAATTTACAGCGGCTAGTTAAAAAAAATAGTGCAAAAAAGTGGTAAAAAATATAGAGTTTTTTAATGACTTTCTCACTTATCACTTGACATAACATTTTGAATAGTAAAAGGTAAATAAAGTAAAATTAAAATCACTATTTTTTTTACGTAAAATAAATTAAGTGAGATAGGGCCTGGCAATCGTCCGTCCGTCAAACATCGTTTCGGAGATCCCGGCGGTGACGGTACGTTGTGTTCGATTTAATTTAACAATTTTGTAATTATATATGGCAGAGCTCTACAGATGATGGATGAAAATTCCGAAACACGTGTCTGCAGATGGCCTCATATTACATAATTTTAATTTTGTTTTTTTGCATTAAATATTCGTTAATAAAAAATTGTTGCATTATGTTATTGTTATGCAACAGCAAATATCCATTATTGAATATTATTTTTAAGTACTTATGTAACTTAAGTCAAAATGTCGCAGTAAAGCGGGAATAATTTATTAATTATTTTTATTTAATTAAAATTACTTTGTTGGTTTCACAAATAATTATATATTGACTCAACAAGTTTCGCCTTTTACAGAATTATCAAGAGTTAGAGTCAATGTCAACCTTAGAATGAAAACAAATTAAAAAAAAGTTAATCAAAAAAATCAGATAACGATGAACTTAAATTTCGAAAATATTAAAACTGTTGGAAGTTTGTCCGAATGAAAATTACATTGGTTTTAATCAAAGTTATTATACACAAACAGATGGTTTACCCATGGGGTCACCAATGTCACCCTTATCCCCAGAGATTTACAAAGCAAACTTAAAAAAAAGAATGTTTAACAATTCCCGTTTAAAAAATAATATTTTATTTTGTAATAGATATGTAGACAACAAATTCAGTATATGGATTGACACAAATTAAATCGATTCGAAAAATATTAAAATTCAATTAATAGCAAAATTCAATTCACCTTAGAAATAGAGATTAGAACTTTTAGATTTAACAATTCATAAAAATAACAAGTTAAAACTTTATAGAAAAGAAACATTTACATTCAATTTGTTAATGTTCCCAATTCCTAAAATCTCCCTAATAAAATGAAATTTATCACTTTTAAATTATTAAAACACTTTTGACTTTTTGCAACTGAAATTTTATTTAATGACTATAGTTTCGGCAATATGAGCGTATCATTATGTAGTGTACTACTACTGAATTTTTGTTGACGTGGTGGTGTAGTAATAATACACACAACATACAATTGACTAAATGGATTTTATTCTCTATTAAATAACTTAAACTTAGTACAAAACTCTTAAAAACGCGTGCTCGCAACATGTGCTGGGCCATACTCTGTCCATACTGCCCGTACCGCACATGCGCATACTGCGCCAAGTCTCAATACATTACACATTATCAAACTAAAAGAGATGAATTACACTTTGAAGTTATTTAAATTACAATAAAATTAAACAAGAAAATATTACTGGTAATAATCAATAAAATTTGATCATTCACTTTTTCCAACTGCAAAAATTTTGTACACTAAATTTTTGAATAATATCCTTACATATAGGTATTTGTTTGTTGCATACCGACAAAAATATGGTATACTGTGCATTAGTTTGAGTTGAAAATATTTAATGAAAGTTAAATCATAACTGCAAAAGTGTGAAACATCTCTGTTATATTTTATTTTAATTTTAAAAAAAATCAGTTTTTTGACATACCTAGTCGAGAATATTTTTTGTTTTTATTCACATGTATCAAATTTTATTGATCATTTCCGGTATTTTTTCGAACAATAAATGATTTAAAATAAAGCATCATTATTTCTCGTTGCGTAACTAAGTAATATAATTGAAAACCCACACGGGACCGTTGACAGACAGACAGAGAGTGAGAACTATCTTTACACAGTTACGACATGAAACCATCTTCCACGTCACACACATACAATCCAAGCTAATGAACTCCTTAGATAACTCCTCCAGCAACATACAAGACATAAATTAATGATAATACTCTTGTCATACGCAACGAGTACGCATCGTGACGTTTGAATAATCGCCATTGTGATTTATCTGCGTTTCCACTCCAATTATATTCAGGTTTTTCACGTGTACTTATTTATTAATAAAAGAATAAAACGCGGCGATTTCAACGGACGGTTCCTTCGTTTTCCCTTATCGGGAGAGAGAGCAATGTCGTGTTTGTGTATTCCGCGCTGGCGATTTATGCACGCGGAGATAATGTATTTTCGCTCTTGCGAAATTAATTAAATGATGATTTCGCATACGTGCAGGGAGATATCATAGTTTTAAACGGGCTGTAAATTAAACGCGCGGCTTGTGCGCGTGGGCGTTTATTTTATTGTATTGAGCTTTAATATGTGCATACAACAATTTGCTTTTTCCGAGTGGTGATTATGTCGATGTATCAGTTTGAGTTACGAGGTGGTTCAGGTACTTTGACTTCGGGTTGTGTTTGAGTTGTGAATACTTTATTTTTTATTAAATAAAACATTTTTAAAGCTAATTAATTATTAATTTAAATGATAGCATATTTATTGCTCCAATTTAATTTGTTAGAACCTAAACATCATATTTTGGTAAGTACTTATTGTTCAATAATTTAAATCACAATGAAAGTGACCTAGATTTCAGTAAAATTGTGAACACTGATGGTAGTGGGCTCACGGGGATGGTTCTCAAGAAGTGCAGAAGAGTAACAATAACACGTTTTATTTCAACTTATATACAATGATTCAACATGGTAGTCGAGGAGCTAGTGCCGATGCTCGCGGTACACCCCCTCATCCACCCTACACAATGAATGGGCGTCAGGGGTGGCGCATGCGCCTTAACAAAAATCATAACTCAATATTAGATATAACAAAAATAATCACAAATTTTCAAACACTGGTTACGGTTTTGTGGAAGGTGTGTACATACGCACAAGGATACATAGGCCTCGTTGCGCCCCTAATGCTTCTTCCTTTCAGACAACCAAATCCAGTCCTCAGCACTGCCAGCCCATCTCATCGAGGAAGGCTAGCGGTGTCGAAGTCGGTAAAAACCTATTTGTTGCGTTATATGTCCATTCTTCACCTATTGTGTATCTTCTGCTTGACTTGTGAACTGGGTAATATCCTAGGATATGCTCCGCAGTTTTGTCCTTCAAGCAGCACTTTTCTGAATTCCCATCCTATGGGTGTGTTTGTTGAAGATTCATTCTGCTCTGTCCTGACATATTGCTTTTGCTATCGGGTACTTGACCACTGAGGAAGAGTCTCGTGTGTATCATTCCTTTTTGCCATATTTTTATGAATCTCTCCTACTTAAAGTCGGATTAGTACGGTTAAACTACTATAATTTCCTTTTTTAGACAACACGTTTGTGCCCAAGTATCTAATAATTCTTTTATCATCTTTTTTTGCGTCTATACTAACTACATTTTTGCTGTTATGACCAGTGAATACAAACTGTGTACGCAAGCCATAGCTAGTTTGGGTCGCAGCGTTGGAGAGACTAACACTTTTGGGACTGCCTATCTAAACGGCATAATGGTAATTGGTTCTTTGTACAGTCCCGATACCAATATGTGTCGAGCATACCGCCAATAGTGACTATTTGCCCTTACCCAGGCTTTTGATCGGTTGGGAACAAACAAGCTAGTTAGGTAATTGCAACATATTATATTAACAAATAAGTTCATTTTTTCATCACTAATTGAAAACGGATGATAAGACACAAACTGACAAAATTAGATTAAGCAATCCGTGCAGAATGGTCAATATTGCCAAATCAGAAAACTCTTGTGTTTCCACCCAATAACTTTCCGCATATATTACTCAGTCCAATTTTGTCAGTTGCGTAGAAAATCATCTTCAATCAAAAGATTACTCAGTCCAATTTTGTCAGTTGCGTAAAATATAATCTTCAATCAAACGTGAGATTCCCAAATGCAACTGCTGTGTATATGTCGAATTTAAAACGAGCGAACTACAAACGAATTTATTTGCATGATAATATTCAAGTACAGAATTATATCGTTGTTTATTTAGAGTAGTAAGATTCAATTTCTGGTGTAAGGAAAAACCTTGAGAAATTTTATAAAAAAAATTCATTTCTGTAATACTTGATTTGCAGCCAACGTGTTCATTTTTTTTGTTGGAATGCGGCCATTTGGCAAACATGAAATACTGTAGATATATTGCGGTTATTGAAATAAAAATAACTTTGATACTCATATTACTCAATTAATTGGGAACACTAACACAGAATACTTTTCATTTCAAAAATTTCTTTATATATTTATAAACGTAATGAAAAATTAAATAAATAAAATTCTTCTATTTTCTCCTACTTCTTCTTATTACTAAATATATATTTCGGAAACTATGTTTCCATTTCCAGTTTTATAGTTTGAGATTTTTTTTAATTAATGGGGGAGTGTTATAATGGACAGCACACTATTTATATTTATGTGTATGAAAATTGTTGAGGTATTGGAATTTAGAAAGTGTTTGTATGTAAACCAATTAGTATAAGTTGTATTCAATCAATTAGGTCTTTTATTGATTCAGCAGTCGTTCAAAAATCAACTTCGCTAATTAAAATTTAAAAAATTCATAAAGTTATATTTATAAAAATAAACAGTTTATATGGCAGTGAAACCATGATAAATATGCAAAGTTAACAATTGATAGATGTTTCTTTTTCTTTTTTTTTAATTTATGTACAACAACAAAATAAATAATAAAATAATAAAATGATGTTCAAGAAATTTAGAAGCATTTGCGGTGGACGATGCCTGGGCCGGATTCTTCGTATTCCTCCTTGGAGATCCACATGGACTGGAAGGTGGAGAGGGAAGCAAGGATGGAACCACCGATCCAGACGGAGTATTTCCTTTCTGGGGGAGCGATGATCTTGATCTTGATGGTGGATGGGGCCAAGGCGGTGATTTCCTTCTGCATACGATCGGCAATACCTGGGTACATGGTGGTGCCACCGGAGAGGACGTTGTTGGCGTACAAGTCCTTACGGATGTCGACGTCGCACTTCATGATGGAGTTGTAGACGGTTTCGTGGATGCCGCAGGATTCCATACCCAAGAAGGAGGGTTGGAAGAGGGATTCTGGGCAGCGGAAACGCTCGTTGCCGATGGTGATGACTTGACCGTCGGGAAGTTCATAGGATTTCTCCAAGGAGGTGGAGGCGGCAGCGGTGGCCATTTCCTGTTCGAAGTCCAAAGCGACATAGCAGAGCTTTTCCTTGATGTCACGGACGATTTCACGCTCAGCGGTGGTGGTGAAAGAATAGCCACGCTCGGTGAGGATCTTCATGAGGTAGGCGGTCAAGTCACGGCCAGCCAAGTCCAAACGGAGGATGGCATGGGGAAGAGCGTAACCTTCGTAGATTGGGACGGTGTGGGAAACACCATCTCCAGAGTCCAAGACGATACCGGTGGTACGGCCGGAAGCGTACAAGGAGAGTACGGCTTGGATGGCGACGTACATGGCTGGCATGTTGAAGGTCTCAAACATGATTTGGGTCATCTTTTCCCTGTTGGCTTTGGGGTTCAATGGGGCTTCAGTCAAGAGAACTGGGTGTTCCTCAGGGGCGACACGGAGTTCATTGTAGAAGGTGTGATGCCAGATCTTTTCCATATCATCCCAGTTGGTGATGATACCGTGTTCAATTGGGTATTTCAAGGTGAGGATACCTCTCTTGCTTTGGGCTTCATCACCTACGTATGAGTCCTTTTGGCCCATACCGACCATGACGCCCTGATGCCTTGGGCGACCGACGATGGACGGGAAGACGGCACGTGGAGCATCATCTCCAGCGAAACCGGCCTTGCACATTCCGGAGCCGTTGTCAACGACCAACGCCGCAACATCATCGTCACACATCTTGGATGGGTTCTGTGGTTATCGACTGCACAACACAAACACAAATGACTGCTGCTTAGCTTCTGAACAGCAAGTGGCTTCGGTCGGGAAGTGGTGTGGGTTATATACCGTCGGCCGACTGGGTTAAAAATAACAGCAGTGGTCCGTGTATGGAGCGGCAGCGTCGCAACGTAGACGCGCGGCGTCGTCTAAATAAGGCAACCAAGACGCGGAGCGTCTCCGTAGGTGGTTACACGTCACGCGTCCTTTATTGTTTGGCCGCATAGAAAAAAATAAAATAAATAAACGCACTGCCGAAACATTACCAAATAAGGCAAGAACAATTTTTTTTAATAAATTGACTAAAGAAATAATTTTTATTCAAAAACAACATACTTATACTAATTTATTTATAAATATCAAGTAAAATTAAATATATAAAATAAATAAGTTATAAATATTTTATTAATATATTCTTCTATTAATAATTTATTGAATATTTTAGAAAACATCTAAAATCACAACTAATTAGGTAAATAATTAAGAAAAATATGCAAGTAGGTTATGAAGAGCTATTATTACCAAAAAGCGTCCTAATTACTAATTTTCTAAAATAGATTCCTCGTGCCTCGCTACATAAAATCTGGCGTTATTTTTGACCTAGTAAACATACCGCCGAATCCAAGTTCGGGGATTCGATTCAATGCATGCACCAAAGCGTGAACAATAATCAAGGATTTATTTTTATTTTTAATTGGAATGAAAAAAATTATATGTGTAAATTATATTCATAGAATTTTGTATAATAAACAATTTGGCAAAAAAATAATTTAATTTATCTTCAATTAGGTTCTCATTAGATACTCAATAAAAATGTTTACAATATTGGTAATTGATTAAATAAACTTTGTTTGACTACTGCTTTTTTTTCTCTCCATGAGAATGACAATCAGTTGAAACACTTCTTTAGAGTACAAATTGAGTATTGTAAAAAGTAATACATTATTTTTGTGTTTTTGCACATATTCATCGAACTTCTTTTATCTAGCCTTATTCAAATCGTTCCAAACTTTTTCTTTTTGTGCAATCTTAAAATCTGGGGCAATTAAAACACATGTCGATCGGACTCGACTATGCTCATGATTTTATTGAGATTTATTGAGCATTCCAATGCGTGTGCATCTTTGACGTCGAAATTACCGGAACGCAATCGACGGAATCAAAATTGCACATGATTGGCTATTACAGTATTAGGACCATAAACAATATTTACATTGTCAGCCACTTGGGTTGTGTTTTCGCCTTTACAGAAGAGAAACCGTAAAATTTAGTGTATTTTCTCTTTGCTGGTAACCATCTTTGACGTGCGCTTAAACATAACTGATTCAACTAATCATAAAACTGCAAGAAAAGTTATTTTTAGTACGAATCTCATATTTCTCACACAATTTGGTATAAACTCCATCCATTTATACAACGGAAGATACAGATAACTAAAGCTATCTTCTGGAAAAATAATGGATTCGTTTTACTACACCTAATATATAAGACGAAACTAAAAATTTTCAGTTACCCAAGCTTTATTTTTTTTTTCTCTAATGGTACGCCATATTTTTTTATTGTTTCGTCATTAAATGGACTTTATAACCATCAATCAAAATTATGAAATGGCTTAATGTCTAAGTGTGTTGCGCCAAATCTCCGGAAATTTTGTATTTCGAAATCTTGACATTTATAAAATTTTTCATTCTAGCAATTTAACGTTTCTAGAATATTATTTTTGAAAAATTAATGAAATTAAATAATTAATTTTCCTTGATGACTTTTTTCTCAAGTGGATACAGCTACCAATATACCCACATTATCCATTGGGCCTTTTCCTAGTGAATACACACAACTGAGGAATTAATGCAACGGATCACTGTCACTGTCTTGATTGTAAACTTCAGGGATATAGGTTTATTAATAATCAGAATACATTATTAAGTGATGTGGAAAACAGGCGCCATATATTTATTTGATTTAAACATTTTCAATAAAAAAAAAACAAGATATTATGGAGTGGCTTGGTAAGCTTAGTAACATATAAAAAATATCCGGCATTTTTAATTCCATAGCCTACTAATACATTGAAATATTGTTCGTAAAAACATGACAAATGATGCAAAAACTATATTTGCATTTTCAACAAGAAAACGCCTAGGCATAAAATTTAAGACTATAAGAAAATATTGGTAGATAATTATAAAGTATATTTAAAATAAAATAACAGAGATAATGCATACAGTTTTGCAGTTATTTGAATTACAATAAAATTGAACAGTTACAAAATACTGACAATGATTAATAAAATTCGATCATTCCATTTTATTGCATTTTACAAAAAAGGAATGATCGAATTTTATTGATTTATATTTTTTATGTTTCCTTGTTTAAAATATATTTAGTAGCAATATCAAAAAAATAGTATACGATTTCAAAAAAGTCATGTTTGAGGCACTCAAAGTTCACATTTAGTTAGTTTAATTTTGGGCCAATGTTAAGATGTTTATAATAGGGAAATAAAATATGATGCATTTTCATACCTCTCTTTAATGGCTCTAATTATGTAACCAAATAATAAAAATAGTGAAAATAGGCGAGAAGACCGATAGTTGAGAGTATGTTTGCAGACTATTGTTAATTTTAATTTACATTATTTTTAAATTTATATATATATATATATATATATATTGGTAGTCAATTATAAAGTATATATATATATATATATATATCATAAATATAGCTCCTATGTTCTTCCTCTGAAAATAGTCAGGTGTAATAAAAAATATATTAGTACTGACCATGACCTGTTTTTTTTTTCTATTTTGAAGAATTATAATTTCCCATAGAATAGCCAGTTAATCTTGTTATATATTCTAACATAACAAATATATGTATTAACGCTTTTAATGAATTAAACATTTTAAAATTTGATAATTTTCTATACCTGTCATAAAATCTAACAGATAAATAACTACAGTATAAACAAAAAAAATGTAAATGCTCACGCACATCACCACCCTCACTCATCTTTTGTAATTTGTCTTTTTAATAACAAGGCTACTTTTTAATCTAAAAGACCAGTTAGTAGATAAATTGGAAGGTAGTTTTCATTCACCTTCTAATTTAATGATTAAACTATGAGACGTTGTGCAATTTTTACTTGCATCAATGGATAAAGTATGATTTGATTTTAGATTGAAAATTAGCCACGCTTTTAAAAAGTTTTATATTACAAAAGATGAGTAAGATAAATAATTATCTGCACTGTATATAAAAACGTATACTAAGAAAAAAACGGATTTTGTATGTTTTTTTTTGTTAATTTTATGAATTAAGAAAAAATGTGCTCTTTATTTGACAAAAAAAAACATCAAGAGTAATATTACGAATTGTGGATGTATTATTATCTGAAATTCCTAATATTACTTATTTTTTGTTTGTTTATTGAACAATCAATCTTTCTAAATAAGTGAAAACTTTAGCTAAACGTAGATTTCCCCAAAAAATATGAATTGAGTTCATTAAATGAGTTGTTCAACCACCATTAATTTGGTTTGAATAATTGGTGATGGCTATTTCGGTCTATCGCACCTCATCAAACTAGTATGTTTCATATATAATGTTTCGTTACCAATATTACATTCGTAGAGCCAATATTACAATCGTTGACGATATCACTTTGAAATTAGGCAACAGTTAGCACTTTGGCTATTTTTACAATTTGTGTTTAATGATCTTATATTCATGTGTATTCCACCAGAATTTTAAAAATTTTATAAAATATAATTAAAAATCAGATATCAAACATTTTACAAGAAACTCATATTTTACCCGCAACTAATCAGACTTTATCCCATCTTTATAATTGTTCAAGAGTGTTAACAAATGTTTTCGATGATGTCATCGATACATGATTTATCATACAGATATCGATTACATTTGTTAATACTGTTGAACAACTATGAAGATGGTTTAAACTCTGTTTAGTTGCGAGTAAAATATGAGTTTTCTAGTAAAAAGGCTAATATTTGATTTTTATTTTATTATTCGAAATTTTTGAAAATTGTGATACACATGAATATCAGATCATTAAACACAAATTGTAAAAATTTTGTATTGATGGGTTATAGTGAAGCATTTGATATACGCTAGTATAGTGTAATCTTATTTTTTTTAAAGAGAAAGTCAGAATATATGGCAAACATAATTGATCTGACAATCATTTCAGAAAAATCTAGAAATTTTTAATGGACGGAAAATTATTTTCAAATTGGATGTCGTACTAAACTTTTTTTATTGACTGTGCCTTACTCGTACTTGAACAATAATCTTATTATACTATATTAAAAATCCAGAATTTGCTATATTACATGAAAAATGTGTTGCATAATATATTATTTAGTCATCAAAAATTTTGTTATAATTTCTATTTGTTTGAAACTGTTTATTATTGTATTATGTAATGGCCCACAGTTAAATAAATAAAATGTATGTACTTTAATAAATAAATTTTAACGATAAATAAAAATGTATATTCCTCCGAAAAGTTTTAAAACTGAATTTTATTCGTGCGTTAATTTCGAGTGGGTGTTCAAAAAGTCGGATGCACTGCACCATCTCTTTGGAAGTATATATACATACATAACTGTCAGTTATCAAAATCGCATGTGTGAATGAATCCTGTACAGATGTCAAGTGAAACTCGGGGAGTATTACAAGTGTGTGTGTGTGTGAGAGAGAGAGAAAATAGAGAGAAATGCAATTTAAATTGATTCACAAACTTTCACATACAAGTTTTGAACTACACCAAAACACATACACGAAATGAACATATACTAGCTATTTTTTATTAAGGGAGGTTCTATTTTCGTATTGAGTTTCAATTTCAATTTACTTTATTATCACACATTTCTATTTAAGAGTATAATTCACACAGAAAATAATTTCAATTTTATGAGGCAGTTATTGAGAAAAACTAATTTTAAAAATGTTTTTATATTTTAATTTTATTTGATAACAGCGTCATCTATCATAAAATGAAAAAAATCTCATGCAAAATTTGTGTAGTTTGCATTTATTTTACATATTTTCTTCCCCAGGGTGTATCGCCAGTGTTTCGTTCGGTTAACATTGGATGACACCCTTCGATTCGTGTATTGTTAATACTATGTATTCCTATATATACAAACATCTTTATTCCCAAAGAATACCTACATATTTAATTTAATATACAATACATGAAACAATTTAAATCAAATATATATTCTTAAGAGAAATTATATTCCTAAAGTATACTAAATTGTACTTTTCAGGATATTTCCAAATGCAACATTAAGTGGAAGGCAATAAATAAATATAAATGCAAAATAATACAGGATATTCAAATAAAATTGGATTTGGGAATATCTGTGTATATACAAGGTAGTAATGGGCAAAATAAATTATTAAATAAAATATGGATTTATTTAAAAAAATTGTCAAAATATAATGAATGTTAATTCATTAACTATTAAGGCTTCTACTTCGTTTTATGTCGTTATTCGATTAATAAAAACTTTCTTTAAATTTCAGTTACAAAAACAAAGTTAAAAAACGCTTTCATTAATATTACTCGAACACACTAGTCTGACGAGGTTCGAAAAAGCGAAATGACCATCACTAGTTATCCATACGCTAGATGAATGGTGGCTGAACATTTCATTAAATGCGAATAATGAATGTTAAATTCGAAAAATCCATAATCAGTTATAGAAATTGTAATGATAATAATTATTTTTTCAGTTTTGAATCATAGATCTCATAAAAATGATAAAATCATATATTAAGAAAAAAATCATTTTTTTTATTTTGAATACCATATGAATATTTCGATCACAATGTGGACATTTAGTATTAAAAACAAAAAAAAACTGAAGAAAAGTGTACATGTGTTTCTTTATATTTAAATCAAACTTCACGAAACTTGTAATAATAAATCAATAGAAAACTTACGTAACGTAAGTCAAAATATCACACAGATAAATATGAAAATAATTTATTAATTATTTTCAAATCATTTGTATTTAATTTATAATCATATAATTAATAAAATCAACATTTGACTTTCCAAAATAATCGATTATTTCATATTCCATTACTGAAATAATCGATTTCATTTTTATTGTATTAGTGATTAGCAATCACTAATATAAGGTACTCCATTGAAAGTTGAATTTAAGAGATAAAAATTGTCTTAATTTATCCTGCAATTTATTATTTATAAATGCAAAAAAATCATTTAAATAAATTTGTTGTTTAATGAAACAATTTATTATCAAAATAAATCGAATTGTAATCAACGTAAATTACACGCTCGTTGTATGATCAAACCTGAAACAATTAAACGTTCGAGGTGTTCAAAGGCGCGTAAATATTAATACGTTTGCGGTCCGGACAGAATCGATAGAGTACAAAAGTGATTGCTCATTGTTTGCGGTGGGAAAGCCGCATAAGTAATGAGTAATTGTTGTACGCTAATGCAAATCAGTTTAATGTTATATAACGCAAATATATATTAATTAATTGCTTAATGGATTATTGGATAACCGTGTTTGCTGCCAGACAAAGGTGAATAACATTGATTGGAAATTACGTCCTCTGTGTGCGTGCGTGCGTTGTTCTAAATCAATATGATATTCAATTCCTAAAAGAAATAATTAAAAAATGAAGTAAATTCTATTCAAAAATAAAAAATAAATAAATACAACAGCGTTACACCACTCTCTTCAAAAACATTATAATATGTATAAATCTATATAAAACAGTATTACACCACTCCCCACAGAAGCATTATGATATTTATATAAATATATGTATAAATCTGAAGGGGATGTATAATTCGTACAAAACTTCAGGTTTATTTATGCACGTGCGGATTTGTTCATAAAAATTACTAAAACTACAAATGTTCTTCTGAATATATCGAGCGTATAACAAAAATCGACGATGAAGTTGACATTGGAAATCTGAAATAAAATCACACGCGCATGCGTAAAGTACTGGTTGTCATGTTGACAAGTCTGACATGTCACTGTTTAACCGCAACCAGCATTTCACGCGTGTGATCTTAGTGCAGATATGACTCGAGATTTCCAACGCCAACTTCGTCGTCGATTTTTGTTATACGCTCGATAATCTAGCATACCAAACCTGGCCATAAAGAAATAGCATTATACGGAATTTTAATTGAATATAATACATTGCCACGACACATTTTTATGTAATGTCATGTTGACAGATACATTTTAGTTTTGCCATAAAAATGAATAACTACTGAATTGAAGAAAGAACGTTCATGATTCAAACCTTCTACTCCTTCATCCCAAATGACATGAAACGAAAATGTAATATAATTAATAATTACACTATTTCACTATGGCCAGGTTCGGTAGTTAACACTCCGTATAATTATCACAATTTTTTATGCTAAATTACACTAAATTATGAATTTGTCCCATTTAACACTTTTTAATATTATTTGTTGAGTACTCTGTATTAATCGTTGTCAAAATATATCAAAATTTATAAAAAAATGTTTATAAGGAACATATATAAAAATGTATATAAATCGTTTTCATTATTTCTATCGTAATGTAGAAATTGATGAAATTATTTCAATTCAATATTAAAAAAAAATATTCCGTTTAAAAATTTAACATACATTTTTTACAAATATCTATTAAATATTTTTTTAAATATTGAACTGAAATGATTTCATCAATTCCTACATTTCGATAGAAAAAAATGAAATAAACGATTAACAAAATGAATAAAAATAGAAATATACGTAATGCGAGTTTAAAGCAACCGGTCTGACAGCCAAATTTCCTCTTCCATTCCCGGATCGTGACACCGGCAGGATTGATAACATATTAATTCGTACTCCCGCGAATATTTGACGTATGTGAATTAATCTCCTGTTTGCATGCTATACTACCTACGTTTCGGTATCCCTTCACAAAAGCGCATAATATTTCTACTCTTAATAAATACAACATAAATCATTCATTACGCTCGTTTAGCTATGAAAAATTACTAAGGCGAACTCTTCCTACATGCAAATTTAACAAAGAGGTATAATATACACTCATTTAAATGTATATGTATATATTTATTTACTAATCTACAAAAGAGATCTTTTCCATAACAGGAAGATAGATGATCACACGAACTTTCAAATTATTATACTAACAATTTGACGTTTCGATGGACTATTATTAATAATAATTCATTTATTAATTAAAAAAATAACTCGACGAAATATGTATTAAAAAAACTGTAAATAAATTTAATAATCGCGACTATTCCGTACGGAAAATGTTACCTTTAACAAGTGTTTTCATTATAATTAATTTAATTATTAATTTAAATATGTATAATGAAGTAGCAGCCTCCACAATAGAGACTATTGTAAATAAATTATTTAATTATTTTTAGTTATTAAATGGTCAACTTCGTCTTGCTGCATTTAATCCGAAACTATTTTATTAATATATACATTTTTATTCGTATAACTTTATATAATTAATTGTTATTTATAATACATATATGTAAAAATATTGCGAAATATTTATAAAAAATGATATGACTAGAGATCTTTCAGTCTGAGAAACTTATCCTCTTTCAAATTGAATTAATTTTAACAATAGAAAAAAAAAAACATTTAGAAGTGTTTTCATTATTATTAATTTAATTATTAATTTAAATATGTATAATGAAGTAGCAGCCTCCACAATAGAGACTATTGTAAATAAATTATTTAATGTCACATCTCTTCCACAAACAAATTTATTCACTTATTTTTAGTTATTAAATGGTCAACTTCGTCTTGCTGCATTTAATCCGAAACTATTATATTAATATATACATTTTCATTCGTATAACTTTACATAATTAATTGTTATTTATAATACATATATGTAAGAATTTTGTGAAATATTTATGAAAAATGAAATGACTAGAGATCTTTCAGTCAGAAATTTATCCTCTTTGAAATTGAATTCATTTTAACAATAGAAAAAAAAAACATTTTAATTTAATAGATTGAATTCATCACTTCACTTCACAATATTCAAGCCAGCTAAATGATGTATATGTCAGACAATGAGTTTTGATATAGTTTGCTAACGATCGTCACATTTTATCCGAATATTTTGACAAGGAAAAAATACAAAATTGGTCGATAGCCAATTGGTGGACTTTTACAATATAGATTCTAATATTTTATGTTATATTTAGATCTTGTATTACATTTATTTATAAAGATTACGTATATACATATATATAAAACAATGACAGAAATCATATTTTTTTAGCAGAATAAAAGTAAAATATATTATTATTATACTTTTTTTTTGAATAATTCTCAAAAATTCATTTTTTGTTTCTTTATTCTTAGCTCTACAAGTGTAATCGCAATTGCGTATTAAATAAACATCACGATTCCGCTGTATTTTTTAAAAAATAAAAGAATAATTAATGGATTTGACTCAAATTGAATCGCACGAAATATCATTCTCCGTGCCGAATGAAAAATGATCGGTACGTGATTCGGTTTGCCGTCTCGTTACGAACGACGGGGCGACGCGGCCTGGTATTTTCTTTCTGTAAAGGCACACAGCGTGTATTGAAGTACCAGCAGGACCTTTCAGGACGCACCCACCAGCCTTCATCTGTGATCCTGCTGCGCTCCGATATACCACCGGGCTGATATATTAATTACATCGCCGATAATCCACGATTTCAATTTATATTCCGACAATGAGAAAAATAATTTATGTGGAATGTGTAGATTAAAATAAAGAAACATAAAATGAAATAGAAGATTTATTACAAACACATTTTATTATTTACACGATTTATATAAAAAATAATGAATAAAATCTTGATTGCAAATAAAATGATTAATTATTTTTAATATTTATGTGCAGTATTAAAAATTATTATTCATTTTAATAATAAATTATCAAAAGAACATTATATTAATTGAATATGAGTTTCGTAAAGATTTGATAGATATGTGGAAAAAAGACTAATAATGCAAATAATTCATTGTAGAAAATTAATAAAGTAAACGAAACTGTATATTTTCGAGTTTACGTGAAGTGATTGATCACAAAATAGAAAGACTGTTATTCCTTACTTCACTTTTTATAAAAAGTGAAATTTTTATAAAAACTCGAAAATATACAGTTTCGTTTCCTTTATTGATTTTCACTTTTTTTTATAAAAAGTGAAGTAAGGAATAACAGTCTTTCTATTTTGTAAAGAAACGAAACTTTATTGTTGAGGCTTTATTATTATACAAGATGATTATATAATCGAAGAAAAATGGGTAAAACGTTTGTCATTGTTAAAGCGTTGTCTACTTATCCCCTGTCAACAAAAACAGAATGATTCAAGCCGTTGTGAACTAAAGATTTGTTAATTACAATCGAAATTGATAAATTACTACATTACCTAAAAGAGTTAAGATTCATACATCCTTGATTGTCCTATTATACACTAAACCCGGAAATAAACACTTATTCTATTATCTATTTTATGAATATATTAAAATATTAATAAAAAAATTGTTTGCAAGTAGCATTTTGTTTAAATAGAAAAGAGTATTCGTTGATTTGGTAGATCAATTAAATAAAAGTGAATCGGCTGAAATAACAATGGTCATTTTTATAACATCTTTATTGAGGCTTTGATATAATTTAGTTATAATACAATATTTAATTTAATATGAACAACATGACTGTTCATATATTGTATTTTAACTAAATTATATCAAAGCCTCAATAAAGATGTTATAAAAATGAATTTTAATTTAAATTAATATTAAATCAAAATGCTATTCATTTTGATTTAATAATAAATTACGAGCAATTCATTTCAATTCATTTATTTACGGTAAATCACCTTTATACAGAATAATAACAATATTCAAAATGTTTAGATAAATAGCATGACTGTAAATCACAAATAAACAGAATTCATTTAATATTTTTAAATATTTTTACATTTTAATTAAATAATGACTGTACAAACATTTTTGTATTTATCCTTATATATAATCTTGCTATTTATCTCTTTCTTCTCTAAAACGGGGTGAGTTGCTTATCGCCGAGGAATCTGACAAAAAAAAAACAAGAAGCGGAGGTTTTCAAGAGTCGAAACAGTTATCTGCATGCGATATCGAGAACGCCGGAATGCGACGTCCTCTTTTCAGAAGCGCCGCCGTCGTCTTTTATATGACGCTTAATATGCAGTTTAATCAGCGTATAAAAAGAAATAGCGAAGATACGTGATATAATCTCGTGAAATCTCGCAAACTGTAATAAGATTGAATGGGATACAGAAAAGGGAGAGGGAAACGGCGAAATTTTAGGCAGTATTAATAAACATGAACATATTTTATTCTGAAGGCGTTTATATTTCTTAGTGTGCGTATGTATTTAATTAAATGTGGTTAAATTAAATTAAAATAAAAAATAAATCCTTTTTTAAATTATTTTTCTCTTAGTATAAATGTGCTTATTTTAATAATAAATAATAATAATAATATTTATTTTCCTTCGAGTACATAAATTTCACATTTATATAATAAGTAACAATAATTATTTAGTTCTCTGTGCAGAAAAGGAAAACAAGACACGACTTCAAGTAGATGTCGAAACATCCCCTGTTCTTACACTGTGCCTTTGGAATGAGTAATATATATATATATATATATATAACCTAAAAAACCTAAAATATATATATATATATATATATACAGGTTGCCTCAAACTCGAGTCACACCAATAAAGCAAAATGAAAAACGCAAACTATTTCAATTAAATAAAAATAAGTTTGAAAATAATTAATTTACACCATTAAAAATCAAATTATGTTCCCTTCAGCTACTGCAACTTTTCCAGTCACATAACGTAAATACTTTAAACAAAGAAAAATCATTCATTGAAACTTATATATATAAACTTTGATATCAGACAAATTTTCGACAATAAGTGTCGCACCCAAAAGACGGTTCTAGAATCATCTTTGGGTAAAAATAATTTATACAACACTAACTATTAGTTTTTTAAGACATATTTTGAAATCCAGTTGAAATATGGGATCATGTTTTTAAATATAAAGTTATTAGAAATAGAAAAGTGTATTTATTCACTTGGTCACAGTGAATAAATATAATTGATTTATTTGGACTGAGTATAGTTGGATTAATTTAATTTATTAATTTTAACATCTTTAAGTAATGAAAGGCAGAGCTGTGCTGAGGAGGGATAGATTCCGAAACACGTGTCTGCGTAAAGTTCTTTTGTTGTTTTTGTATTAAATTTTTCTCGGATCAAAAATGAGTTGCAATATGCAATATTTTATTGATATGCAACAGCAGGTGTACATTATGTTATTCAATGTCCGGCGGGGTATTTTTCCGGGAAGTAGTTGCTTTAATGTGCATTTGTTTAATATACTTGCGTAACGTAAGTCAAAAAGTCACAGAGCTAAATATGGAAATAATTTATTAAATATTTTCAAATAATTTTTATTTAATTTAAAATTACTATATTAATGTTATCATGATCAATGAAATCTAGAATAAATAAAAAGTATATGTAACATCTTTATTTCTGCAGACAATTTTATATACAATAAATTAACAATATAATTTTTATAATATGTTATACGTTGTCCTTAGAAAACGGCTATCGACCATCGGTCTTTTTGCCTGTCCTTGTCCAGTTCTTGTCTTGTTATCTAAAGGTCATGATTGTTAACGTCTTTGTCTATGTCTGCAAATTTAATGATATGAATTGATGAATGGTTAATGCAGGTTTGGAGAATTTAGGAGTAATGTTAAGGTTGCGAGGGTAAAAAAATATATTTTTTCGATTTATTTTCTTTATACAATTTTAACGATTTACAATTATTATTTACAAAAAAAAAAAACATAAAATGAAAATAAATATCATTTGCTTGCTCCGGGGAGAGCTTTTAATTGCAAATTTCATTAAGGACAGACACTGCTGCGATTTTAATCACTTCTTCCGCCTCGCACCTCCCTTATTTTTTTCCCGAGCGCGGGAATTGAAATCTGGAATTATCTGTTTGCGTCATTAAAAAATAAAAGTGCAAAAATAAAAGTGACGGCGATATAAAGAAAGCAGCCGCTCGTAAAAGATTGGAAAGTGGAAGCCATTAAAAAGCTCGACAGTGAAAATGAGATTATTACTGCGACGGTTTTTTTTTCCTTTTTCCATTTTCTTTTTTCTTCCTTTGCTCTCTCTCTTTCTCTGTCTCCCGCGCGAGAAATGGGACGACTTCTTAATTACTCGAACATGCACTGAAAGCTGCGGGGGGAGGATAAAACTGCATTCTACTAATAGATTCCGTTTCCGTATTTAATTTGCGTTTATTAAACACGCTCTAATTTCATTTGGGGATGGAAATTTCTTACGCGGAAAATCGATGGTGAATAAAGGAAGGAAAAATGGAGGATTTTTAGAATTACTGAAATGACTAATTCTAGGTTCTTTTCTCGTAACTATGAATCGTATTGTCTTATGATTATTTTAATTATGCTAAATTTTTAATCATAACTATGTTCCTATCTCGTGTTTATCGCTAATTGTGACTTTATTATGTTAAACCATTATGAAATGTGTTGATAATGAGATTAGAGATAATAATAATGTATACGTTTTATTTATTTATTTTAGGTTAGGTTTCGTGTAATTGTGCTTTTTGTAGGGTTCCAGTGTCAGGGTTCTTTTACAACGCGGGCACTGTCCCTACTGTGATATTAGTTGTAAGAATTAATGGACAATGCCTGACATCACTTAATGGGTTACATAAAGGAAAATAAGTCAGCGCATATTTTAGCTTAAGATCGACTAATGACCTTAGCAGTCGACACCGGTTATGTGGGAGGGGTTTTATGGGTAGGATTCCAGCCAACACTTAACTGGAAGGAGTCCCACACTACATCCGTAACTGGATTTTCCCTTACACAGCCTCTCCCCCTGAGCCCCCCCCCCCAAAAAAAAAATCTATATTTTCTAACGGTATAACCAATTATATGAAAATTATACAAAGAATTTTATATATATGTATATAACGAGTATCACAAAAGAAAACAAATTAAATTAAAATAAATATGAATAAATTATTAAAAATCAACCAATAAAACACAGATTAGATTGAATTACTTTAAATTCTCGACTAAAATAATTTACAAATTTCTATTTTGTATACTTCAAATATTAAGTATAAAATAAATTCCATAAAAATATCCCCCAATAGCCTTTCGACGTTGATACACATTGTCGTGATAGGGGCCCGCTGCATTATATTTGTTTTGGAATGTACTGCAATATCTTGGTGAGGTCCTTGGGATGAGAAATTTTAATTTTGTTAATAAGGTAAAGACAATTAATTTCATTATGTTATGAAATTTACCGCTTAAAATATCTCGTCTAAAAGATAGCGATGATGTGTTGAAGCGTCGTATTAATTCAATATAGTCAAATCTCCTCGTTAAACTTTGTCGATTATCATCTCGTGTCAAGAATAGATCAGAAATCATATAATTGAGGCATATTCAATTTGACTAACTACAAAAGCATAGAATACAGATTTTAAAATTTCGATGTTGCTTAAATAAAAATCCAAGAGAACGATAGGCAGCAAAAGTAGTTAAATCTATATGACTATTAAAAGTCATATACAAGTCAAACGTTACAACAAGATCGCTAATAAATGTTTTTTTCTCATTGTTGTTGTTCGTTAATTTTATATAGAGATAACAATGGGGATTTTCCTCGATAAATTGTCATCGAATAACACGTTTAGCCTTAATCCACTACAGTCACACCTATTTATCTTTCTTTCTTAATCTTATCCTCTTTTACCCGTATTGGGTGTCGAGGTTCACACCTATTTATAAGAGAACTTAAATTATTTTGTATAACTTGTCGTTTTGTCTAGTCCTTACTTCTGAGAAAATCTTTATATCATCAGCATAAGCAAGTACCGGGCAAATAATTGTAATAAGTGGATCATTTATAAAATTAATAAACATAAGTGGCCCAAGGTTTGAACCCTGTGGGACATCGCAAAATGCAAGACATTGATCTATAGTCGTTGTGTGATATATAACATAGACGATTACTTAAATAAGACTCAATGCTTAACTTATATAGACCCATAATGTCCAGTTTTTTCAAAAGCAATTCGCGATCAAGTGTATAAATGCAAATAATATAATTAGACGCCCTATAAATATGCTTTTGGAAAAGAACGGCCGCATACCGATTTTTTGGAGGAACTTAACAAATTGGGCTGCAGCGCCATTGAAAGGAAGGACGTTAGAAAAATTAAAAAAATTCTTTGAAGAAACGAGTTAATCACTTTAAAAAAAATAGTTCATGCAAACTCTGATAATAAATCATTATTTCAGCAATGTATAATTAATTAAAGTAAAAGTAACATCTTTTATCAAATTGTTTTATTTACCTAAATATATATTATCGTTGCATCTTTAGTATTATACAAAGTTTGTTATGACGACGTACTGGTAATATCAATCCCCTTAATAATAATTAAATTATATACATTTTAGGTCCATAAATGATTTAGCATACATGGCAGATTTACGTGTTACGGACGTTAAAGTATCAATTTTGTAAAAAGCTGTGAATGTTGCATTCGCACGCCACGCGGTAGGCGAAACGAATAAATTGCAAACCGGCAGTAAATAACATGAAAGATGCAATGGTATTATATATATACTTTAAAAGGGTTTTCAATAAAATCAGCCGGGCGGTTTCTAAATTTTTCCATCCGGTGTTAAAAATTCACCAGGGGGACTTGTTTATCTTTCGTTTTTCCTTTTCTACCTTCGATCCATCGCAGCAAAGTTTTCCCATACGGGTCTTAGATGGCTACTTCGAATAAATACATTTAAAATGGTTTAAATTCAAATAATGTTTATTTACAATGAGAATCATTAGATTATTAATATTTTAATTATTATTATCTAGCATATATTATTATTTCTTGATTAGCTTCTATTTAACATACGGAAAATAGCAAAAAGCTATTTTAAAAATATATTTTTTCTATGTTTTGAATTAATTCTGACAGATCAGTCTATAATCGAAAAATATTACGGTAACAGCTTTCAGGATAAATACCGTATCAAGAACAAAGCAGCTAATATTAAAAAAAAAACTACTAAATCTTTTTACTGTTGTTATTTTTTATTAGCTTCTATTTAACATACGGTATAATACCCAAAGTGTGATGAAACAATTGTCGTAAAACGTTAAGCCTTAAAGCCTCTACAGTACAATATATTTTTTAATGCATTTATTTTATTTTTGTTGTTGTGCCCTAAATAAATATCAATTTTTGTTAAAAAAAATTAAAGTTAAAATAATTGATACTGTTATTCAATATACATAACTAACATTTAACAATAGCTGATCGCATAAATTAGAATAAATACCTCGTGAAATGGCAGAAAGACCTCCGGTCGATAGCCCATGACAGACTACAAACCCATCAATATGTATTATAAATATAAATATTTATAAAGAATTCTAATTCTGCTGACTGAATAAAGATGTTTTGTATATACCTCGTGAAATTTTCATGATTTCATTCGTAATCGTATCGCCAACGAAATACACGCTGCGGGCCGCTGATTCTCCAGACAGACAGATATCAGACAAACTTTCCAGTAAACAAACGCGTCGAGGAAGAGATTTTCCTTTTCCCGGTGCGAGATATAATCTCCTTTCATTCCGCCCTCGTTTCGTACGCATACAAGAAAGCAAAAAAAACAACAACGAGGAAATCAGAAAGAAAGAAAGATGGATCCGTCCTCGGAACAACGGGGAAATGGTCCACTCTATTATTTTTCTCTTTTTTTCCTTAGGAAGAGAAATTATTTAATTTTTCTTCATTTCTTTATCCATCCTCTTTTCAGTCGCAATGTGCTCTCGGGGTGATAAGCTTACTGGCCGCACTCAAAGGGCTTTCTTTTTTCCCGTCTCGCGAAATAAGAGGTGTGATTTTTTTTGTTTGTTATTCGGATGTAAGTGTAAGGAATGGTGGATATTTGTTAAAATCATAAGTTTTTTTGACAGCGTATTATGTTTGGAAATAATTGGGTATTATAAAAGTTATATATAAACACATAAAAAAAAACATAAAACTCTTATAAATTTTTATAACAATTTAATATTTTTACATGTATATAAACAAATATAATTTATTTATCATAGTACTTTCTCCATTAATAGAAATTCAAAGCTTCATATATTAAAGATCGCATTTTTCGAAAATGTGGGAAAAATGCTTTAGGAATAAAAATGAAAATTTACAAAAAATACATTTCAATTGATATTTACTTTCAAGTTGCGAGAAGTTGTGATTAACAATAACAAAATTTAGTATACTTTACTTCACTTAATTTATTTAACACCAAATGTATGTTTCGATTCACCTATTCAATTTTCCACAATCCAGAATCCCACCCTACACCTAATCCAGGTTAGTGAGGGAAAGAACCATCACTAAACTCCGACATCCTTCAAACAACATAATCCTTCAATATCCTGTAAGACGATACTTTTGAAATTCTTATAGAATTTCCTTCAATTTCTCTTTGAAAATTTTTCAAAAAATCCTTTTAATTACAAAATAAATTTTACATGACCAAATACCCCCGAAAGTAGAGGGAACCAGCCGATTTTAAAACTTCCTCTGACATTGAGGATCACGAGAAGGTTCTAGAATCGGCTAGTTCATTATTCTTACTCCTCCTCAATTATCTAAAAAAAATTGTATGATGCATATTTCTTGTGATTTTCCACTGGATAAATAAAAATGGACAATCCGGTACTACAAAAAATTGTGAAAACACAAAATAATGCTCAGAGCAATGTTGCACTAAATTATTTGAGATTTTCAAGAAATTAAAGCCATTAAACTCGTATAAAAAATATATGATGCATATTCCTTCAGATATTCCACTCTATAAATAAAATGGATCATCCAGTATTACAAAATATTACGAAAACAAGAAAAACTGTTTAGAATAAAGTTGCACAAAATTACTTTAGATTTTCACCAGATCTGGAAAGTATTATCAAAACTTAAATATAAAATTTGATTTTAATTCATTTAGTAACACTGGGGAAAAATGAAAAATAAAATATATAAATGTCTACAAAATAGTGGCAAATCAATAAGAAAATATAAAAAAAAATTAATGCCCGCCGAACTAAATCAGACGGTATCTCGGCGCGATGGTAAACAACTTTTCTTTTCTTTTGCCAGTGTTTGAATGCCTCCCTTTCGCGTTTTGTAAACTGTTTAGTTTACGTCGCGCGCGCTTTATTTACGGTCGGATCTTTATAAATTCGGGAACCGACACTTCCTTTTATCTATACTTATTCGGCGACTTTTATAGATCAATATATTACCCTTATCTGCACAAACCTCTCTCTCTCTCAATGTGTCCTCTCTTGCTCGATTCACTCGTTCTGTCTGCTCGGCCGAAACTTTCTTGTAAATAGTCTAATTTTAGTTTCGGACTTATTTGTAGTTTTGTTATTTCCCGTCCGGGATTATTTATTTATTTTTGTATGTTAGTTCAGTTATCGAAAACATCTCGAAATACGATGAGCTTAGGATAAAGAAGGAGATTTACCTTTGATATTGAAAAAAAAAACAAATTTCTCTTGCAATACTCTAATAATTAGTCATGATAAGTCTGCTTTTTCATACATCTTCAGATTATATTTATTTTTTATTTTCTAAAATTTATCGTAATAATAAATAATAGTTAAACAATATAATAATCTAATAAAAAAAACTAGTGATGGCCATTTCGGTTTTTCGAGCCTCATCAAACTAGTATGTTCCATGTGCAATACCTTAATGAAGACGGTTGCAAGAATCTCGTTTTGTGGCTATATACCTGATATTAATCATAATAAATGAAAGACGACGCAAGCGCCATCTTTCGAATCGTTGATGCCACTTGAAATTAGGCGAAAGATGGCGCTTGCATCGTCTTTCATTTATTAACTTCAAAATAATACTAATAACAATTCTCTGTGTCCTCTCTTGCTCGATTCACTCGTTGTCGGCTCGGTAGATTTTTTCTTGTAAATGGTCCAATATTAGTTTTGGACTTATTTGTAGTTTTTTTATTTCCCGTTCGGGATTTTTTTATTTATTTTTGTATGTTAGTTCAGTTATAGAAAACATCTTGAAATATGATCTATGTCATGTTCTCTTGGTTATTTTTTTAATATAATGAAACTAGGTACTGTTTATTATTTTTATTAATCTCAGAGAAAATAAATGCATAAAACGATTCCTAGAAAAATCGTTTTATATAAGACCATCATTGCAATGAATTTGGTTTTTCATCATGCATAACTAATGCCTGTATTCATCAAAATATAAGGAATTTCTCTTTAAAATCCATTTAAGCTTTCATTATATAAATATGGACTGCTAGTTCCCTTGCCATGTTCTTAAAAACTTTCAAGGTATCACAAGATTTAAACACAATAAACTTACACACAGCTAACTCGAGCGTAAAATGACTTTCATTTAGTACTTGGCCTTGCCACTTGCTCTATGGCAGCGCCACCGTCACTTGGATTCAAACGTGAAGTTGGCGTTAGCTGTCCATATTTATATAAAATTTAGGCCTATAGTAGTCGTTCGGTTTGTCATCTTGGATCCACACCTCAATTTCAGCATCTATCACTTTTCGTAGCCTAGCTTTACCAATACCCCACACATTTTCTATTGAATTTAAATCTTGTGAATTTTCAGGCCAACCGAGACAAGTAAAATTACTATCTTTAAGATATTTTATCATTTTCTTTCAATTGAGCTCAGAGCTGAGTCTTGCTAGAAAATGGCTTCATGATTTGCGAAACATTTTCCTTGTCATTATCTAATTTTCTAGTAAATCTTTGTACTTGTTTGTACTATTCATTATTCCTTCAATAGGCCTAAGAGATCTAGGTCTATTTGTGAGAACGAACCCCTAAACATGTCCTACTGGTGATGTTTCACTGTCTGATCAACAAGAACGGTTCTCAGATTTTCCTTCTGCGATTTCCTGACTTATCGCAACCACTGGCCCTTCACTAAAAAATGTATCTCATCTGAAAAAAAAAAAAACACCTTCCTCATATCATATATATTCCAGGTTGCATTTTCGTAGCCCAAAGATGCCTATTTTCTATCATTGAAGCAATTAAATATTGCTTTTTCTGGTGTCGGATTGTCTTTCTTCCCGATTTCAGACTCTATGTACTGTAGAATTATGAATTGTGACTACACAAGCAGCCAGGTCTGGTAACTTGACTGTTTCTGAGCATAGACACTTCATCTCTTGCAGTTGTTTTCCTCTTTCTCGCATACTTGCCTTTTCTCTGAATTTCAACTGATCCGGTTTCATTATTTAGTTTTTGAATGTTTTTCACTGCCCCCAAGTTTACTCCATACTCTTTAGAAATATATACTTTTCATAGAAGTATACCCCTTTAATGTCACAATCTTTTGACGTTTTCTTGGCGTAATTACCATTTTGTACATCAATGTGAAATCTTTTCTCTCCACTTATAAATACTTACAATATTAATTAGAACCACTAATAATACCAAATACACGTTGCTTGTATACGATAATATTTCGTTTAATTTGAGGTAATGATAAATTACATTACGTCTGAAATTTTGGAAGCGATAAAGTGGCCAACTAGAAAAAATACAAGAAAATGGATTTTTCACATTAATTCGTACACTACTGTAGATTGCTGAAAGTCGTGTCTGTATAAGATGATGAGCAAAACCGCGTGTTTTGATTATAATGACGGGCGAAGGATCCCTCTTATTAATTGATTTAATTCAATTAGTTTTGTTTAACTTTCTTCGATTTTTATTTAGATTGAATTAATTTAGTTTAATTTAATTTAATTTAAATTGATTTAGTTTGATTTGTTTTAATATAATTGATTTAAATTAATTAATTTATTTTAACATCTTTAAATTATATAAGGCAGAGCTGTACTGACGAGGGATAGATCCCGAAACACGTGTCTACAGACGGCCTTATATTAAGTAACTTTCTTTTCTGTTTTTTTTTGCATTGATTTTTTTTTCAGATCAAAAATTGTTACAATATTTTATTGATATGCATCGGCGGGTGTACATTATGTAATTCAATGTCCGGAGGGGTATTTGCCCGGAAAGTAGTTGTTTGAATGTGCATTTGTTTAATGTACTTACATAACGTAAGTCAAAATATTACAAAGCAAATAATTTATTAATTATTTTCAAATCATTTTTATTTAATTCAAATAAATTTAGATATAATTGACCAAAAAATCGTAAAAAGCTCTGTTTTTTTTTTTTCAAAAATACATAGAATGAATAGAAAATTTAGCTTCCTAGAAAAGGAGTTAAAACTAGTTCTATGCAACAATATAGAACTAGTTTTAACTCCTTTTCTGTATCATCAAAGAAGAATAAGGGAGAACAAATATATTTCCTTTTTTTCTTAATCGGGTTTGATAAATAAATACTATATATTTTCTTTAATTTTTTCGGCGTTAACTTGGTGGTACATTTTCAATATAGTATATAAAGAGAACAACATTACTTTTTTATACCACTTGGATTAGCGCTAGAAATTCATAAAGCGAAAGATAAGCCGGACTTCCCAATCATTAACGACCAGGTCGACATAACCTATACCCTCGTCTTCGATATTGTTGTCTTATTTGTTAAAAAGTTAATTGTATTTACTATCGTTTGAAAATGATTACCATGTAATCGAAACTAGTTACCATTAATAAAAAAAATTCAAGTAGTATAAAAAAGTAATTTTCTTTTCTTTATATACTATATATTTTGTATGAAAAATTTAATTAAGAAACATGTATTATTAGATTTTGAGAAAGAAAACACGTTTTAGCATATTTTTGCTCGGTTTAAGCAGAATTAGAAAAGGTTGTTATTAATATGCTCGAGTGTAAAATAATAATATACACTTATACAAACAACGCGTTTGTAGAACACCTTCTGTTATCCCTTTTTCCTATTCTGAAAAAGATTTTGTATTGTATGTACGTCCGCTGTTGATCCGTAGTTATAACTTGCACATACAAGAGTCAATGTAATATTTAAAGGCAGACAGCTCAAACTGAGCTTTCCATCATTGAAAATTCACACGCCGGCGTGCTTCCACGTCACCGGGCATTGTCTGCTGTCAGCCGGAGGAAAAGCGAATATCAGATGAGACACAATGAAACGCGAGCGAGTAAAATTCTTAAACGGAAACGGAAACGAAATAAACAACGAGCGGAGATTATTTCAATTTGTATGAAATACAAAAGAAAAATGCAAAAAGATTCTCATACAATTTCAATAAGTTTGGCAACAAAGTCGATTACGTCCATATCCGGCCGTATATACAGGGTGGACCACAAATAACGTCCATTACTATTTGCTGTAGATATACGGATACGTAATACTTTTATGTTGCATATTTATTTATTATGCAACAGATTTATAAGATCTAATAACAAGATAAATTAGAGAAATAAAATAATAGCGCAATATAATATAGTCACAATACGTTTGTTTTACTAATCCTATTAGATAAAATATTGGTCATTCCATTAAAAAATGAATTATTATGTTTTTAATTGGGCACTGAAATATTGACAAATTTGATATACCCATCCGTGTTCTCTGCCTGTAAAATTTTTTGTTCTAAATTTGTATAATTTTATATGTAAGCAAAATAGAGATTAAAAATATTTCGTATACAAAAAATAAATAATGAAAATTACAAAATCAAATATATAATTTAAAACCTATGCTATTGTCAAAATGATGACATGCTTATTTTGAATGGGACAGTCATAGTAAAATTTCAAATAAATTTTAACTTTATTATCTTCCATGTTTAAACCTTTTTTTTCAAATTTTATGTTTAAAATCGTTTCGTCGTTTATCATCTTTAATGCGTAAAATATAAAATTCCAACTTTCAAAATCGATATTTATTTATTTAATTGTGTTATACACAATTACATACAATATGGAGCTTTATAAAATATATTTATTTGTTCATTCTTTTTTTATTGAACATCTGCTAGTTTGTCGCGAGAGGTTATTTACACAACAATGGGGTTTACACTGTCGATACACGTGTATTTATGCCTCAGGAACGCGAATAAATTCATGCTTTCACGAGAGCTCCGGCTCGATAAATAACGCCTAATTCTAAATGCATCGTGTCGCGACCGACCGACCAACAAACAGTTGATTCCAGTTGAAATTGCGTAACTTCGCCCGATTAATATTTCGGGAAATAAATAAAAACCGCTTCGGTGGAACGTCGTTTAAAATTGGAAGTTATACAAAGATGTTTCTCAGGGGATTAGCGCTACTTAAGAAAATGAGAGGGATTATGCTGATGAGATTACAGGAATTTGTGTCGGTTGTTGTGTTGTAACATATTTAAATAGTCGTCGCATTAATAAAAACGTACAATAAGCTAAAAATATTGCGGTGAATAACCACCTAAAATTCAATGCGGTTTAAAATGGTTCTGTTGTAACAAATTAATTAATGCTGTATATTAGCAATCAGGATCATACAAGGATGCTGAGCGAGCTTGATCAGGCAACTTATAAATTATTAAGGACGGCTGGATGAGGATTGTGGTGAAGGATAGCCACATATTCTAGCAGGGGTCGGCATATCATACTATACATGTGAACTGCAATTTTTGTGCTTATTAAATTTAAAGAATATGCTTAAAAAACACATTATTATTAGCTTTAAATTCTTTTCGGGTAATTTATAACCATGATCCAAATCATTTGTAAACCCTTTTGATGCCCCACATTTAATACATTTCCGAAAATTCTCCATTCCTTTTAACAATATTCGATGCTAATAAAAAAAGTTCTAAACTGTTATTAAGCGGGACGAGTGGAATAAATTATTGCATGTTTACAAACAATTCGTGGGCGACAATGGCGCTTTTTCCTCCAACCGAAAACTAAAATTGGCCCCGCGAGTTCCCTTAATGCGGCACTGCGGAGTGGTTTAATTAATTTTTACTTAACTGATGTAAAATTTCGGTTTAATGGCAACTGAGTCTATTATTAAGGGACATTTACACGGAATCTGATGATTTGATTTTAATCCAATGCGGATATAAATAATTGGTTTAACTTCGACATATATTAATAATAATATAATAAATAATAAAATTTTACTGCATTTAATATAATTAATGGTTTTAATATTTAGACATTGGTAGTTCATATTGTATGAAATAAATATGAATAAATTATTAAAAATCAACCAATAAAACACAGATTAGATTGAATAACTTTAAATTCTCGACTAGTTTCGGGTTATTAGCCCATTTTCAAGAGAATTTAAAGTTATTCAATCTAATCTGTGTTTTATTGGTTGATTTTTAATAATTTATTCATATTTATTACTGCATTTAAATGATCAATATTACAAATAAAAATGATGATATATACATCATAACACATTCTCCAATTTTTTAATCTCACAAAATAGTGTTTCATAAAAAAGTTTATTTTATAAATATTTACAAGTTTTGTTTTTTAAAGTCATGCAAATTTAAACTAAATGCTTTTCTGATATAAAGAAAACAAGATAACTTTTTTATATCTCTTGGATCATTAACAACCAGGTCGACTGAATCTAGTAACGTATAAATATCTGTTAAGGTTACGGTTTAGTAGAAAGAGATAGCTATATAGTAAAATGGAAATAATCGTTTGAAAAAATAGCCATTCTTTTGGATTTAATAATATGTATATGTATTTACATTTTTATCTAAAAAGTATAAAGTATCAGTCTAAATAAAAAAAAATCCTTAATTTTCGCGAATTATGCCAATTTACTAGTTCAAGTTAGAAAAGAAAATTGTAAGATATAATGAAATTAATAGGTCATGTCTGCTAAGTTATTTTAATGAAGAATTTAGTGAAATCCTTTAAATTTTCATTGCACAAGTTTTTATTAGCAAATATATAATTTGAAATTTTCTATAAATTTGACAAATTTTCATTGTTTTTTATAATTGTTTTTCACACAAACTAAACATTAAAATAATTTTTAATTCATCTGATGAAGTTCCTGCTTATTTTAAGATTACTTTAACGTATAAAACAATATTGTTCATTGATCACAGCATCAATCTAACTCAAATTAGTGATTGCCAATATGTATATAGCTATCTCCTTCTTCTAAACCGCACCCTTAATACCGAATTGTATTTACTGTTATTTGAGAATGATTACCGTGTAATCGAAATTAATCACGTTTAATACAAATTCAACTGGTATAAAAAGTTATCTTCTTTTCTTTATATCCGATATTGGAAATTAACCACCAAGTTAACGCCGACAAAATTTGAGAATTAAAAGCTTTTCAGCTTTACAGGAATTATTCATAAGCTACAGATTTACAGAAACAATTTTCAGAAAGGATCTAGAAGACCTTAAAAAGGAAGAATCTAAATTTTATCGCCAGATTTCTCCAATATTATTAATATTAGAAAAAAATCGTTTCAAATAAAAGTTACATGAAATTTCATCAGGTAGTGCGAGCTGGTTGAAAGAATATATTTTTTAATAACAAAGATAATGAAATAATTAGATATTAAATGATTTTTTTAGAAAAAGAAGCTTAGCTCGCAATAGGCTATAATATTTAAAATACTTGTATTGAAAAAAAATATTCAAAAATGTAAAATTGGCGTTAAAAAAATGGGAAAAATACAAAGTTATTTAAATGAAACCCATCATATTATATTTCTTGTTAATCAAAAACAGCATATTAAAGTAATAAAATTGATTTTATTATTCAATATGCAATAAAAATATTCTTAAACCTATATTATTTCAATTAATGACAACAATTAATTCATTTTATTTTATAGTTTAAACAAAAAGAAGGAATGAAGTTATGGTATTCGACTTTATATAGCTGAATCCTTTAAATATTATCTCTATAGAAAAACGTGTTTGACTATAGTGTGAAAAGACCCTTAATGCGAGTCCCGATTGTGTGCACAAACGCTGAACAGATGTGGGCAATATTTAAAATTCGCGGACGTGTGTTTCGTTCCCCGCGGTATCCTGTCAGCCAGGCCGCAAACTGTTTTATTCTTTTTTTTTTTTGTTCGTCCGTTCCTGTCGTTTGTTCATATTTACATTTCGTGCTTGTCCGTTCTAGATAAATTGATTTTACAAACAGATGCCGCCGCGTTCAAACATTGTTCGATTTAATCACACTTTTTGCTCCTCTTAATTTGAATGAACGCGAGAGACAGGGAGTGAGTGCCATACTGGGTTTCGTTTAAACGGATGTTTGATTAATAATGAAGGGAATTTTGAGATAGTATTATTATGAATGGAAGGGTATTTAATTTAATTAAAAATATGATTGTGAACCAAAATAAAAAAAATCATCTTTCTCATTAATATCATTAATATTTTTTCATATATTAAATAAAAAAAAGAATTTTAAAATAATCAATAAATTATCCCCTCGTTAGCTACTGCTACATTTTGACTACTGTTATATTAGTACTTAAAACAAATGTTCAATAATGGCCGATGGCCGGGAGCGGTACAGCAGTACATTAGCCCCCCCACCCACGGCAAGGTCTCGCAACTCCTAGATATCTATGCAATATATTATTGATATGTGATTCAATGTTTGGCGGGATACTTGCCA
Source organism: Philonthus spinipes (assembly GCA_963082785.1). Lineage (NCBI taxonomy): Eukaryota > Metazoa > Arthropoda > Insecta > Coleoptera > Staphylinidae > Philonthus > Philonthus spinipes. The sequence continues at coordinate 12,735,560 of OY720302.1, forward strand.
GAGAAGTGGTTGTTTTAATAATGTAAGTCGGAAGGCTTGCAAGAAAAAAATATATAAAAAAATATTTAAATATATTAAATAAAAATGATTTGAAAATAATTAATAAATTATTTCCACATTTAACTCCGTGGCTTTTGACCTACGTTACGTAAGTACGTTAAACAAATGCACATTAAAACAACTACTTCCCGGGCAAATACCCACGCCGGACATTGAATTACATAATGTACACCTGCTGTTGCATATCAATAAAATATTGCATAATGCAACTAATTTTGATCCGAGGAAAATTCAATGTAAAAACAACAAAAGGAACGTTACATAATATAAGGCTATCTGCAGACACGTGTTTATTAATTATTTTCAAATCATTTTTATTTAATATATTTAAATAACTATGATCAAATGAATGAATACTGTTTTCTATTTATATAATAATATTTAATTTATTTAGGTAACTGTGACTAAATGAATGAATACTCTTTTGTATTGATATTAATAGCCAAATATGTTACAATTTGTTTCAATTATATTTCTCAATGAAAGCGAAAGTTCTGGAAAATAAAAGAAGAATACTTAAAAGAAACCAAGTGTTCTAATTTACCTAAAAAAAACGTTAAATATTTTTAGAATGTTTCACCAAGTGTTAAGTGCGAAAATAATCCATGAAATATGTAACAATATAAATAATTTTAATCTTTATTATTAATTTTAACAGCAAAACATGCTAAATCCTGCACGTATAAACCATAACGTTACCATAACATAACCGGCTGAGCAATAAGAAAAGGCCGCGGAGAAAATTAAAACGCATCCCGCGAGAATAAATTGGTCGGCCTCTCGGCGTGAACCGTACGCACAAATGAAAATTACAATGAATGCCCCGCCGGTTGTTTATTATTGTCGGCGCTACTGTTACTTACTTCTCTGTTTGTTGGTTTATGGGAAATTGCGAAAGGTGAAATGAGAGATTTCGCGAAATACGCCGCCGATAAATTGAACGCGTAAACGGGGATTAATAAAACGGAACGTTTAACTTATCGCACGAAACCGCTGAAAGTGCCTCTTACATAAATATCATTTCATGCCTGTTTCATATACGGAAAATAAGGAAATTGTTGATAGGTCGATGGTTTGTATAAATTGTAAACGGGTATAAATTAAAGATCTGCAGGCAATCGTCGAACGCAGAACGAGATGCGCCTTCCGCGCGATCAGCAAGGGTTGGCCAGGAAGTGTCCGATTTTGGGAGAACTACGTGGGACTGCAATGATCCTGAATATAAAGATCACATGGGGAAACCAGTCCTTATATGAAGAGCCAACAATGAAAATGACGACTTCTTGGAACCATATTGCAGATGGGAAAGGTTCCAAAAACGGAACGAAATAATCGGAAGCGCTACAAGGAGCTGGCGTGGTCCTGAATATAAAGATCAAATGGGAAACCAGTCGCCATATCAAGAGTCAACAGATGAGAATCACTACTTTCTGGAACCATATTTTACATGGGAAAGGTTCCGACAATGGAATGAATTAATCGGGAGAACTACGATGAGCTGTCGTGGTCCTACACATAAAGATCATATGGGGAAACCAATAACCACATCAAAAGCCATAAACCCATATTGTAAACGGTAAAGGTTCCGACAGCGGAACGAAAAATTGGGAAGACTCCGAGGGGTTGCCGTGGTCCTGAACGTAGAGATCAAATGGCAAATCCAGTTACCACATCAAGGACCAACAGATGACAATCACAACTTTCTCAAACCATTTTGCAGATAGGAAATGTCTCAGAAACAATCGAGAGAACTCCGAGGAGTTGCCGTTGTCCTGAACGTAAAGATTTGAGGGGTTGCCGTGGTTCTGAATATAAAGATCAAATGGCAAAACCAGTCACCACATCAAAAGCCAACTGATGACAATCACGACTTTCTGGAACCATAATGCAGATGGAAAAGGTCCAGACAACGGAACGAAATAATCGGGAGGACTACGAGGGGCTGCGTGGTCCTGAACATAAAAATCAAAAGGGGAAACCATTAACCACATCAAAAGCCAACAGATAAAAATCATGACTTTCTGGAGCCATATTATAGATGAAAAAGGTTCCGACAACGGAAAGAAATAATCGGGATGACTACGAGGAGCTGCCGTAGTTCTGAACATGAAGATCAAAATGGAAAACCAGTCACCGTATCAAGAGCCAACAATGAAAATCACGACTTTCTGGAACCACATTGCAGATAGGAAAGGTTCTTTCAACGGAAGGAAATAATCGGAAGGACTATGAGGGATTACCGTGGTTCTGAACATAAGGATCAAATGGGGAAACCAGTCACCACATCAAATTATCACATCGTGATAGAAAATACGACTCTCTGAAACCATTTTGCAAACGGGAAAGGTCCCGAAAACGGAACGAAATAATCGGGAGCACTACAAGGAGCTGGAGTAGTCGTGAATATAAAGATCAAATGGGAAACCAGTCGCCATATCAAGAGCCAACAGATGAAAATCACTACTTTCTGGAACCATATTGCAGATGGGAAAGGTTCTCACAAGGGAACGAATTAATCGGGAGAACTACGATGGGCTGCCGTGGTCCTAAACATAAAGATCAAATGGGGAAACCAGTCACCACATCAAATTATCACATCGTGATAAAAATCACGACTATCTGAAACCATTTAGTAACTGGTAAAGGTCCAAAAAACACAGTGAAAGGACGAAAACGTCAAGAACATCAAAAGGAAAAATATTTCCATATATATGGACTATATTGCCATAGTTATCACAAGGGAATCTTTTATTCAAACATCCACGACGTTAACACCAGGATACGCATATTCTAGATCTGGTAAAATGGAAACTGAAGACCAATACATTTTAATTAGGAGGAAAAAATAAACATTTATTTTTTGTTGCTTAATGGTAAATGCAAACATTTCCTTTAAAAGTTTTAATGCTTAATCTAGCTCAATATTTCAAGAAAATAATGTCAAGCAATTAAATAAAAAAGGGGGTATGTCGAATGGCAATTATCAGTATCCAAGCGACTTGTAATTTGGTCTGCGTCAAATATTGCTATAATGCCTTATTTGTTCATTCGTTTTATATTTTCTTGATATATCATTAGAACAATGTCTAAAGGGTACGCTAGAAAAAATAACAACTTCCTCCGATACGTTACTAAAGCATAATTAACATCCTAATTACCTGTTTTATTTACTTGTTAATTGCAAGACGCACTCAGAATGAACATGCTTATCATTTATTTTTACCATATAATTCTGTGAAAATTATTAAACAATAATGGAAATTTATTCCACTGGTATGTATTTAACATTATATAAAATATAAATTAATAAAACTCTTAACTTTGTTTGCACAAGGACAAAGATATAATTTGTCTATGGTACATCTGATATTTTTATTAGTGACTAGAAACCGGTAACCGTTTTTTTTTCAACGAAATTTATATTTAAAAAAATAGTATCGTTGTCAAATTGCGACCACAATGCGACACGCCCCTAGTTCCACAACAGTAATATAGTCTGGCAATTAGAAAAAATGAAAAAATTGTAACTCATGGGTGTCTATAAAAACAGACATAATTTTCCAGTCTACTTGGATTTTTACGCGAGTTACGATTATATATATTAGGATAAGGACTATAGTTTCGACAACATTAGTATGTCATTATCAAATTAGTTTGACACACAAAGTTAAAGTGTTTTATGTTATTAATTTATAATAGACCATATACTGCCAAATGTAAGCCTAAACAAAGTACAAGGTAATATATTTTTTTTTGTAAATAATCTTCAGTGATTTATAAAAAAATCGTGTACTAAATTTTCTCAATATAAAATTTTATCGAGTTAATGTTTACTTCATGTGGAGATATTTACCTTAAAACTACAAATAAAGTAATATTTCCTGAGTAAATATTTACATCGATCTATACAAGGAATTTCAGGAGAATACAATTTTCGAACTAGGAATTAAAAACATATAACATTGTATTTCAGAAAACCATTTCGTTGACCCCAACAAATTTAAAATATTGAAATCAGGTAATAAAGGAATCATGCTAATTCATCTCGAGGGACTGGAAGTGCAAAAAGTAATTACTAGGGAAAAAAACATCGTAAATGATTATTTAAATAAAAATATATGTCCTTTCTCCTACTTATTTTTTATTTAACAAAATATATTTCGGAAACTAAGTTTTCAGCAATGAAGATGGAAACATAGTTTCCGAAATATATTTAGTTAAATAAAAAATAAATAGGAGAAAGGACATATATTTTTATGTAAATAATTAAAGTCTCTACAACCAACAACCAACATAAAGAAGATCGCAAATGGTAAAGAATATATCTGGACTTCCCTAAATATATCCCATCTTACCTTATTTAATCCATTTTTTTGTATATATACTGTTGAAGGCTTTCATTTGTATTATTCTTTGAAAATTATGTAAAAATCAGAATCAAATATATTTTTTTAAAAATAATTATAATGATAATCTTTACTAACAGTTATATACAGTAAAATATACATATAAGGCTAAAAGACCACTGGTCGATGCCAGTTTCCGAATTTGAAATATATTGTGAAAGTTAGTGTATTGTTAGATATTGTATTGTAATTGTATATTCCAATTTCAGAAATAAAGATATTTATGTATGTATACAAATATAATGAAAGTCACAAAGTTTATGAAATATAATTAATATCTGTTAATTGGCTATCGATCTGTGGTTTTTCTGCCTGGTATTTCCTGTTGTCCTTGTCGTGAAAAAGTATAATGATATAATTAACTGTCTATGTTAACAAACCACGTGTTTATTTTTTTATCTAATTGTTTAAACATTTCTCACCAAGTGTTAATTAAGAAATTAATTCAAGAGTTATTTATATTTTATATTAAATATATAAATGACATGCGTAATAAAAAGTAAATACTAATTGATTATCTATATATTCTGCGCTACTTGCTATAACTACTTGAACACTCATAAACACATTTCCCGAAAACGAGGTTTCTTTTCGATTTATATACTCGTGTCTGTTTCATCTGTTTATAAATATTTATTTCTTTTATTAAAGCGAAAAAAAGTAATTGATCACCAAACCTTGACGTTAGTCGCGAGTAACAAAAATCCGAATATGATGGATAGGTTTTTAAGCAGGATCTAGTTGATGTATCATTTGCATGTCTTACAGAAATAAACGTCCGTGCCGCACACACTTATTTTTACACGGCGTACAAAATAATGATAATAATAAAAACAAACAATAACGATATTCGATATACGGGCACACAACCTTGAATGGGGGAAACGGTGCGAGTAAATGTTTGGTCTGGATTAGATCAATTATGACAAAACAAATCGTTGACACCTGTTTGTGGAACTTTTTAGATTAGGGAAAAGAAAAATGCCACACTTTAGACTATACATTAATAATACTGGTCAAGGTTAAAACTTTTTCAATATATTTAGCTAATTTCTGTGTAGCACCTCACTTTCTCGCATTATGAAAACGGTGATAATATGTCATATTATCAAGCATGAACCATTCAATATTAACAAAGCACAAATTAGGACATGGATTTTTGTCCATAAACGTATAAATTCAACGTAAATTTTATATACTTTTTGAGGAATACAAGGCTTATTTTTAATTTCTAGCAAGTGCCCAAATTAATTTTTGTAAGTCTCATTAACAAACGTTTTAGCATTTAAATGGTATTTTTTAAACACTCAAAAAATGAAATAAATATGGTTTGGATCATGCGCACAAACTCTTCTTGATGATGCTATATTAAATTTTAGTGAGATAACTCAATACATTTTTATTCAAACCGTTGTATAAAGACCGCATAAGAAAGAAAAAAAAAATACTGACAGCTATAACTCGAAAACAAGAGCTATTTGAAAATAATTGAGGTTATATTTAGGATCAGTGACGTTAAATCATTAACATTATGAACGTAAGTCATTCATCAGTCAAATGTTTCAAAATTGTTCTGTTACGAGAGGTCGTTTTTATATTCCCGGACAAGGCATAATTTTTGGTGGTTTTCCTTGTTTTGTTAGGAATTTTATAACAGCCCGGTATTCGATTCTAGTCATTTCTATGTGCGACTTTCAAACTGACAGATAATAAAATTAATAATGTTGCAATTGTTTTGTAAATGCCATACAAATTACCAAGGCATATGTGATTAAAAAACAACATAATCGAAAATTGCATCTTAATTCAAAATAATCAAGTCCGGGAAAATAAAAACAATCCCTCGTATATTATTATTACAGTACACTGTCCTGTACATTTTTTCTCTAAATAGAACTTTTAAAAAGGATACCAAAAGTCTAGATCACCCAAATGGAACGAGTAAATAATAAGTCCGTTTAGAATCCTATATAGAAAGCACGTATCAAACAAATTCCTGCTAAATAATAATGATTAAAGTTATGCAATTTAATCTGTGGCTTTTATTTATTTTATTGGTAGATTTTAAATGGTTTATTCATATTTATCATTAATCAAAATTTTAATTAAAAACGATTCCTTTCAAATATATTTTTGGTAAAGTTAACCAATTCCAGCGAAAAGAAATAAAAAAATGAAATCTAAATGAAAAAAAAAGAAAGGTTGTTATAATTTTATATTATTGTGAGAATTCAAAAACACGAAGATGACACTCAGTCTAGACCAAATAAATTTCTGTTGCTTTAATTACATCAACAGCATTATTTTTCTTACACTTTAATTTAATCTTAAATAAAGCGAGTGTAATTCTCCGTGTATTTCTGTCTGCGTATGTGTTTGTTGAAATTAGTAATTAAACAAGGCGCTGTTTTATTACACGCCGTGGCAGAAAGTGCGAGTCGAGGGTCCGCGATCCTTGTAGAATTACGTAATTTCTGGCTGGGATCAGGGACCGTCACTTCGCTAGGGAATTTTCTTTAGCAAGATTTCTGAAAAGCACCAGGGGTTTGCTGGATAATGTCGGAAGAGCCTCGAGGAATACAAGAAATTTTGTAGTTTAGTCGAATGATTAAAATTTGTTGTCAATAAAATAAAAAAAAACATAAATTAAATAATATTATAAATATTATATAGCTGTGAGTGAATATTTTCTCTTATTAAGAAATATAGACTTTGTATAAAATGTTAAATATTCTATATGTCTAAAAAACTATAGAGATGCATAAGTTGAGATAAAAGAACTTTAAAATAAAATATTAATAATTTATTATCATATTGCCCTCTTCAGGATATGGGGAATGACTTCAAAATTGTATGAATAGAAAAAAATATTCACTTGGTCATAGTTATTTAAATTTTTTGGATAATACATCCAAAGTTAAGAAATGTTTGGGTTGCGGATTTTGCTAATTAATATAAAATATATATTAAATATATATAATAATAAACTTTATTAACAAAATTTACGATTTAACAAAATAATATAAATATATAATCCAAAAGGAACATATTAAATAATATTATAATACAATTTGAATCGTCTGTACGACGGTTACTATTTATGTATTGAGAATGGAAAAAAATAAACAAATTAATTTGATGAAAAATATTTTTACTACTTTTTAAAATAAATCCACGACTTGTCACCTGTGACGATATTGTATACTAGTTTGGATGCATCACTGCTGTATTTTGAAATCATTTTACGGTACCAATCGACACGAGTATTTTTTGAGCGCCTATCAACAAATGTGGAATTCAAGGCGCACAGAACTTCTGAACACAAAAATGTTCGTTCAAAATATTATGTGTGTTGGTCATATTAATGCTTAAACATCTCTCGATTTCCTGATTTATTATATGACGATCTTCTTCAATTAGTTTTCGCACAGCATTGTTATTTTCCGGCACAACAACCGATTTTGACGACCTTCTTTAACTTCGTCCGTAAGCGAAATACGTCTACGTTTGAAATCCGAAAACTAGCGATATACAGTGACTTCAACGCCAAAAAGTTATAATATATCATAGCCCGAAAATGTTCACGAGTTAATTCCATATTTGGGTGAGATGAAATTTTTATCTTACGGCAAATAATACAAATTATGTTCCCACATCAAAATGTTATGAGTACGTATAACCTCAAAAATGTCATAATATTTACGATTTCACCTGGCAACATCAGTGCCAATTCTCAATACATAAATAGTAGCCCTCCTATAAATAACAATATACAGAGAGTTTTATGTAACACCGAACATACTAGAATGTACTCAATATAAATTTCCCTATGTTCGATTTGTTCAGGAACGCATCAAAGCATTGAGTGCGATGTGATTGGCTACTATTTCTAAAAATAATATAGTCAACCCAAACTACACCCTTCCACGTCAAAAATGACTTACACTTGTCAGTTATCGCAAGCAAGTGATATTTACTGTTCTGGCTCTTAAAGCAGAAGTAGACGAAGAGTTGAACATCTTTACGTATCAATAATGTATACAAAGGAGGATAAGATTTTTATGATATGCATTGCGGTTAAGTATAATATTCATAATTATACATGTTGCACTTGACATAATAGTTGACATTAGAAATCGTAGCCAATCATATCGCACCCAATGCTTTGATGCGTTCCTGAACAAATCGAATATAGGGAAATTTGCATTGAGTACATTCTAGTAGGTTCGGTGTAACATAAAACTCTCTGTATATATATAAATATATGTATATAAATTGACAGCAGGAAATACAAATATAGATCTCTAGTAAAACAAAATAAATCCCACTATATTTGTATTAAGTCTGAATAATCAAGTAGAAGGAATGAATTTAGTGGTTAAATGTAATCAACGAAACAAAATTGTTATGGCTTCAATTATTTCTTACATACGTATACAAACAAATAATTGCAGCAATAACAATCTTGTTTCTTTGATTACTTTTAACAACAACAATATTCCTTCCTTCCATTCGCAGGCATCTAATTTTATGCATTGAACACGAATAATACACGCATAACCATTAATGGAATTGTGCCCTTAACGGCCCCTTTTAAGAAATGAAGGTGTCGGGATTGAATGGCGTCGTGATAAAAATAAGGGTCCGAATTAACCGGCTTCACTGCGATTAATTAGAGGCCGTCCTTTTATTTGTCCCAATCTAGCGGCGGATTATTTCTAACTCACTAAAAGAAGGGAAGATTCTCAGGAATTTTTTTCTCGCTGAATCAACTGGATATAGTTTTAACCAATTCAGCACACATCGTTGTTTATCTTCTAATATAATACATTCTCGATATTGATTTTTGTTTTCATAAAGTTTATTTAGTTTTTTTCATGTTGTTTACGTTAACAAGGATTTCATAGGAGAAGATATGAAAATAAGGTTTTCACTTATATTTATAAACTACTGTTATTTTCAGAGCTATTCTGTAAGAAGAAATGATAACATTAATGTAAACCACACATTCTAAGAATACATATCATTTAGAAAACTAAATAAGTAATGGTGAAATAAAATTAATAATTTATTTATTTATTTTTTCAACAAACCTAAGTCTAATTACAAAACAATAATACAAGTTCATTTATAAACTAAATATAAATTATATAAATAAAATAAAGACGCCTGCAAATTATTAATAAACACATTCTTATTTTCTTATTTTGTTAGCGTTTTATATAAAGGAGAACGTGAATGATGAGTATAATAACAAAACTGTTCTACAGCTTCTCGAAAACAATTGTGGCACGGTAAAACTAATTCCACTTAAGAAGTTAGCATCATTGGTTCGATGATAAATAATTTTATGCAATTCTTTGATTTTAATAAGCCAATACCGATGATAGATGCGAGTCATATTGTATTCAAAATAGCCAATTATATTGAACATCGTATGAAGGATATGAACTATATTTACAAAAGTGTAAATATCTTAGGAAGCTCTATTGTACGTTTTCAAGCATATAAATATACGATTTACATTCTGAAGACTAAACAGGAGTATCAAAATTCTTATTGATTTTTTAATCTACAATAATTTGAACCTATTAACTTCTTTATGGAGCCAGAACGCATAGTTTTGCCATATAATTAATATACTATAGTGTTTATTGTTTACATCTTTATTCGTGCAATTTAACATACCTAATTATTAATCATAATAAATGGAAGACGACGCAAGCGCCATCTTTTGCCTTATTTCATATGGCATCGTCAACGAATCGAGTCTACAAGGACCACTAAAGGAAGGCAAACTTCTCCCGTTTATGAGAACAGGAAGTGGTTATTATTGAGTTTTACAGACTTAGAGAGAGCTCCGCCTTTTAGCATACATATCCCTCAAAATGAAAAAAAAAAACACCATAGATTTAAATACAATAATATTTCGAAATGACTATCTACCAGAGGTCTTTCAGACTTTTTATTGTATTTAATTTTCTGTTTATTTATTTATTTTCTCATTTTGAGTGATACAAGGCGGAGCAATTAAAAATCTCTCTCTAAATCCGTAAAACTCAATATTAATCATGCATTAATTCAACAAAAGATATCAATTCCTGTTTACATAATCTATACATGTTTACTGTAGTTATCGTTCAGCTGAGAGAAGTGGAGGAAGGAGAGGAAAATCCCTTCTCTCTCCCCACCGTCCTCAGAAACGCCAATCATTTTAATTAATACACTGTTCGCGTTTAATCGCTGCTTTTAGCCGGGATTAGTGCGGATGGTTTTTTCGTGTTGCGCGTTTTGAGCACTGGAGATTAATTTAATTTGGTGTGTTGTTAAAGGGGTCGTGGATTGCGTTTCGGAAATTTCTGGAGAGGGGAGATTTGCTTCTTTTTTTTACTCTTTAATTTGAATTAAAAAGTGTCGAAAAGCTTTGATTGTTTTGTTTAATTTATTTTGATTTCCCTATTTGTTTTTTTAATAAATAATAAAAACAACTAAATATCTTTATTGAACTTACATACAATCATTTATAAAGTTATATTCTGAAATCCAAACACGAATCGGCTATCATTTAAAAAAGTATTTCTTAACGTTTTAGAATAAATAATAAATAATATAGTTTATTGCTAAAATTATTTTAAAGGATACACAGTGCCACGTAATTTACGTAAATATTTGAATTTTATTTCAGCTAAACTTTCTTATGGTTTTAAATTGTAGATACGTTTATGCTACCAAAGAAATATATCAACGCATTAAATATTTTGTTGTTTGACTGTTTACTTCGTTATACATGTTTTATAATAATAGTGATAATATTAATAATAAAAGGACGTGCTGAGTGAAAAAATAATAATTAATTTTGTTTTAATGCACAGTATAATTATATAATCTCCTTACACCTAACGGTAGAAAGGAAAAAGATTAAAAAAAAAATAATTATATAATAATAGTAAAAAAATCATAAGGCTAGATTTTATTCAATTAATAATAATAATAAATCATTTATTGACAAATTGCATATTTACAATAATATAAACATAACATAAATATAAAGGAAAACTGACTTAATTAATAGACTGTTTTTCCTTCTAGACCTTACAAACACTGTCAATTTTTGTAATGTCTGCCGACTTGTATATGTAGAAGTAATAAGTAAAGTAGTCATACGATTTAAAGTAAACTATAGTCACTAAATAAATTTCAGTTATACAAACAAAGTTAGAAAGTATTTTTAATAATTTACATCTTAATAAGGGAAGAATAATCTTCCAATAATTGGCGATATTGAAAATAATATAAATTTAATGAATTTAAAAAATATTTCCACTCACATCAATTAACTATGTTCGGCTTCACAGCATATATCAAATGAACAGTGAGGATTTAATTACATTCAATGTAACTTTATGTTGAAGAAATTTAATAAAATCCGTATCAACACATTAGAAATATTTAAATAAAAATGGTTGTCCTATCTCCTACATATTATTTTTTATTAAACTAGATATATTTCGGAAACTAGTATTGAAATAAAATAAAAAAATAAATAGGAGAAAGGACAACCATTTTTATTTTTAATTATTAAAGTCTTCACAACCAACATCAAGAAGATACATTAGAAAAACATTGAAGTAATCGATAATATTTCATTAATATTATTAATCTAAACATCTCTGAAGTTCGAACTTGTAACTTACTGCTCGTTGTGTGCTTATACGCAGATAAATGAAGAATAAATAGCAATTCATTTAAAAATAATACGAGATAAGTGCAGTTTTATCAGGTGCATTTATTTAAATATTTTCAATGCATTCACGTATTTTATTAAATTATGCATTGAATTACGTTCGATAAAATTAAATTCTCACCCTATAATAAATACCGTTAATTATTTAGTACAATTTAATATCGTGATTATGAGGTAATGTTTTTCTACGAGAATAGTATTTCAATTTAATTACATAACTAGCCTGTTTTTCTTTCAGTTGATGGTATTTCAAGATAAAGAATTTTTAACAAGTAATTCACGTGTCTGTCTCTTTTCAGATAGAATCGCGGAATAAAGCATTTCGGGCGTTTTGTATTTTCCGTTGCATACGTTCCAAGCGGTTCGCGTGATTTAATTTCCTGTCTGAAATCTATCCGACTTAATCGTTTTTCTTATCGCGGCATTCGGGAGGGAGGAATCACGACTGGATTTTTAATTATCTCTCGCATCAAATCATAATTGAAAATCATAATTTTTTAATAATCATTTTTCTTTACTTAATAGAAATCTTTAAAAAATGAAATTAATAAATTTTATTGAATGGATTCTTCGAAGAAAGTTCATAGCATATATCTGATTTTCAGTTCCTTATCTCTATTAGTAGTGCTATTTGAAATACCAAATAATAGTTCTCTGAAATCTGAATATTGTTGATCGTTAGTTTGTGGTAATCCATTACAATAAATGAAATATATGTTATGAACACTTTGGTAAAAAAAAAGTGTAACACACTTTGTTGTGATTTCACTATTTATTGGTTGACACTGAAACAATTGTTTCGCTATACAGTAGCTTCATCACGCAGGTGAATAATGTATTTATACAAATTTAAACTAGCGTTTAAATACTAATGACGTGAGGGGGGGGGGGGGATTGAGGGAGTTGTTGTAAGGGGTGTAATCGTGATTATATACATAAAAACATATAAAAACCTTTCAGAAATTTAAGGACGATGAAAAAAATATATCATGTATAATTTGCCCTTTATTCAGTTCTTATAAAATGTATATTTTATTATTTAATTATATTATATATTCTTATTTTTGTGGTTATGATCTTTATTACATTGTATTAGTATCTAACAGCAGAACTGTATAGTAAGCATTCTTGCGGCGAAGCGACCGCACCCACGCTTAGCTCTAAAAACGAAGATGACTTTACCGCTGACTAAGAATTTTTTCCTTATGCATCGCAATGTATTAAATTAATTAAGAGTTTTTAAAGTCATCTGAGAGTGAACAGACTTTGTTCTCTTACCATTTTTTATTATTAACCTTTGTAAAAAAATAACTTCTGTCTTAGCAAAAAAAAAAAACTTTAAATTTAAATCGAATAAAAAAGTATATTATTTTTACCCTTGCGAAGTGCAAAATATATTTACGTCGTTATTTCTATATTAGATATTTCAGTCATTGTCAAGTAGTAACAAAAAATTGAAATGTTTTTGTTGCCAGAACTAATAATATTTGTTCGATTCCGCTTTAAAATATTATTAAAAATGTGACCAAGTGAATAAAAATATTTTATATTAATAGGATTTATGTTTATGGCTCTAAAAGTGTAGAAATCAGTTTACTTTGAAAATTTATTAATATATACAAAGAATGCACTCTTCTATCTCGATTAGGAAATATGTATTATTTTAAATTAAATAAAAATAATTAATAAATTATTTTCACATTTAGCTCTGTGACATTTTGACATACGTTGCGTAAGAACTTTATAAAATGGACATTAAAACAACTACTTCCCAGGCAAATACCCCACCGGACGTTGAACTAAATAATGTACATCTGCTGTTGCGTATCAATCAATATCAAAAAGTACTAATAATTTTATAATATATTATATTGATGGTTATACAATTCCAAGAGGTTCATGCGTAAAGGATCTTAGTGTGTTTGATTCGTGATTAAACTTTACCGAACATATTGATAGTATCAGCCAATCCTCAATAAAAAAATTGGGTTTTTTAATGCGCACTTCTAACAGTTTCAATAATATTTTCCTTTTAAAAACTTTGTATTTTTCCTTAGTGTGCAGTAAGCTGGAATATGGTTCGATTATTTGTTATCCATGATACGTGAATAGTGGGCTTAAAGTAGATCGAGTACAAAGACGGTTTTTAAAACACTTGTCATAAAAAATCGATCGTATATACCCAGAAAAAAATGACGACTATCATCAATTATTATTAAGGCACAACGTTTGCTCCTTGTCGTCTCGTCGCTAAGAATGTAGTGCAGAATTTTTGTTTGAATTATTTAATAACTGTGAGGGCTGAAAGACCTCCGATTGATAACCCATGACAGACTACTAACCCATCAATATGTATTGTAAATATAAATATTTGTAAAGAATTGTAATTCTGCTGTCTGAATAAAGATGTTTCTATCTAATAAATGTGTAAGTAATGTAGTGGATAAGATGAAAGTTAGAAATCCTAATCGACCTGTTCGAGCGTTTTTCTCGTAAAAAAATTACCAGCGGGTTAAATGAATTTGTAGCTTTCATTATGAACGCACTCTATTGGATTTTAAGAATTATTAATGTTATCACCTGAAAAGGCAAGAAACTTTCGCAAGACAATTAAAAATTAACACAATCTTGAAGATGAAACTATTTTATTTTAAATTAATTTGTACAAAAGAGGACGTGGAATTTTAACAAGTGAGTGGCGTTTAGCTTATCAATATACAAGGAGTTTCATTTAAAATGACAAAGTTCATGTCGATGCCTAGAAAATGGGAGACTCGATATCTTTGAAAATTAATTGTTCGATCACATATTGTGCGAATACTCGCAAAAAAAAAACTGTAAAAATATAAAGTTAATAATAAACTTTGCATGCTTGAAAAACAAAATTTTATCCTTATAACTATATTCAAATTAAAACGCGCAGCGGCGGCGTTTAAATTACAATTTCGTCGCAACGCTTATTTCTTTACTTTTCCCTTTATTTTTTTTTTTTAATTTTGCGGCGGGAATGATTTCGCATTCGGGTCACGGCTCCGCACATAATTCGCATTTTCGCATTTTCTTTCGTTGGCCCTTCTCCCTTGAAAACTCGGGGACTACATTATTTTCAAATTCTACGACGAGAAATAGGAATATAAGGAGTGGTTACGACCAGACGGAGAACGAGGAAATGTCTTCATGAGAAGCCGCGCGATTTATAATACCGGATAAAGAGTTCCTTATAGAAAATTTTCACCCTCGTGTTGCTTCCTCTACAACCCCAACCCTAACCCCTCAGCTCTAGGAATATATCTGTGAAATTAAAGTTGTGTATATTAGGAAATGTAATTACTTTTAACAAACTGTAATAAAATATAGTAGTTCACATTACCAAACAATATAATAAATTCTATATCATGAATGGAATTGTTTAAATTAATAATTTATTCGAAATTTCGGTAAACATTATTATACATTACTTTAAATAACCAAAACAAACATCTGAGATCGCAGCGAATATAATTTAAAAACTTTGCGTGCTTGTACGGCAAAGCTATAATGACGAGGAATAAATTACGAAACACGCGTCTGCAGATAATAATATAATAATATATTACGTTTTTTGATCTTTGTATTAAATATTCTTGAATAAATAAGTGTTGCATTATGCAATCATTTTTCATGTAACAGCAATGTCAATTATATAATTCAATATTGAGTTGTATAATTCAATTCAATATCAGGCGGGGTATTTGATCCAGAAGTAATTCTTTAAATAGATGTTTGTCCTTTTTTTAAATACGTACGTTATGTAAGTTAAAAGTTAAGGTTGCTAAAGAGAAAATAAATATTTATTTTCAAATTTCATTTTATTTTTATATATAAGGATAACTGTAATTAAGTCAATAAAATTATTTTATATTATTATATATACATAATCTTTATTAACGGATATAACATATACAAAACATGTATACAAAATAAATAATGAAAGTTACAAAGCAAATACATTATTTATATCTGTTAGTTGGCCATCGACTTGTGGTCTTTCCGCCGTAATATTATTATTACTACTGAAAATATGTTTGCGATGTCATCCTATCCAGTGTGTGCTAACTGCAAAGAGCAAACATCACAGATAATGTATAGTCAAATGGGACATAGGGTTTCATAATTCTCTGCACCTTACGTCATAATGACTAGGTACCTAAACTAATCGAAATAAAATTAAAAGAAAATAATTTTAAAATAATTAATTAATTAAATATGCTCTTTCTATTTTCTCTGCAATTAAAGACTTACGAATGCCCTCGCCGGACATTGAATTCCGCAAGAGATATTTGCCGTTGATTCTCATAAGTTAAAGCTGTACTGACGTTTATCCCTCGTCAGTACAGCTTTACCGAGATATGTGAATACCGATGTGATTTTATACACAGTTAATTTTATAAGTGTGAACTATTTTTGATTCAAAAAACGTTGCTTTATCAGTATTGCTGAGATACAACGGCAAATATTGTGTAATTCAATGTCCGACGTGGGTATTTATCCGGGAAGTATTTGTTTCTATTGATATTTATATTTTCCTTGTTCTTACTTCATATGTCTTTAACTACAAAGCAATTATAAAGAGATTAATTAATTAATTTCAAATTATTTTCTTTAATACAATTATAACTGCAATGTGAAGCATTTTAACCATCTTTAAAAATTGGAATAAATTAGATTTTGAAAAAGAAAAACTAATCAATAATACTCTTTTCTATTTATACTAATCAAGTCTTTTATTCAATGGTTAAAATTTATATATCCCCATATTTTTTTTTGTGCAAACGCCTAATTACTGATGAATTCTAAGATTGAGCAATCATGCAATTATCCAGCGCAATCTAAACAAATTAGTATCAATCAAAACCGCGGCGGGTTTTGTAAAACAAGAGAAACAAAGAAAGAAGAAAAATTGACGGAGAACATAATGATACCTCCTCGCTTTCCAAAGATACACATTTTAGGCGTCGTGCGGCACCACTTTGTAATCATCCAGCCGGATCGTGACCGGCCCATCATCGAAAACGTCTTCATCTTCTTTGTCTCTCGACGAAACTCAATAATAAAGCCATCAACTCTCGGGCTCTCTGGCACTTCGCCCGCAATCCGACTTATTAAATTTACATTTTCGCGCACCAGAAAGATTGCCCCCTCCTCCTTCTTCTCCTCCTCCTCATCTTACAGCTTCATGTCTTCCCATTTACTGGCTTGTAATTGTCTATTATTAAGCTTTTTGCGAGTCGCGTTAAATCCCAAGATTATCATTAAAGGAGATATAAAAAAAGTTTAAATGGGAATTATTTCGTGTTCATTATTAATTATAAACAATTACTGTATTAAATAACAAATGTGATAAATTTATATATATACAATAAACATCTTTATTCAAACAACAACATTACATAAGTTTATATATACATTTATATTTACTTAGCAAGAATAAATATTGTGTTAGTCTGTCCGGGCTATCGACCTGGGGTCTTTCTGTCCTGTCTGAATTTACTGTGATTTGCAATAAAAGCATCTGTGCTAGCTAGCTGAATTGTCTTGCGGTATTCTAATGATTTCATGAATGTTGAGAAACGGACGGGTATATTTAGAAGGGATATTAAAATTTCGATGGATACAAAATTTTGTCAAGAGGGATTTGTTATATAAATTACTATTTCATTATTATTACTTTATAAAAATGTTTACTGATAAAAATGAATTGTAGTTTTTTTTTTAATTTTCAAAGTGGGGGCTTTATTAAAATCCGAGTCGAAAAGATTTTTTGCAGACAACAATTTATCGAGATTGCGCATGACAATCGCGCCTGTCCAAAAACGTCCGTTCCGATCACTTCTACCGGAGATACCAGACGTGACGGTGCGTTTTTAATTAATTTAATTAACAGCTTTGAAATTATATATGGCACAGCTGTACTGATGAGGAATGAAAACCCGAAACACTTGTCTGCTGATAACCTTATATTACATCTTTTTTGTTTTGTTTTCGCGTTAAATATTTTCGATTCAAAAATTGTTGCATTACACAATATATTATTGTTATGCGATAGCAATGTCCATTATTGTGCATTTGTTAAAGTACTTATGTAACATAAGTCATAATCTCACAGAGGCTGAAGGAAAAATAATCATATTTTCAAATTCTTTTTATTTACTTTATTTTAAATAACTATGGCCGAGTGAATAAATCTTTTTTCTACTATTTTCATTAAGTTCTTTATTACATTGATTTCAATGTCTACTTTTGTAAAGAAACGCATTCACGCAAAAAATAATTATATCAAAATATTCCGTGTTGTCTTATAATTAGTCATTATTTAAATTAAAAATAAAACGCAAACTATTTTTTTTTTCATTTTTTTTTTATTAGTAAGAAGCCGAGTTTGAGTAGTTAGTTTTTATGTTTTAGTCCACAGAAGTTGTCACCTGTCAGTGGCAGGTATCATTAGCGCTGCCGGATTGTAGGTTGGCTTCGCTCTTTTTGCGTCGCCGGAGCTTCTCCTGTGTTTTCGCGCTCATTAAAGTGATAAATACGTTCTTGGTGTAGTGTAATGTGTCAATTAGGCCCTTCGGATTGTGTGTTTATTGATGCGTCCGAGAAAATTGCCTGCAGATAGAAAAATTATCGGAACAAAGATCTCGTTTGAGAAATTGTTCTATGATAGTTGGTTGTTGAGATAATATTTTAAATAGCGAATAAATTGTGTATCTATATAAAATCTTTATTTCTGAGAGTTAAATTAAATTACATCACAATATTTTATGCGTATAGTCTTTACTTAATTTAAAAAAAATCGTTGTGGGCGTTAATACGTTAAATCAAATTATTCCGGTAAATTCATTCTTGAAGTATTGTTTTTTTATTCTTTTTTGTTTATGAAAAATATTAATGTACAAAAATGTAGTTGGTTCATATGTAGTTTACACGGATCAACTACATTTTTTTGTTTATGAGAAATATTATAATGTAATATTTTCATAAACAAAAAAATAATATAAACAAAAAAACAAAACATCATTCGATATATACAAATTTGCATTCTTTATAGGAAAGAATGAAATTATTATACCGTCCTTTCCTCGTGTCTGCATCTCGGTTTCTCCTCTCTTCCCGTGACGATCCATGAAATAAGATCCTTCCTCCGTCCCGGGGACGTAATGCCATTACGGCCGTCGGTTAAAATTTCCGTCAAGTAATTTAGACATCACTTCTCCCTCCACCCCATCCAATAAAAAGTGAAGACCCATTACGTGAAAAATCATCCCCGCATCAAGAAATTCAAGGAGAGCGGGAGAGTGTTTTAAATGAAATATGATGATCATGAGAATCGCAACATGTTGATATATTTAAAATCGAAAAATTGTTTAAAATAAAAAAAAAAACAATATTTTCAAAACCTAATGGCTACCAGATTTAATACTGCTTATTTTCAATAATAAACGCCTGCAATAACAAATATGAATTATGATTAATACAAATCACTAATTTGTATCGAAGTCCACCTTCTTATGCATGATCGTATTAATTCTAGAAATAAGGAAAATCAGTTCTTTCAATAATTAGTGTTTTTATAGCATGTTGAAGCAGTTCATTTTTACTCTAAGAAGTCACAATTTTCTTTAACCGAGAACTTTTTTGTTTGATAGCAAATTGTCGCTTCTCAGAGTAAAATTGAACTGCTTGAACGTGTTATATAAAAACAGTAATTTTTGAAAGAACTGATTTTTCTTATTTCAAGAATTAATAAAATCAGCGTTAAGAAATTGGCACTTCGAGAGCTGGAATAAACTGACAGGTCACAGATACAGTAAACTAATATTGAAAAAAACTTGAATTGAACAAGCAAATGAGGCTCTGAGACTTTGCAAAAATAATCTTAGAAATGTCACAGGTATGATAACTGGACACTAAACTCTAAGAAAACACCTTCACAACATCACTAGTAGTAAGTGTTTTGTTGAGTGATTATAATATAGATTACCACGTAGTAACGGTCGTAACTATCATCATGATTAAAATTGTGTGTGTTTTTCTTTAATAATACAACAATTATTTATTTTGGATAAGGAAAAAAAAGGTATTGATTTTAACTAATTGAAATATCTCTAAATAAAAGTATCTTCTTCTCGAATCTTTATACCCTTTTAAGTGCCGGGTGAGGCTTACGAATTCTCTTGTAGCCATTCCTTCCACTTTTTCCTGTGTATTGCCATTATTTTCATTTTTCTAGTGTTATTCCCTTCTTCGTCCCTATTTCTTGAATTTTATTAATTCTAGGTCACCCTCTTCTTTTTTTCTCGTATTTCTTGTTTCCAATATATTATTTTTGTGATTCTATCTGTATTAATTTTAGTAATGTGTCCATTTCAGTTCAATTGTTTTTATTTTTCTGACAATCGGTTCTTTGTTTGAAATTTTTCTAATGTCCTCATTTATAATTCTGTTCAATTTTGATTTTTCGGCTATTCTTCTTAGAGAGAAATCCAATCCACAAAAATAAAATATAATAACAATAATTTATAAAAATTTATAATAACAGTATGTGTTAGTAGTCTGTTATGGGCTTTCCATAGGTCTTTTTGCCCTGTATGTATTAATGGTGATTTGCAAATTAAAACTATGACTAGTTGAACTGTCATGTATGCATGAGTTAATAAATTGGTGGATAGTGATACAAGGGTAGTTATGTTTGAGGTGATACAACATTTTGTGAGAAGGGATAGATTGTGAGGGTTTTGAGTAAATTTGGTGGAAAGGGTAAGTATACGTCGGGACTGGGAAGTTATTTAGGTGTATTCATAAAGGAATTCGTTATGGAGTGGGTTATTGGGATGCCGGAGTTTAGTGAGGGTTCTTAGGTAGGATCGTTTAGATACTTGGAGGTGGAATAAGGTTGAAGGTTTTTATTGCTGAAAAGAGTGGCTAATCCTAATAATAATAATCTTTTATTAACGGTGTCCATTAAAAAAAAAACAATAAATACATTAAAAAAATAATCTAACATAGGCCGACATATCGAGTTGTAAATATGACTTACAGTGTTAATAGATATCCATTCCTACTATATGTAAACGATCTGAAATGTGTAGGATTTTCAATTTAACGGAAAGGATATGAGGTTTGAAGGAGAGTTTCGTATCAAAAAGGATGCCTAAGTATTTACAATTATGTGATGGGAAGATTGTGTTATTTTGAATGATAATTTTTGGGGATTATGGTTTTATTTTGTGAAATAAAATAAAGAGTTTGAGTTTGGAGGGATTTATTTTGATACGCGATTTGGAACACCAGGATTGGATTGCCTGAAAAATCCCTTGGAGGGATCGTTGGGCCGTTTGAAGGAATTTGGCATGTGCAATTAAGGCTGTATCATCTGCAAAGCGGAGAGCGTATTGAGAGGGATTAAAATGTGTTGGGTCCCTTCTTAGATATTTCATTTCAATCGCGTTTATCTTGTCTTTCCGAATTGTTCAACTTTACTTTCGTAGCTTATTAGTGGTATTGTATTGTGTAGTTTCATTTATACGTTCATGTCTAATGCTTTGTGTCCCAGTATTGTTTTATTAATTGCGTAGTAAAATTTTATTGACTTGTTGGCTCTATTTGTTATTTCTGCCTCAATGTTTCCATCCTCTGTGATAAGGCTCTCGAAATATTCGTAGGTATTTACTCTCTTCAATACACTCTTCTTACATTTGATTTCTTTGCTGCTTTTGTTGTCTTGATTCTCATTAGTGTTCATCATTTTAGTATAATTAATGAAAATTGACGTAAACTATTTTCATATTTTCAATTTTTGGGTGCATATGTTGACTAGTTTCTGCATTTTATGATTGTGTTTGCTATGAGATTATCTGCGTATAGCAGGTTACTGATTCTTGCGAGTTGTAGATGTAAAAAGAAATTTAAATTATTTGAAATTAATTCATTGACACAGTTAGAATATCAAAGGTTTGTAAAACAGTGTACTTATAATAGTTACCTATTGATAACCGAGATTTCCCGGTGCATTCACCATAAGTAATATCTTTGTTATATTCATACAACCGATGATAAAGGAGCAATGTAAAAACAAAATACTGTCACTAATTGTTTAAATGATCTCTATTGCAATAATGCCAAATCAAAAAATGTGGAAAATAATTTGTGTCTTCTTCTATTTTTGTCACGCTCGATTTTACAGCAGTAAGTATAAAATATCTATTACTTTTGAAAGGCACAATTATGTATTATTTGCTACTAACTTTATTATTTTATATAAAATAAATATAAACGGTTTATTAAAACAATTAAAGCACAGATCAGATTGAATAACTTTAAATTCTTGATTAGTTTCGGGTTAGCCCATTTTCAAGAGAATTTAAAATAAAATCCCGAAAGTTATTCAATATAATCTATGTTTTAAGAAATGGTTGATTTTAAATAATCTATTCATATTTATTTTGTATAATTTAATCTAGCAATGTTAAATATTAAAACTATTAATTTATTATTCTAATTTAATTTTAGAAGATTTATTCATCAATAATAATAATTGCGCAATACGTAAAATGTATTTAATAATTTTTCAGAAATAAAAGCCCAAAAAATAATAACAGAGTGTAAATAAAGGAGATACTATTCGATGAAACAATCTCTAAATTGAATCCGATTTGAAGGGAGAAAACGCTGGGGCGCTGCCGAATGGACCGTGACTAACTGCACGGATAAAAATCGCTTCCCCGTAAAGAAAATCTTAACAAGATCTCGCGGTCGGATTGTCACAGGTTAATCTCAAATTGCTTATGATCGCTTCGATTCGATTCACTCCGGATGTTTCATTTATTACAGTAGCAATAAGTCACTTATAAGCTGCATGTTCTGAAGTTATTTACATCTTTATAAAAGAATCGTTTGAATTTGATAATTTTGTTTATTAAATAGATAGACCAACAATTTTTTGGAGTGATTAGATATATACGTCATGTTTTCATATAATATAATAATTAACATAATAGATATAAATAGATTCTTAAAAATCTACCAATAAAATAAAAAATCACAGATGAAATTGAATAACTTTAAAATATTTAATAGTTTTTATTTCTTTTATTGGTTTTATTTTTAATTAACTATTCAATTAATAAATAATTAAAATAAATATAATTCTTATGAAATAAAAGTAAAAAAACTGTCTTCATAAATGTGTACTAAATAGTTATTCAATTAATGAAAACACTTTTTATTTTATCATCAAAGAACAGTCTCTTCGATATATTCTCGCAAAATCGTGTCGGTCAGTTAAAATAACTCACAAAACTATAACTGAATATATCAATAACAATGTTTCCATAATAAATGAAGAATATTTAACACTCCTGCTGAAGCTGTAGACATTCCCAATCACGAAATTTGTTTACCTCAGAAAATAGTTGAAGAGAGAAAAGAATAAATGATTTTAACGAAAGTGAAGAAGCAAGAAAAGTCTAAGAAAAGAAAATCTATATTATTAAACACTATTTCAACAATAAATAAATGCATCATAAGCAACAATACTGTTAATGAAGAAGACTGATTTTGCACTTTATGCGAAGAAGATATGATTCAATGCGTAAAATGTTTAATATTGGAATATGAGTCATGTAGCCATATTTAAAAAAAAAAAACATATTATTGTCCCTAATATTAAAAAAAATCTATCTGGTACGATTTACAGTACCAGTTTTGAATTTGTATTTTTATGTTAATTATTTAAAAATTGAAATAAAGTTTTAAGTTATTATGTTTATAAGTTAATTGATGGTCTATATATGTTTTTTAAATGTCATTTTATAAAACTACTAAGCTAAACTCTCAGAGAGACTATCTAATAGTGTGCAATATGGTTTAAAAAATAAGTGGTACGATTTTGCCAACTCCCCCTGAATATATTTGTGTTTAACTTGTTGTATTTTGTGCTTTGTAAGAGTACTTAGTTGTTACGACTTTGGAAAATAACAAGATGGACAGTTTTTTGGTTAGAGCTTCTTTATTTTTCCATGGCTGTACAAGTCATCACAATTTTAAGGTTATGATAAACCACGTGGAAAATACAAACGTAGGCAACCCAACATGCAAAAGGTGTTAGAGGGCGCAAGCATCCTCGGTCTCGTTGTCCGGCCGCATTTCCACGAAGATCGTTCCGATGGGCTGCGAACCAACCGTTAAAATTCGGCACGTAGGCAGTAATTTTTGTAAAATTACATGCCAAACCCGAACACCCTCCTATATAAATACTCTATGAAATAACTTTCAATTACTGATTACATTTTACTTAATTGGTAGTAATATTAAATATATATATATATATATATATATATATATATATATTTCGCAATATTAGTAATCATAAATGAAAGCCTTTCTATAAATAGCAAATTCGATTTCAGTTTAAATAAAAATTACGTTGATTAAATCAAACACAAACCCCTCATTAAACTATATTTGGATGAACAAACTGAATCGAACAGACAGACTATTTATAAATCAAAATTAGCAAACCCAACGCGGCGCTTAATTAACGCCCTCAATGTCGCGTGAAATTAATATTAACAACAATCACCTCGCGGTGGAGGTTTTAAAACAAAAATACAGTTTTCGCGGTGTTCGCCACCATCTTGGCGCGTAATTAATATTTCGAAGTGAAGGGCGGGATTAATTATTTTGTAATTAATTTTAAGTGTGCTTTATAGGCAATTGTGTATTCCGTTTGAAGTGGGGGTTCGGGCGGGGGGTTGATATGGATATTCTGAATGGGATTATTAACCCAGGTATGACGCTCGCCGGGAATTCGCAAACGTTTTCGCAGAGGCGCGTGGAATTTCGTATTAGATTGTTATTAATATACCTTTTTGGCTGTGGGATTTTGGTCTTTTGTTATTTTATTCGAAGGGTGGCGTTACCTGAAACAAAAGAAATAGATTTTATTAGTAATTAGTGAAATACAATTATTTTGTTTTCCATTTTTTTGAAGTAAATAATTAGCTACATAATAGGACAATTATTAATGAAATTAATCTTGATTTCATTTAATTTTTTTCAACCGGCATCATCTAGCCTTTGGAAAGTGAATCCACAGTATTTTAAGTGCATTACCTTGATGAAGGTAGTTTCACAGATAGAACACACTGGTCTGATGTGGCTAGAAAGACTGAAATTACAACGTATCCAGCGAAATGATGTTTAAATAAAAATTGTTGTTTTTTGTTATACAACCATTTTTATTTAAATAATCAAAGTTTCCACAACCAACATAAAGAAGATTAGATGATGTTGGTCGAACAAAATTAATAATAATTAGGATGTATTTCAATTAAGTAATTTGTTTGTTCATTTCACTAATATTAAAGTTGCAACTAGTTTCGACGAGTGGTTATTTTCAATAAACTAACTAAAAGTACTAAAACGTGAAACTACTCGGAACTTAAATATAATATTAGTGAAACGAAGAACGAAGTATATTAAAATACATCATAATTATTACATAAAAATGTTTCACCGTGGGATAAGTGAGAATTTATTTCAAAATATGATCAATAACAGGGTACGCTGACTGAACTTCGCTTACGCTCATAAGATTTCATTTTGTGCTTTTTTCTGTGTGGTAAATAAAGGTAATATTATTATATTGTTATTTATGGTTTGTTATGCAAATATTTAAATTTAAATGTTCTGTAAATAAAAATTATTTCTATGTATCTAAAAGCTTGCCAATATATAAAAATAATAATATTTTTAACAAAATGGCATGCCCTTCCAGGCTTAACATAAAATTATAATATATACATATTTTATGCTATAATTTATACTATTTTGTTTCATTTTTGTGGGACAATAAATTTATTATTATTAACTCACTTAAACTAAACAAAGAACCCTAGACTCATCATTTTTCTATTTAAGAAATGAAGCATTTTACATTATTTATAACTATAATCTTTTTAATGGAAATTTAAAGGATAGTTTATAAGAATTATTTAAATAACCAATTACATTAACAAAGTTTCCGTCCACTTTAACCTAAACGCCGGACAGAGCTTTTTGAAATAGTAATTTGTAATCTGCATTATATATATTCCCATCCAAAGCCCTCAATCGAGAAAGGATATCGATCGAACGACCGGGACCGTCCCACTAAAGTCCAATTAACGGCATGCAAATCGTTCCTAGGAAGGTTTGTCTTTCGGCCTCCGAGATTTCTCTTCCGACACACACACACACACACACATAAAAGGCAGACGTATAATGGAAATTGACACATTCGGAAAATCGAGCCGTCTAATCCAATCACGATTTAAATTGAATCGAAAGTTTCGGGTACCCCTCTTAATGGACCCAACTAGTTCCTAGGTAACAAGGGACGGGGTTTCTCCTTTATTTGTTTATTTTTATTTAGTTAGACTGATTATTTTGAATTTAATGTGTTTGACGAATAAAATTAGTATTAAAGGAAAATGACTGATTTAATAAGATTTATTTATTTTCATTCAGTTAGACTTATTATTTCGAATTTAATGTACTTGGCGAATAAAATTGGTATTGAAGGAAAGTGACTGATTTAATAAGATTAATAAATATGAAATTGAAGAAATTAAGATAATTAAATATAAGTGGAAAAGAAACACCTCTGATGGAACTTGAATTTCTAGCTGAATGTATTACCAACCACACCACAGAAACATGTGATGTCAAATCTTCATTCGGTGTTTAAAGTTCACTTATATTCAATTTATACAGACATTCGTGATGAGCCCGAGAAGGATACACAGCGCTAACCTTTTCCCATCTGAAGTCGAATAAAAATTCTTCAATTTCATAGATTAAATAATATTTAAGAGAAATATCAATTTAATTAATCAAGTTTAATAAAACTAAAAATACGGTAGACTCTTTTTTAAATTTAATATAAATCATTAATATACAGGTTATCTAGGGCTAATAAAATGAAAAAAAAAGATTTATTCACGCGGTCTCAGGTATTTAAAATAAATCAAATTGAAAGAATTTGAAAATTAATAAATTATTCCCTCTTACATTATACAATGTTATCGTTATGCAACAGCAAGTCTTTATTATTGTACATTTGTTCTAAAGTACGTACGTAACGTAAGTTAAAAATGTCACAGTAGCTAAAGAGGGAATAATTTATTAACTAATATTAATTTTTTTTAATTAAAATATATTCTGGGATACTTAAAGTAACATATTTGTTCAAGTAAATATTATATCTATGATTTGTCATATATACACGTTTTAAGGTCTCATTAGACTGAATGAAAACAACCCGTGAAAAATAAATTATATTTCTTCCAAAAACAAATACCACATCCATCAGTAATGTAACTATAAAAAATATAATTTTATAATTTAGAAATATTTCCGTTATTATTATTAATTTTATTTATAGAGCAACAAAATTTGCACTGTCTACAATTGATAATAATAATAATATTTCCGTAAACTAAATACAGTTCACTAATTAAAACAACGAAGGAGTTTTCAATCAATCCACCCGGATTCCAACAACGAGGAAAAACAGTCACTCCATTTCCTCGCACCCCCCCCCCAAAAAAAAAAAAAACAATATAAAATAAATAGTGAGCTTACATGAAAAATCCCTATCTAAATTTGATTGAGTCAACATGCGGTATACATATATGAAATAATAAAAAAAAAGTATTGACAATAATAATGGGTGATAACCCAAGCGCCATCTATTGCCCAATTTTATGTAGCAATGTTAACGATTTGGGTCCACACGGTAGACGAGAATCGCCGCTGTGTCCACTAAAGCAACAAACATGCTAACCGCCCCGATTATTAAGCATTCGTTTGGTGTCATTACATGGATGAGAGAACTGCACGCTTTCGGCAACGAAACCCGTGAGCGTATGCACCTCTTCAGAAGCCTACATCATAGGTCTGGGATGTAGAGGACTTTTAAGCTTGGAAAGGGTACATGGCAGAGTAGTCTTCTGTACAGTGTGTAAAATCACATGGAGCATTCCTTTTCAAGGCAGCACAAAGGGTCTCGGAAACTTGTATTTCAGTAATGGGCGCAGTGAACTTGTCAACCTATCTCCCACTAAACTAAGAGCCCAGATAAAAGAAGCAGGAAATAAAGATCTGTCCAAAATCCAAATAGACAGGTCAATCCATTCTATCATCTTCAAGAATATTGAAGAAGTTGGCTTGTAAAAAAAAACTTTTTTTATTTTTTTGCGATTGGCTGGACTCAGATCAGAGTTTGAGGGCTTTATCATCGCATGTCAGAGCGGAGTAATTAAAAGTTAGTCTACCGTAGCCGCATAATGGGTGTAGAAGTTCTTGATGTAAGCTGCAGAGCCTGCCATCTGACTCGGGAGACTTTAACGCTTTTACTCTCTTCTTGCGGAGTGTATGCATCTTCGGCCTATATCCATTGACACAGTGTGGCAATGTGTGTGCCGTACTTCCACCATAGGCACTCATATGGAATAGACAATAGGACTGTGCTGACTTCTGCTTCTATATATACACTCCGTTGTGGAGAATGAAAGGTGCCGCATTTTCAGAAATTTTCCATTCTCGAAAGTTAGGTAAATACAAGCCAACAAACCTGACGTGATCCTCATGAACCATCAACTCAAGACAATGTTTGTTATCGAATTTTCTATTCCGGCAGAAGCAAACATTGTCTTGACGTAATACGTGTCTGCAGATGGCCTATATTAAGTAACGTTCCTTTTGTTATTTTTGCATTAAATATTTCTTGGATCATAATTTGTTGCGTTATGCAACATTTTATTCATATGCAGGTGTACATTATGTAATTCAATGTCCGGAGTGGGTATTTGCCCGAGAAGTAGTTATTTTAATGTGTATTTTTTAACGTACTTACGTAACGTAAGTCAAAAATCACAGAGCTAAATGTGGAAATAAATTATTAATTATTTTCAAATAACTTTTATTTAATATAAATAAATCTTCAATTGACAGTTTTTACCATAATAATAATTGAATGAAAACTCCTTATCAGAAGACATCAAATTTATACATACAAGACCCATCATGAATATTTTAAATTAAAAAATAACTACTGGTTTCTCAAAACATTATATAGCTGAAAATTATTTCTTTAATAACAATAAAAATTTATTATTAAATTATTTTAAATAAAATATTACATTCAGGCAATAAGGGTTTAAGGTTTAATTATCGGGAAGGTCTTGAAATAAGTAAAGCTTGAAAAGCGGAAAAAAAAACGTCGCTAATGACATAGAGAACCTGTCGGACTCTCCGATAGTTAACGCTCTTATTACTGGAAATACCGACAATCGTATTAAATAACCAACTATAAACATCTTGTACATTCATTGCTATAATGGCAAAGTGCCGAAACTAGTCTAAAATAAAATTTTGCGTGTAAAACAAACCAAGTGAAACTTACTCAACAATTCCGAATAAAAAGAATTATAAAATAATTAATAAATAATTTCTTATTTAAATAAAAATACTTGTGCTTTCTCCTACTTATTTTTTATTTCACTAGATATATTTCGAAACTATGTTTCCATCTTCAGTAGTTGAAGTTTTTTAAAAATATAAATATGTTGTTATGGTATACAACGCAATATTGATAAAATTAAAATATTGAAAAATCATGTTAACTATAAACTAATCTAAATATAATTATATATAATGTGCTAAAATTTATGAATTAATAAGATCTAAAAGGGGATTATTTAATGAACTAGTATAGAAATTTAAAAGATTATCTATGTGTTTTTTCATTTCAATAGACTCCAACATTTTCAATTTTGATTCATGTGAAAATTTAAGAAGTTTAACATTTTCAATCGAAAATATATCTAGTGAAATAAAAAACAAGTAGGAGAAAGGACAAGTATTTTTATTTAAATAATAAAAGTCTCCACAACCAACAACCAACATAAAAAAGATTAAATAATTTCTTGTTTAGTTATAGTGACATTTTGACTTACGTTACGTAAACTGTGATCAAGTTTCTATTGATAACAATAATTGTTAAAATATTTAAAAGAATATTATTTATTAAAAGTAGAAGACTTTTTCTTTTTGTTGAATACTCTTAAAACTCTGGGAAGATCGCAGCGAATCAGGTCGCTGAATAGCGTTTATACAGAGCACGTATTTGACCCCTGTATTTTCTCAAGGGGTTAAATCGAGATGAACCTTTTAATAGTTTGCCGAATGTAAAGTCGTAAAGTTCTCCCTGTTCCTCTCATTTTTTTTCTTTTCCGGGGGTTCCTTCTTCTACTACGCCACCGAAATATAAGTGTACAAATTACGCTTCGGCGTGTTTATTTTCGGGCCGTAAAACTTACAACCCTCTGGGTGGCAAAAAACAAGAAAGGAAAGCGCTGCGATTTAAAATGTAGAGTATTGCTTGATTTGAATGAAAATGAGGATGGATTAATTTAAATTTTGAGATTAAAAATATGTGACTTGCAAGGTTATTTGAATACATAGTTTTTTTAATAATTATAATAATAGATTTTAGAAAGTAAAGACTAATTTGATCTACTTTTATTAATTTTTACTTTCTCCGGGATTCTGTACAAATTCCAAAAATCTATGTCGGTATTGAAATAATTCAGTAGGAAAATTATTTTTTCAATTATTTTTATTATTTCCCTAGACCAAATTTTTAGTGAGGAGTAAATGGAGGAAAATAGAGGAGCGGATCCATCATTAGATTATTTATTCCACGAATAGTGTCTCAATAAAGTCTTTGAAAAATTTCAATACCGAGATGGATTTTGTAACAGAACAAAAGTTCTAGTTGAATTTAAAAATAATTTTTCCACTGAATTATTTCAATGCCGACATGGATTTTGTAACATGATTTTTTTCATACTATTTATTCAAATACTATTTGTGGAATAAATATACAGGGTGGCCAGAAAAGGTGTCATCTTCAGTTAAAGTGGTTCGTTAATCAATTTTAAGTAGAAAAAAAAAACTAAAAAAGTTTTTAAATTAAAAAAAATAAATTCAAAAAAATTTAATAAATTCAAACAAAAAAAAATATTGGATAATTATTCAATAAGCTTTATGAGGCCATTAATATCCTAAATATGTGACTAAAATTTGTTTTTAACATTTTATGTATAATTATTGCTATTAATAATCGACTTATCATTAAATAAACAAATGCAATGTTTAGCTGGATATTAATAGAACTGATTTTAATCAAAATATTTCAAAAATAATATTGCTTTCTAGTCACATATTTATTATATCAATGGCTTCGTGAGTGTTAATGAAGCACCGTACAATATTTTATTTACTTAAATTTTCCACTTGAAATTAATCAATGAACCACTTTACCTGAAAATTATCACACCTTTTCTGGCCACCTTGTATAACCCAATGATGATCTGGGGAAATAATAAAAATAATTGTAAAAAATACTTTTCCTATTTAATTATTTTAATACTGAAATTGATTTTGCAACATATCGGTTTTGAAATATATATATTTTTTTTAATTTTCTAAGACTACTTATTCGAATACGATTGGTGGAATAAATAAATATCCTAATGATGAATCTCTCCGCTTTTATCATCCATTTTCTCCTGACTAAAAATGTGGCCCGGGGATGTGCCGAGTCCGCGACTTGCATAACTTTAAATGTGTTTTTGTGCGTCCGGGAGGAAAGCGGATAAACTTTCTTGCCCGCATAGAAAAGAAGTATTTATTTTTTTGCCATGGCGGATTATTTCCCCGCTGAATGCATACAAACAACCCGGGTGCGTTCGTTTACTTTCACGATCCGGATGCACTTTTTGGAAGCATAAGGATTCCCCCTCTGAAAAGTTACCCGAGTCACTTTTTGATGTAGTGTTAACTTTGTTTAAGCTTTGTATATCAAATAGAAGGGATAATGTAATACGAACTTTATATTTATTA
Source organism: Philonthus spinipes (assembly GCA_963082785.1). Lineage (NCBI taxonomy): Eukaryota > Metazoa > Arthropoda > Insecta > Coleoptera > Staphylinidae > Philonthus > Philonthus spinipes. The sequence continues at coordinate 12,767,756 of OY720302.1, forward strand.
AACTATTCATTGACCGAACTAGTCAGTTTTTTTAAATAAAAACAAATAGTGAAACAATAACCAATAACCTCGGATCAAAATTTGTTGCATTACGCAATATTTTTATTGATGTGCAACAGCAGGTGTACATTATGTAATTCAATGTCCGGCGTGGGTATTTGCCCGGGAAGTAGTTGTTTTACTGTTCATTTGTTTAACGTACTTACGTAACGTAAGTCAAAAGTCACAAAGCTAAATGTGAAAATAATTTATTAATTATTTTCAAATCATTTTTATTTAATGTATTTAAATAGCTGTGACCAAGTGAATGAATAATACTCTTTTCTATTTATAATAACCAAGTGTTTTATCAATTGTTTAAATTAAGTTTAAATGCAAAGTTTTATATTCATTGTAAGCTCCATATTTAGGAGTTTCACAAAATTATAACATAAATATAATTTTGCTGCTTGAGTACGCCGCAATCCTTTATTGTAATATCCGCCCGCCTGTTTTGAATAGTGTGAAAGTTGCCGAAAGATCAGCCCTTAGAGTATTCACAAAAATCCGACACCCTAATAACAACCCTCCTATTATACTCCTATATCATCGAACATATTACTGACCGCCTCCAATACCTTTCCCGAAAGGTAATAATTAAATACCTTAGCATTAATAATAGAAAAGGAAGGAAGGCTAAAGAGGAAATAATTTGTTAATTATTTTCAAATTCTTTTTATTTCATTCACCTTAGCATACTTCGCAACCCCAATATCACCCCAAAATATAAATTCCCTACCATTAAGACATATCACTTCATTTCATAAAATAATGCGGACTTCGACAAAAGTTAGCGGTCATGACGTGTAAGTAGACAACAAGAACAAGACAAAGACAACCTCTGGTCAGTGGACATTTCGGGAGATTATAACATATGTATTGTAAGTAATATTTAATGTAATTCTTTAATTTTGTTAGCGTTAACTTGGTGGTACATTTTCAATATAGTATATAAAGAAAACAAAATTACTTTTTTATACCACTTGGAATCCTAATGATATAAAAAAGTAATTTTGTTTTCTTAATATTTAATGTGTAAATTCTCACGAATAAAGATACAATATATATAGAATTTTGTATTTATTTTATAATTCTATTTAGGCTATTATTTTGTGATTATTGTATAATATATATTTAGTATGATTTGAAAGACCTTGATGTTGATGAGGAGGCTTGAATAGCCGCAGAGGGCGAGTAAACTAGGGTGTAATTCAAATCCAATCTAAAGTGGAAGGCATCGTATTGAAGGCAAAAAAAATCATTAGTGTGATAAAAACAGCTAAAGATTAAACGCGTCTATCTTTTATAGTTTGCTAAAATCTCCATAGAGAAGGCTGCTAAAAAGCGAACTCTTTATTTCCAGGACCCTAGATGGATGCTCCTATATCCTCCATTTCTTTCGTTGTAATTTTTTCTTTCACTATTCTGGCAACATGAGACTAAGCATTAACGTACAGCGGAACGACACCCCTTGAGAGTTTCCTTGGACGTTTTTGTTTAATTGCTTGATGGAGTTTGTTCAAAGATTATTATACAGATTTGCCTTGAAATGCAATCTAGGTTCTGTAAACTGTTGCTTCCTTCTTGAATGAAAAAAAAAAATGTTAACATTACCTTGTTGAACTTTAAACTTCTTTGATGGAGGGGAGTATTTCTATTGCATCGATGATATCTTACTGAATGGTTCAAAACAATGACACCTAGATTTTACGCCAGCAATTATTGACTAAAGAAATTTATTACAATTTTGCCTATATTCCGGGAGATGTTGCAATAAAATTGAATAACTATTGAGTATTGCAACTTTATCAATTTATTTTATGATTAGCAAATATTTTATTACAATATTTACTGTATTTGTTTTTTCATATATATATATTTATTTATTTCATATATATTTTATACCCTTTTCATATGTTTTTATAATATCCTGTTTATATTTATTGATGCTTATATTCCGTGAGATGTTGCAAAGATAACCCAATTTACAAGCTTTTTAGTCCTCTAACAAATTGGAAGGTATCGTACTGATGATCAAATACCATTATAGTGATAATAACAGTTGAAGATCTACCTTTTTGGTCTATATTTTATAGTTTGCTAAAATCTCCTTAGAAAACGGTGAAGAAAAACCAATCCTTTATTTCCAACGGAAATATTTATTTTAAGGTCTTGCGATGTTTTTGAAATGTTCTTTGCATTTCTTTTTAACGTCTTCAATATTTTTCTTTTTCAGCGAACAGGCTATGATGAGTTTTTATTTTTGCCAGATCTACAATGTTTGTCTATTGAAATTTCCTCTTTGATGTTTGAAATGAAAGACTTCAACGACTTCAATATTTTTTTTTTCAGCCAACAAGCAATGATAAGTTTTCTTTTTGCCAGATCTACAATATTTGTCTACTGAAATTTCCTCTTTAATGTTTGAAATGAAAAACTTCCGCTCCAGGAAACTACGGCCATTTGCCGCTGCGTTTTCCTTATATGGAAATGTTTTTCTTCCTGTGTGTAACGTGTTCATTCGTCGGCGGGACCTTTCTCGTGTGTGAGAAGGTTCCCGGCGGCCGTGATGTTCTTCTTAATTCTCTTGGTTTGGTGGCCGGATTCTGCTTGATCTTCTTTTCTCAGAGCCACGGCAGCCAACTGCAAGCCGCCAAAGTTGGAGGAGATATCCTTCAAAAGACCAGTACGAGGACTGGTCTTTTGAAGGATATCTGTCATTCCGCGACCGAAAATTCACTGTCGAGGTGTGCATGTAAGTGTAACACATTTAAACACAATGCATTTTTTTTTTGCAAAAAGAGCCGTAAGACCCCAATACAAATATTTCTGTGTACATTTCGGCGCAGAAATAATGAGATTTCTGAACACTCACGAAATATCGTAGAGTGATATTTCTCTTTTCAGCATAGTAGCATTACCTATCTCCTAATTCAAGTACTCTTCACATAGAATCTCTAATTTTCATTATTTATCATCATATCTAGGTACTCATAAAATAGCCCTCATACTATACCAAGAAAATATACTGGTAGTTTTTAGATTTGTTTAACGAGGGATTTTAGCTGTCCAACAGATTAAATGGACCTTTAATGTTTTCTATCTTAAGTTGTTGTTATTATTAATTCTTAATATATATTTTGAATAAAGAGTTCATAAAAAAATATTAAACTCTAGTATATTTTCCTGGAATACTACAAGGGCTGTTTGCCTTTAAATGAAGGTACTAATCAAACTGTCCTTGTAGTATATCAGAAAAATATACTCGTGTTTGATATTTTGTATGTACCAAGGAAAACATTATTTTCGTATATTTCCAGTAAACGTCGCAGCAAATATTACAATTCCGAAAAGCATTCCTCTGTCGGTACATCCGTCCTCGCACATCAAAACGTGACTCCGTTTACATCGAGAAAACGAAAGGCAAAAAAAAACACCCCGAAGAAAACAGCAAACTCCGTTGATTGATCATTTAATAAACCTCCTCGGTGTGTAATCTTTGAAATTCGCGTGCCAGCACATTTTTTCCGTCGTTTTGCCATTTCCATCCGAGCGTACGGAACATTAGCGAAATCTATTTATACGGAACGAACGTTCTCTTCGGGGGCTGTGTTTATGTATTCCGCGGTCAGACTTTTACGGATGAACTCATTCCCATCCCCCGCCCGGCAATCCGTCATATTTAAATAAGAAGTGCGGGGATATGAATTATTCCGGGGTATAAGAATACATATTTGTGAGTGTGTGTGTGAGAGAGTATTGTGTCGGGACTTATGCTTTATGCATGCGTATGTCGGGAGTGGGATGAAGAAAAGGAAAAAAAATCGGGGAAGGAAATGTTAATCTGGACGCGATGCCAAATATTTATTTATTTACAGTTATTCATGTGGAAATTAATAAATAAAGGAATATTAATATTCATTCCCTTACTGCGCTTCAGTTTTAATTTATTTCATTTCGGGTTTGGCGAATTATTATCATCACATCCAGTGAATTAATTGCAATTATCGGTAAACGCATGCATAAATATTTTAAATAATTCATGGAATATAATTACTATTATTATTATCAATTCCGAAATATGATTGCAGTCCACTCGCGTATAAATATGGAATAAACCGGCGATATTAATTATAGATGGTTATCGCCACTTCCACGGATCGAGAAGTTTCGGTTTGAATAATTAACGACCCGAATTGATTAGTCGATTCTCCGCAAACGGCAAAATGGACACGTTAAATTGACGTTTCAATAAAGTTGAACAACTATTGAGAATAGCAAGTTTATCAATTTATTTTATGATTAGCAATTATTTTATTACAATATTTGCTCTATTTCTTTCATATATATATATATATAGATTACAATACATGTAGGTGTTAGTCTATCTGGGCTATCGATCAGAGGTCTTTCTACACTTTTCATGTTTTTATAATATCCTGATTATATTTATTGATGCTAGTATACAAATATTTACACAAAACAATACTAGTACGTTACTGTGAAATAATCAATAATTGGTTTAAACATAAAGTTGTAGTAAATAAATAAATTAATTGAATAGATATAAGATTATACCACAAATCCATCAGCTATAATAATATTATTAAAAACAATTTTTCGTAAAGATATTTGACTGGCTTAAGAAATATTTGGTATTATATCATGATTTGTAAGAACAACAGAAAGCACCATCTGGGGTCTAATTTCTAAGTGGAGTACTAACAATTAGGAACAGTAAAACATTCGTTCAACTACCTTTGTCGAAGTAAATGGGACACACTTAACAACTCTGCTGAACGTTGAACTATTTGCACATTATTTCCGCAATGTTTATAAAACTAAAGATTGCAATTCTCAGGCTGTTTGTCAGAAGCTAGAGAGACAGGTATGTATTTTTATTAAAGAACGCCCGATTATTTTCCTGTATATTTTATAAAGCGTTAATGCGTTAAGGTTGCGTTTTAGTAGAACGAGATAGCTATATAGAAAAATGGAAATAATCGTTTGAGAAAAGAGCCATTCTTTTGGATTTAATAATATGAATATATTTACATTTTTCTATCTACCAAGTATGAAGTGTCAGTCCAAATAAAAAATAAATCGTTAATTTTCGTGTATTATGTCAATTTACTAGTTCAAGTTAGAAAACAAAATTACAAGATATAATGAAATTAATAGGTCATGTCTGCTAAGTTATTTGAATGCAGAATTTAGTGAAATCCTTTAAATTTTTATAGCACAAGTTTTTATTAGCAAAAATTTATTTTGAAATTTGCTATAAATTTGATCAATTTTCATAGTTTTTCATAATTGTTTTTCACACAAACTAAACATTAAAATAATTTTTAATTCATCTGATGAAATTCCTGCTTATTTTAAGATTACTTCAATGTATTATACAATATTGTTCATTGATCACAACAGCTATCTAACTCGAATTAGTAATTGCCGATATTTATATAGCTATCTCTTTCGTCTAAACCGCAGCCTTAATGTCACTGAGAATATTTTCTGAATGTTGTAAAGACAGTTTTTTTGACCCTATATAGAGACAGCTGGCTCTAGGCAAAATGTTATAAACATTATGAGCCATTTACATATTCTACTAATTCAAACTAGTCTCGTATTTCAGACTATGTATATGGCTGTATTTTAATTGTATATTTACGTGTTAATTATTAAAAATCATGTCAGTGTTATTCAACGTCAAATTCTAACCTATCAGTGTCAGTAAATTATAAGTTACACCATGCAAAGAAACAACAACATCGACAACAAAATGGAACTAACTATATGGCCAAGTGATTTCGGCTTAATCTCATTCGATCCCGAGTGCATACGCTACGTGGCCTACATGAAATTCGCCGGGGTACCCTTCAAGCTGCACTATTGCTCGAACCCGCTCCGCTCCGCCACGAACTGCTTCCCCGTATTCAGAGACGACGACTTCACCCTCAACGACTTCTCCGCCACCGTGGAGCATCTGCGCTTCAAACGCTACAGCCTCGACTTCGGCATCGGCACAAAATCCTGCAGCGAGATGCTCGCCTTTACACAACTTCTCAAACAACTGCTGCTGCCTCTAAACGAATTCATCTTTTGGGTGGACCGCAGGAACTTCGAAGAGCTGACCCGGCCGTGGTTCAGCAAAACGATCCCAGCGGTGATCGGTATGTTTTATATAAAAGCCAGAAAACAGAAAGCGGTTGATTTACTTAAAATCCATTACCCGGCGCTGGATTCCGAAACGCAAATTCACGAACACTTAAAAAAAGTAGCCAGTGAGTGCTTTGAAATCCTATCAACTCGTTTAGGTGGTAAGCAGTATTTCTACGGAGCTTCGCCTTCTTCTTTGGACTGCTTAGTCTACGCGTATCTCGCTCCCCTGTTTAAAGTCACTTTACCATCGAATGAAATTATAAGCATCTTGAATGATTATCCGAATTTGGGGAAGTTCGTTAAAAGGATCGATGAGAAATATTTCCCGGATTTGAAGAAACGAGTGGAACGTACCATACAGGATGATGAAACAAGCAATGCCTCGTACAAGATGAAGTTCTTCACGTTGACATTTGTGCTTTGTGCTATGGCCGGTTATGCGGTTTCTAATAAAATAATTAATGTCTCAAAATATTCATGATTATAATTGTTGATTTAATAAATATTAATTTCTTTTAATTTTTGTTTTAACTTTAAATTGTTTAAATTAGAGATGGATATATTTCAATTTTATTCAAACAATTATTTCATTAGTTTCAACATACGTATTTTTTTGAGGATCCATTATATTCAAAATTGCTTGCTAGAACAAATTTGCTTCAAAATATAGAGGAAAAATAATGTTTAACTTTCATGAATATTGGCTTCATTATAACTATATACGCTAATGTAAAAAGAAGTAGGTTTAAAAATTAAACACTATGCTCGTATCACACACTTGTTTTAATTATATTTTAGTAATGAAAATCTACAGTAACGAAACCTACAAGAACAAAGCATTGATTCAGGAATATCATGATGATAGATTACGTCCTGAACAAATCATTGTTTAAAAAAAATATCATCATGACATTCTGACATTCTTAATGATAATATAGGTGAAAATAAAAATTTCTTACTTCACTTTAAATTTTATTAATACACCAGATGTACATTTCAAATAATGGTAAATAAGTACGGTTTACCATTGATAATGAGTACTTAGTATTTCAGATGTACAGCTGGTGTATTTATAAAATTTAAAGTGAAGTAAAATTTTTTTATTTCCACTTATATTATTATTCAACAATTCACATTACTCAACCTTTATTATTCAGCGAATGATTTGTTCATGCAGAATTTGTTACTGCATCAAATTTTATTAAGACCTATCATTTCTATATTCATCATTTTGGTAGAGTGACAAAGGATGTACATTTTAGTTTAGGATAACATTTTGAAATTATATTTAAGTTGAAAAATAGTAAATTAAATAAATATATAAATACTTAAGAAAATCTAATTATTAATTCGAATAATATGCATTTAAAATATCCACATAATCCACTTAAGGTCGCGGTTTAGTGGAAAAAGATAGCTATATAGTAAAAGGAAAATAATCGTTTGAAAATAGAGCTATTCTTTTGGATTTCATAATATGAATGTGTATTTATATTTTTTATCTACCAAATATAAAGTATCAGTCTAAATAAAAAATAAATCGTTAATTTTCGTGTATTACGTCAATTTACTAGTTTAAGTTAGAAAAGAAAATTGTAAGATATAATGAAATTAATAAGTCATGTCTGCTAAGTTATTTCAATGCAGAATTTAGTGAAATCCTTTAAATTTTCATTGCACAACTTTTTATTAGCAGAAATTTAATTTAAAATTTGCTATAAATTTGATCAATTTTCATTGTTTGTCATAATTATTTTTCACAGAAACTAAACATTAAAATAATTTTTAATTTATCTGATGAAATTCCTGCTTATTTTAAGATTATTTTAATGTATAATACAATATTGTTCATTGATCACAACAACAATCTAACTCAAATTAGGGTTTGCCCATATTTGTATAGCTATCTATTTCTTCTAAACCGCACCCTTAACCCATTAGAACATACCTATTTTTCTAAGGACGGCTCCATTAATTTCGGAGTGACGTCTGCTGCTGCCATAGCGAAACAAATTTTCTACCATCATACAGAAAAGGACACCTATGGCTCTCTCAAACATGCTAAAAATATTTACTCGCATATCTATCAGAAAGATCTAAAATTATAAATGCCGCTACGATGTGGTCTGAATTTTCAATGTTGAAAATCAAAAGTGAAGGATAATATTGATTTTGATCATTTTCATAAAGTTCAAACATTTCTGATGCAAAATTCTATAAATTACCCGCCCAATAAGTCAAAAAACTTTGTCTCAAGTATTTCATGGAAGCGGATGATTCTGAATATCTTATGATAAAGGTAGACCAATAGGTTAAAATAAATGTATTCAGATTTATTATATATATAACAATCTTTTATAACAATTAAGTTTACAGTAGCGTAACAAATATTGATTATGTATATCACACAAAAAATAATTAATTGTTCAATGGCTATCGATTTTCTGCCTAGTTTTATTATTATCGTTGAATTGAAGATTTATCTCGTGATGGAGCTATACAGAGTTTTTCGCCGAAATGAATTCTTAAATATGAAGCTTAGCAACATTGACGATAGAAGAAATGTATTGATTGTTACAGTTACAGAAACAAAAAATAATATTACTAGCATGTTTATAATCTCAAACATACAGTAGATGGATTGAATCTATTTGAAATATATAAGAAATATATTTCTCTAAGACTTACATCCCTCATAATCGCTTATTAATATATTTTGGAAAGAATACATTCAGAAAAATTCCAGGATTTTTTTTTAAACCTGAAAGGGTAGAAAGGTTTTACAAAAACAATCTGACAAACCTAGAACAACAGTCTAATCATACTGGCGAAGAAGTCACAACTAAAGTGTCAAATAATAATCACCAAATGAATGAATTACCATTTAGAAAATTACAATGTACCCTCAACTTCATCCAAAGCAATAAGTGACTATATTACTAGCACTTCAAACGCCTACCAAATGCCTATAAATTATATCCATAATCGTTCTCGAGGAATAATTAACATTAATTACTACAATAAATAATTTTGAACAGGTTTCCTACTGTTCGTATTTATAAAATTAAAGATTTTTGTTACATTTTCTAATTTTTTATTTTGTTTTATTAGGCGAAAAACTTCTGACTATAACTCTGACCAAAAAGCTTTAACAGTCTGACGATGTTAGCAGCACGAGCGAGCGAATCGAGGCTAAAGCCTGTTTTCTAGCCTTGGTAAATTATATACAATTTAATAACAGTATATTTTCGAGTTTACGTGAAGTGATTGATCACAAAATAGAAAGACAGTTATTCCTTACTTCACTTTTTATTTTATTTAATACATTGAAAAGGTAAATGCATTTATTGTTTTATTTTACCCGCTAAAAGTTCCCATGACTGTGGTTTCATGGGAACTTTTAGTAGCGCTCTATGTGACTAGAAGTCGTATTTTTTGGCAGCAATTTTCATCCACGTTATGCATAGCGCCGTAGATGGTGCCGCATCTATAAAAGTGAAATATAGCACTTTTATAGATATGGTGCTATCTATAAAAATGCTACTTACTTCGGGCACGATGAGAGAGAGGCCATTATACGAAAACAATACATATTACATTCCTGTCTTACTCATATATCCCAAATATTTAAACATTGAGTTTGGCGTTTGGTTAGTCTGTGTTTCTAACCATTAAATTAAAATTCCAAGATTTGTGTCAAAAAAATATCAGATAATCATAAAGTAAATCTACTTTACATCTTTTTATTTCTACTCCCATCAACTTCATATTACACCAAAGAGATTGATTAATCCACATGGGATTAATTCAGTGCGTCGTATTTATCATAATCTATCTTTGATATAGGAATTGGCCTGTCATAAACAGGTGAGTGCATATCGAGTCAAAGGATGCAAATCGCTCGGATCATCCGGTGATTATTATTCATCCGGTTTTGAGAAGGGGGAACGGGGGGCGGGGGTTAAATAGACCGTCTCCGTTTGACATAAACGATTATTTCGGCTACGTAATGCCACTACATCATTTCTCTGTGGGGCGCCGCCCGTCGTCGCCGGATCCCCCGCTGTTCGTCCGGCGGAGAAGACGCTGTTTAAATACAGTAATGAACTCACAAAAACGGATTTATCTCGTCTGGAACATCCGAGATTTATTATTATTTTGGTGGGTTCTTTATTTCGTGAGTTTAGAAGAACTTTACTAAATAAAAAAAGTTTTGGTTTTGACTTTGAGAAACAATTATAGTGAAATAATTATTGCCGTTCAGAATGTATCTAATGCACATTAATTTCTATAGAACTGAGATAATAATAATCAATTATCCAAATATTGTTACTAGGTTTCTTAATCAACTGAATTAAAATTAATTATCGTAAAGTTATAAAAAAAACTTTATGTTGTTTCAAAAATATATATTGGAAGTATACTCGTACAGCTAATAAATCTATGACATTTATTTATGGTAAACTGATCTCATCACATTTGTAATGTTCATTGACAGAAATTATATCTTCAACGCATTTATTATTTAGTCTATTACAGCGAAAGAAACTATACTTCTCACAAAAAAAGTTTACTATTAAGTACTCCATCTTTAAACCACGTTCAGTTAAAGTCAAAATGTCGTAATCACAGGCGAGAGTATTCAAGAATATCTGATTTGTTTTGATATTTAATCATCGAATGTTTTGGTGATTTATAGAAAGTATACATTACTGTGCTTTTCGCTTTTTTTTTTCTTGACGCTTTCGAGAGATTTTCGGTATATCGGTTAAGTTATGCTCTCCATTATTAAATCTATGATTTAATTCATCTCTTAGGTCTTTTAAAAAGATCGCTGTAGTGGAGGCATTACTCCACTACAGCAATCTTTAACATTACCGGTTTTAAACTTCTTAGATGGTTTTATCTCATTAAGAGTAGTACTGTATTCATTGAATATTATTTTCAATTATGAAATATATTTAAAAAGTAATTAAAAAAGTTTCCTATACAAACTCAAATAAATACGTGACTTTATTCCATAGAAAAAAGCTGTAGAATTAAATGAATTAATATCCAAATATAACATCATTATTATCGCGAATTTTTACGTTTTGCAAAAATTCCAATACATCCACGCGTTCATCAGTCAGATAATAAACGGGAACATTTTAATCTGACAGGTGGTGCATAAATGTCCGCTGGTGATGATAAGAGAGTCGAAATAAAACAAAACGACACAAAAAAAAACACTCACACATACAGAAATTCTGTTCGGAAAGCAGGGAAAGAGTGAAATGAGCGCCCGTCTGGCTGTCCATTTTGGCGGTGGTTTTATTGGCGCTGGCCCGACACTGACAAGTAAATTTATCGTTTTGTTCCAACGGATCCACCGGCTTTGATGATAGCTGCGGACTAATTCCAACTGTTAAAAGCGAACTACGGGGTTAGTCAGCATACTCTAAACGGATTTACCCTGCTGTTCGGAATACATGTCAGTGCACGAAGTGCACATAATACTCGAATTTTAATTCTAAACACGAATAATTTCTTTGGATTTGATTACTGTAGTTTCAACTCTTTCAGATTACAATATATCCATTTATATACGAAAATATTAATTTCATTAAAAACAGTAAATAATAACCAGTGTTTCACTATTTGTAAATAAAACAATGTTTTTTTACGTTTCACAAAATTTATTGTAGTTACAGTAAATTTAAATAACACTCTCCTGGTGAAAAAATTGTAGCAGTGTCTCTAAATTAAATTTTGTAGAACATAAAATATTGTTGTTTTATTTAAAGTTGTATTATGGATATTCATCAAGTAAATGCCTCAACCATCAACTATTGTTTCTTTAATTAATTGTTGGTTCAGTAAAAATATAACGACGTTGTTGTTAATACGTTTACATTTAGAGATCAATTCTACATATTTACATATTTAATGATATAAGTAAATAATGATGATATGACGTTGAGAATAGCAGAGAGCTATTGGGATCTAAGGAATCGAGAGTATAAGATGTTGAGAGTCTTTCTTGAAAAGGTCGATTTTTATTTCAGCATTTCTACAAAAGCTGGAGTTACAAAAAAAAATCACATATAATCTTGAGCCCATTTCAGGAATTGTTTGAATCGTGGAACGACTTCTAGTAATTTTGTATTTCGGAAAAAAAATCATGAAAATAGCATATTTTTTTTTCAATCATGAAAAAATATTCAGAAATGTTTACTTATTTGTATAACCGATGAGCAGCAGCCCTATATTTTCTCTATGATCCTTTTTTCAATATTACCTGGGGAAGCTCAAATAAAAACATCTTGCCCCGAAATTTTCACCATGCTGCAGCATTATCTTGAGGTAGCCTAGTAGAAATAGGTGTATTTTTCAGTTTACAGTATATCTGTATAGATGGCGGTGGTGTGCAGGAGTCAACTAGCGGGATTATTTTGAAAATGTGAGGTTAGAATTACAAACGCTTAAATAATCTAAATTTTTACAATAATTTAAGCAATTCAAGCAAAGATCAAACGAGTTTAAATATTCAAGTAGAGAGAAGAAATTTAAATGTTTAAACTCGTCTGATCTTTGTTTGAATTGTTTAGATTATTCTAAAAATTTAGATTATTTAAGCATTTGTAAATCCACTGTATGCCCTCAATTTCTTTAAGCTTTCTAAACTTTGTGAATTGTCAAATATTTATCCTCGATTTTCCTGTATGTTTGCACGCATAATAAAATATATGATTATTAGATATTATTCTCCTCAACTAAATTCACATTGAGACAAACTCAAACGCATCGATCGCACGTGACCATAAAAATCCAAACCCCATCAAAAATCTATTTAAGCGCAAGATAAATTTTATCGCCACCCCCACCCCATGCTTAAAACCCAGACATAAACCCAAACGCGCAGGGGAAAACATTTTTATATGCACTCCATTAAACTGCATTTATAAATATTTAAAGCGCGCGGGGAGTGAAAAACGGGGCTTTTACTCCTAATCTGTTTTCTGCTCTTTAATTGCCACTTTAATTACCCCCCGCGCCCCATCCCTTCCTCCTCCTCACTTGATAATGAGAATCCCATGGTGTCTGATAAAAGGGGTGGGCGTTTAAAATTGTGTGCGCGCAAAAAAAAAAAACACGAAGAAAACGTAAGACTTTATGTTTATTACCCGGGGCGTAAATAAATGTTGGAAAGTTCATGCCTTGTTATATTTTCCCCTCCTCACTCGCAGCGGCGCAATTAACCCAATTAACCTGTCTTCTGCGTGTTTTGTTTTATTATTTACTTTCTAATTACAAGAAAGGGTTTTTGGGAAGTTTGCTTTGATAATTATGTGTGCGTAATAAGGGTTTTGTGTTTCTTTTTTTTTGCGTTAAATCTGTCTCGGAATTTTTTTTTCATGCGTCTGCTTGGAGTTTAATGTTTCTTTTGATTTATGTCTTATAAATATAACTTTTTTTTTTCTTTTTTAACGCCGATGGAATTTAACGTAACAACGCTGTTTTTTTTATCTGATTTATAAGTTTTTGCTTAAAAATTGAATAAAACACTTTACACTACATTTAGTGTTATATAAACAAAGTTTTCAATGTTTTATTTAATTGATAAACAATATAAAGCAAAATTGAAGCCTCGGTTATTAACAAAGTTTTTTCTTCGTTTAGGGTTAATTTTGTTTAATAGAAGTGGGAGCTAGGAAGGGTAGTCAAAATAGAAATAATTTATTAATTATTTTCAAATTATTTTTATTTAATTTATTTAAATAACCGTGAGCACGTGTATAAATCCATTTTCTATTATTATTAATAGCCGGCGAAGCCTTATTTTAAATCTGAATCGAAAATATTTTTTGCCGAAGACAACTAATTGTCTTCGTAATTGAGTCCGTCAACGTCCCCTCGATCATTTTTACCGGATCGCAGCGTGGACGGTACATTTGATTAATTTAATTCAACAACTTTGTAATTATATAAGGCAGAGCTGTACTGATGAGTGATACAAACCCAAAACACGTGTCTGCAGATAGAGTTATGTTACGTAATTTTTTATTTTGTTTTTTGCATTATTTTTTTTTTTAATAAAATTGTTATATTATACAATATGTTATTTTTATGCAGCAACAAGTGTCCAATGTTGAAAATTTGTTTTAAAGTACTTATGTAATATACGTCAAAATGTAACAGTAACTAAAGAGAGAATAATTTATCAATCAAATTCTTTTTATTTAATTTATTTAATTTTGTTTGGTAATTGGTCATCAATAAACTCACGTGAGATCGATGTTTTCGTTTTGCAAATAGTCACCATTTATGTAGCCTTCAAAAATTTTACCAACACAATTTTTGTATGAAATTCTTATTTTCAATAATACGAATAACTTTTTTTCATACTTGCCATTTTAAACACTAGTCTAGCGTATAGATAATACGCTAGACGATTGGTGGTTAAATATTTTATTAAAAAATTAAACGTTCTATAATACATTTAAAATATCGCCCCGATTTTTTCTTATTAAAAAAAAAAAATAAAATTCCATAACATTTAACTGCTAAACAAACCCCGGATTCTGAGTCGATTCTATCTATTCCGATTAAAAAAGAAAGTTGGAGCGATGCGGAACCGAAGGTTGATAGAGAAAAAACTCCGAGCCGTAGTCGCAATAGCTTGTCATTCTGAGTCCCCTAGTTTGATTATTTGTTAGTTGAGTGAAAATATAACACGACGTACGTTTTTCTTATTATTACGTTTAATTTTATAGATCAATCTAAATATTTACATATTTTCACAGTACTTATATTGTTTTCTCCCACAGATGGGATTCCAAGTGAAATAATCTTATTCACTAAAGAGATTAGTCGGTGCAGATTGTTAATAAAAACTAAGATGATGAGACGCAAAATAAAATGTTTGTAAATAGAAACGGGCCTACTTGATTTTTTATGTCATTAAGGATTTTTTTTCTGAGAAATTTACTAAAAATCTTTTGTTCCCACGAAAATCGACGATTTTCCCCATTGTTCCAAATCACTATAGAAAAATATTTACAATAAAAGTCAAAGATATTCGGATTGTTAATAAAACATAAGATGATAAGACGGAAGACAACAAGTTTATTGGTAAGTAAAAACCAACCTCATGTGACGCAAATTCTTTGTCCTTTCTAACATAGGCGGATTATCACACGACTAAGCGCGATTGATATTAAATTAGTGGTTAAATTAATGCACGCTTCCAAAACTAAAAACCACCACAGGTTTATTACAAATTCAGCCCTTCTTGTTATTTTTCCGTCGATTACATAAGACTTAATTGATAATTATCCTGCTCAGACGTGCTCCATTTCCATCGCCGTAATTTGCACAAAGATATGAGACACGGAACGCGGAATTATTAATATAGATGGCGACAGGCACGAGAGACGTGTTAATATTGTATTAATTGCGCAAATAGTTTAATATTCTTGCAAATTAGTCTGGCGCTCAACACTCGGTGTATTTGCTAATGCACATGTTTGCATAATTGAGATATTAAACTTTGGATTTATTTATTAAAAAAATAAAAGTTATTTATATGTTAGTTAATATTAATTACTAAAGTAAACATTATTGTACAGTACAAAATTTAAGAATTTTTTGATTGCTTTTGTCAGCTTTTCTTAAAAAGTAATTTAAAAAAAATCAGACATCCCAACAAACCACCATGAATTGTGAGAGTAAGGATTTTGTACATTGTGTATAATGAAAAAATAATAGCGTAAAGACCATTTGTCGATAGCCAATTGGCAGACTTTCACAATATATATTGTAGTATAGATAGAAAAAAGTATTTATTCACTTGGCCACAGTTTTTTTTTAAAAATAAACAACAAAAATGAATAGAAAAGAGTATTCATTCACTTGGTCACAGTTATTTAAATATATTAAATAAAAATGATTTGAAAATAATTAATAAATTATTTCCACATTTAGCTCTGATATTATGACTTACGTTACATACTTATTTAAAAAAATGTATATTAAAACAATTATTTCTCGGGAAAATACTCCGCCAAATTGAATTACATAATGTACATCTGCTGCTGCATATCAATAACATGCAACAATTTTTAGAAAATTTCAATGGAAACAACAAAAAAGAACGTTACTCAAAATAAGGTCATGTGCAGACATGTGATTCCTCGTTAGTATAGTTCTGCCGTACATAATTTAAAGATGTCAAATTAAATTAATTAAATTAAATCAACTATATTCATTCTAATTTAAATGAATGTGGTTGATCAATGATATTAAATCAAATATAATTAAATCGATTTAAAATAAATGAAACCAAATTAATTGAATTTAAATCAAAATCAATACAAATTAAAATAAACGAATTGAATTAAAATAATAAAATTGAGCGATCCTTATCGGTCGCGTGCTCTGACACAAGGACGCGAAGAACGTGTGCGTTCTTACTGCAAATTCGCAAAAAACTTCTCTCATTTTTATTTAATTTATACGTTATAATATTTTATATTATATGTAGATATTGTATTATATTTGGCAATAAAGATTATATATGTATATAAAAATAATGTAAATTCAATGCATAATTTAATTTGTGTATAAATTTTATACATATAATTTTCAAACAAAACAAAAAAAAATGTATCACGACTACAAACATACTGAATTGAAATTAAACACTCGGCCATAAATAAATCACTGACACTGTTCGCCCTTGATAAAATCAAACACAATTCATAACGAGCGTTAACTTTTACCGCCACAATCAATTTGTGTCGGCAACAACAATAGATGGCGCAACGGACCTTCCCTATGCACGAGATGAGGTTTCCATTCAATTAATTTGATTTTGAAATTCCTATACACACATACAGAAAAGCCCGAGACAATATTTCAATGGGTTATTCCATTGTTGCGCCGGGCAATTATCGTGAAATAATGGAAATGCCGAGAAAAGCACGTCGATCAACTAACCTTGTTTATATGCTACTGCGAGACTCGTGAGTGTGTTAAATAATCGTTTAGGGGAGATAATTTGTTGTATTTTGTCACGGAACGATTGTGTTCATTTCAGTTAACATAGTGTTTTTTATTCTTTATGCTGTTTGTGGAGATTTTAATTATTTAAATAAATATAGTTGCACTTTCTCCTACTTATTTTTTATTAAACTAGATATATTTCGGAAACTATATGTTCAACTTCAGTAGTTGAAGTTTTGAAGATAGAAACATAGTTTTCAAAATATATTTAGTTTAATAAAAAATAAGTAGGAGAAAGCACAATGTTAACTTAAATAATTGTTGGTGCCGGTTTATTTAATTCGACATTCTATTTAAAAAAATAACTTTTCATAATTATTTGTTTTACTCATTAGTTTCGTCTTTTCTAGGCATGACTATTTACCAGATCTATATTTGTGCGTAGTCGGGTGTTACCTTCTTGAATGTCTGATTGAAATATTCCCTTCAGACAATGCAGCCCTTTGCCATAGTGTTTCCCTGCCTAAAATTATGATTATCTTTACACCTCTATTGATGTTTCTGGCGGTTTACGTTATTTCCTTCCGTTGTTGAGATCCTTACCCGTCCGCAAATTACTTCTTGGTGGCTTGATTATCATCTTGAGTATTCTGATGTGGGGATTTGTTTCCCCATTTCATCGTTGATTTTCGAAACCACGATAGCCCCTCACATTTCTCCTGAAGTGGAAGCGAGCGAGCTCTTTGCTGTTGATGAGAAAATGTCTTGCATTCATAATAATTAAAAACAATTATTATAAATATATTTATGGGTCAAATATGTTATTCTAAATGAACCACCGAAACAGAAAAACGAAATTATTATTAAATATATTAATCTGTAAAAATATGTTTCTGTACATGTTTTCCCTTGATAATGACGATAACCGAAAATTTCTTAACTGTGCTTCGATTCGAGCGAGAAAATGGGCCAATATCGGTGTGTTATTTAATACCAGTTCGGGCTACTCTCGGATCGTTTACGCAAAAAAGCCGGTTTTAATTATTTCCGGATGGGCAAACGACTAAGTCACCCTTATAATTGTTGCCATATACCTTATATGGCAAATATTTTACTACAATCCTTTAATTAGATATTCATGAACATTTAAAGTACAGTCTCGTAGGTACATCCTGTATACAAAACGTTAAATAACAGTAATTATTCGTGCTTAATTTCACCCCTCTCGTCAAAACTTTAATCGAACAAAAACCACAAAAAAGAAACGACATCAACGAAATTCCCACGCCGTCGAAATCAGCATGTTCGCATTTCAGCGGAAACACGCGATCGCCGTTTGTTTCTTCCTTTTCGGATTGATATTCTTCCGTTTGTCCGTGTGTCGCAGTTTGAAACAAACCGCTTAATTAAACTCCGGGTCCGACCAGACGCCACGATACTCGGAAATTCAACACGACCGCGTAATTTATAAACCGCGCGCAACATTGCGCCACCGCCGACCCCCCACGACAAACCCAACCCCACAGCGCGCGAGCACCAGCCTGTAATTATATTATTTTTCTCCTCGCGCAAACGAGAGAGCGAATTATGCGACACCGAGAAGAGGCACCGGCGTGTTGGTGTACATTTTTGTTGCGGGGTGTATTTTGCATAATTTGACAGTCGGAAGATACCAATTACGTTTAATTTACGATAATGTATACAACGCAAATGTTGTTTTTTTTTTATTTTAGAGAATTATTATTCGTTTTAAGGAAATGTTGGTAAACGAGAACAAGGTAAGTTGAATAGCAAATAGGAGATAACTATGAGAGGATTATTTTCTTATTAAAAAACATTTACATATTTTTTTTAATATAATTTGTTAGTTATGTTTTAAATCTTACACAAATAATTTAGTAATTAAAAATAAGAAAAGCAGCTAAAATTAAGTAATAAAACTCTTGATTGTAATGATACACTAATATTATTTATTACATATGGCAGTGTTTATAAATTTATTAATTATTTTTGTGATTTCTTTCGATTCAAAATTTAATTTCTTCATTAAATTAATTTCTGATTTTCTTCATTAGTTGCATAAAACATAAATAATTGAATTAAATGCTGGTAATTTATGTTTATAATGTATGTTAGAATCTGAATAAATGTAATTAAAAGTGTGAGTTGGTTTTATAAATATGTTAAAATCTAATTTTGAATAATTTCTAATAATAATAATAATAATAATAATAGAAAGAGTAATTTTCCATTACTACGTAAAATGTATTTAAAAAATAATCCCATTAATGATAGCGTCTACATACCTGAGTCTTGGTAAATTAACTGTTTTTGATAAATTCTCTAAACTATTCATAAATAAATTTGCTAAAAATGATACAACGGATTTCGCATCGCTGCTTTAAATGTTTCTTTGTAATAATTTGCCATTAAATTCGAAAGTTTTACAATCTAAGAATAGTTTAACATGTTTTTAAAAATACTAAAGTTTCTTCAATTGGTATGCTGGAAAGAATAATTGAACTCCAAAAGGATTTTTTCGCATTATCAAACAATATCAAATGATTTAAATGGGAAATTAATATAGAGGCTCACGTTTTTTTATATAAAGTAAAATGCAATTCAAAAACGCTGTATGCCTTGTTCAAGAGTAACTCAATAAATGTAATAAAAAATAGTGGAATAAAATTGCAACAAAAATTTTCCTTAATTATTGTTGCAAATATTATAGGATTTTAAATAAGATTTACTACATATATTGAATCACTCTTAAATAAGAGATTATTTCTCCTTTCAAGCTGTTAAGTATTTTGATTATAATATTAATAGTTTGAAAAATACACTTGATTTGTTTCACCACTAATGGGAAAGTGTATTTTTAAAACTATTAACATCGTGATCATATTTCATCAAGTGATTAATGAGAACCAAATCAAAGATTTATTTTGATTATTATTCCGAATACTTCTATTATAAATTCATAAAAAGCAAAAGAACTGGTGAACTATTAAAAAGAACTCATTATTGTGAACCGTTCTTTCGTAATCGTATTGAATTTAATTTTCCTGTCGGCAATATTAACATCTTTCGTTTTCTTGTTGTTTTAGAGATTGTTGGACATACCGGTAGCCCAGAATCTGTACGTATGTTTCAAATCTAATGCAGCCCTGATGTGCACGCTACGACATAGTGGCTTCAACTTTTGCTTGGAAAATCTTCTTATATTATTGTAATTAAAACAAGAATTTTCGGAGATTTGTGAGCGGCAAATGGTTGTCGTGTAATCGAGTTGACCCATTAACGCATGTGAATGACTTTGTGTCTGCTCCATAATAGTACAAGTTATAAGATTACAATTTAATTAATGCGAGTAATTTTAAAGCATATTAGACATTTAAAAGCATTTCATAAAATAAAATTATTTATAATCACCATTCATCAATTCATTTGCGCAAATCATCAGGACAGTTCAGCTAGCTTGCATAGATTTTTCTTTAACTTCATCATAAATTCACGACAGGGCAGAAAGACCTCTAGTCGATAGCCCAGACAGACTAACGTCTGTATTGTAATTACTTATATTGTTATTTTGTTAAAATCATCTATATAGTCTGAATAAAGCTATATATATATATTACCAACAAGATTCAATAATTATTTTCACCTCGCCAGACTTTCAAATCCAGAAATAAATTAAAAAAAGCACACACCACCGCTCTGAAATATTTAGATAGAGGATAATCTGCATTGGAAGAGTGTGCAAATCGAAAGATACGAATGCATAATAGGCGGTAATTTGAAAAAAAAAATGGAAACGTTTTTGAAATTCTTTATTATGATATAATAGGTCGCTTAATGCGAACGGCGCGGAATAATAATGAATGGCGTAGCGTGCATCGAGAAATAAGATTAATTAAACGAATTCGGATGGAGCGGCGCGACGTTCAATTACGGGGTGGAAACTTTGTTTTGAGCGCCTCTAATCCGATGTCAAACGGATGAATTACGGGGGAAACACATATATTTGCTCTCGGCGAAACTCGAACGGGGAAATTTTCAGTGGGGTGTTCATTAGTGATTTTATGAACGTTTTAAGTTTAATTGTAGTGAAAATCTTCAACGCTTAAAATTTATTTGCTTGTTATTTTATTATTATTAGTATACATCATTTTATTTTAAGTATTATTATGACTTCACTGTATGGTGCGAATAATGTGCGTTGATAAAAGTATGGGGTTTTCATAAAGTAAGGGACTTATTTAAAATGTTTATATTTTAAGAAATAGAGTCAGCAGAAAAAAAAATGGAATCTGGTTATTTCAATAATAGGATTTCACCACAGAGGAGAGTATATATTTTATTTAGTCAATGATTTCATTATACAGAGTAGTACATTTTGGAACACATTTTTTTTTTATTTTAAGAGATATAAAAAAAGTTTTCGCGACCCTAGGCCAATTTTTAATGATAAAAACAATAGCGAAGAAAAAGTATGTATCTTTAACCCTTTCCGGATTATAACCAGAAGTTGACGGTGACGATGATGCCTGTTATTATTAAAAGTAGACAAATATAATAAACGCTTTCAAATTTTTTGTCTCGTATTCTAAACTTTTTTGAGTCGTTGATTGTGCTGATTTCCTCTATTATTTATTTTTTTATTTTTCAGTTGATCAAAGACAGATTTTTTGACATAAAAAAACACTTATTTTCTCAGGAGGCCGCCATTTTGTCAAACCTTTTTTTTTTCAAAATCAAACGATGAGTTATAGCATTTATTCATTATTAATTCAACGCAATTTGAATTTTTTATATCAGATGATTTCTGCATCTCCGTAAAAAAAACCTTATTAAAAAGGTTTTCTTCGGATAGCTGTGTCACAGGACGTCACGATGTTCGGAGAACCCGAAAAAAATCTAAATTTACGAAAATTGTATGCGAAATAAACTGGCGTAATTGAATTTTATCTATCTTGTTTTGTTTTTGAGAAGAAAAAAAAAATCCCAAATTTTCGCTTTTTTCGGCCTTGTAGGTAGGCATCACTCCTTAAGTTAAATTATTTATAACAATTAAATGAAATTTCAAACTCCAAACAAATAATGAATCCATAATTCCTAAAATTATTCTAATTGTAAACTTTTATATTAAATAATCAATATTTCCAAATAATACCAAAAGATCTGAGTTCACTAAACGAATTGTTCAACCACCATTCATCTTGTTTGGATAATTAGTGCTAGCCATTTCTGTCAATCGGACGAGTGTGTTCCACCTAACTTAATAAAAGTGATTGAATTAGGCAACAGATGGCGCTTTGTGCTATTGTTTTAATTTATATTTATAACAGCTATAAACTAATTAAGTAATATCTAAATTTAAATACTTGGTTTGTTTCACAATAAACTTTTTATTTTCTGACTAGTTTCGGTTCATGGTCAAACATTTTCCCTCATTTTCAGGGAAAATGGCTACAAGCTAAAACTAGTCGGAATATAAAAAGTTTATAGTGAAACAAACCAATAGTTTTCATTTAGATATTACCTAATTAATTCAAACAAGTTTCATCATGGGATAAGTAAGAAATTAATCATATATATAATTTTTTTTCCTGTGGGGGCTGCCTTCGGTGTGGATCCGGATACACAGCAGCCTAGGTGGCTTATTGTACTAAATTTATATATATATATAGTTATAAACTAATTAAGCAATGTGTATCAAACAAGTTGAAAACGGTTCCTTCCTTCCTGTTGATGCTGATTAAAAAAGATCATAATAAATCTTAAACCTCTAGGGAGGCTCTGCTAAAATATCCCGAATCAACTTTGATAGATTTACTGGAGCGCAATTCAAATTAGCGATTATCTTCACCTTGTGTAAAAGAGGAGGGGTGGAGATAAAAAAAGATCGACGCGGAAATGTATCCACTTGCCCAGATGATAAAAGCGCGCGCGTTGTGGATGCAGACCCGGGCTTTCTCCCGACGGCCGGAAAGAAAAAATAACTCAAAGTTAAAACTTCGGATCAACAACATCCTGCCGGTTCGGTTTAACATAAATTCCCCATTTCGCTCCAGCGACTAAAAACATTCGTCCCGCTATGGTAAAACAGAAATGTGTACGCTAACTGGCACTTAATTTTTATTTTTTTTTTTTTATTTTGCCCATATTAAATATATGTAGAAAGTTTTGAGATAGTAAAAAAAAATCACATCGCTAATAACAATTTCCTATATACGGTATGACAATTTCTGAAAATAAGTCTATGTGTGTCGTTTCAATAGGAAAAACCGTTAAAGCTATTAACATGAAATCAATATAATTAAGCTTAATAAATTGAAGACGACGCAAGCGCTATCTTTTTCCTAATTTCAAGTGGCATCGTCAACGATTTGGGTCTACAAGGGAGACGACCGAGAATCATTGTTTCGTCCACTAAAGGAAGGCGAACTTGTCCTGTGTATGAAAACGAGGAAAACGAAATTCATATTTAATGAAGTGTTCAGCCACCAATCATCTAGCTAGTATTTAAATTAATTTATTAGTTGTGATTTACCCATACTATTTAATTCACTTACAACAGATGTGTCTGATTTTGTCAATACGAAACAATTAATTCGTCACATTATAATACAATTTATTAACGGAAACTCACCATTTAGCAAAATAATATTTAAATATTACACAAAAAAGTAATTGATTGTAACTTATTAAAATAATATTATTACATTATTATTATTACATATTAGTAGGAGCCTCACGTTGGTTCTGAAACTCATGAAAAAAAACCTATAAAGGAGTAATTCTTTTTGATAACTGATAGACATATGAGTCTTATTATTTATTTATTTATTTTTTTTTTTTTGGGGGGGGGATTGTTTACATTTATATTATTTCACGATTAGCTCGAAAAATGGGAGATTATGTCACTGAATTTTCATATTTCTACTACAATAAAAAGCACTCTTTGGTAATTTTTCGCATTTACACTTATATCACACTTAACCACACTTTTGTTGCGTTAAAACGGTATTCAATGAAGAAATTAGTGAAATTATTTTTCTCAAGAATACGCCATTCGTTGAGCGAAAGTTCGACGGTCAGCTTTCTTTTCATTTATGAGTGATACATTAGTTCTTAATATAGACCATAAATGGCCAACACCCTGTATAGTATTTTACATTTTTTATCTCATTTAATTTAAACTCTTATGTAATCAGACTTCTTTCAATTAAGAAAATTCCTCTTTTATTTCATTTAATCAATGCAAAACCTAGCCATTACCTAACCTAAAAAACACTGCCATCTCGTGGTTGTACTTCGTATTACACGTACTATACGTTCTGCCACGAAACCTCAATTTTAAGCGGTCTAGCACGGATAAATTCACGCAGGAATTTAGGACTAATTGTAAACTTAAGCCGAATATTTATTTTTTTTTCTCATTGATATTTTAACCTTATCTTGAACATTTTAGTGTTTTAAGCAAATTAAAACTCGATTCGTATTTTTATTGATTGTTTTCTAATCGTCAAAAATATAATAAATTTGAATTTTCTTAAAACAAACCTCAATTGGTAAAAAATGTTTTACTAAGTGACAATAATAACACTTCACGTGAACTCAAAACCCATTTATTTTTTTTTTACTAAGTGATTTTTAAAACAACGGGAACCTCATGAAAGGGGGGGGAGGGTCTTGTGCGTTTGGTATATATTAAAATTATTATTAGTAAAGCAAAATACTACTAAATCTTTATAATCTGATAAAGAAGCAATACATTTTATATACGGAAAAAATCATGGGTTGATTCGGGACAACCTTCAACGTCGACTGCAAACGCAGATCGATTCGACAAGAAGGCAATACTCTGTTTTTGATGGTGTAACGTTGGCGCACTTACCAGTTCTGCTCGATGGTATTTAGTAATCGCCGGCCGATCTGCTCAATGAAGATGGAGGGGGGGGCGGGTCGATAAGATTTTTATTTTATTATGGGTGCCACGTGATTTAGTGACGACAATTACCACAAAATATAAATCAAATCACGAAAAATAATAATTAACCAACACTGGATAGGCAGTAAATAAGAAAATATCCCCCCCCCCCCCAAAAAAAAAAAAAGATCAACGAATTTATTTCCCAAATGATAATTTCAATTAATGGTTTAATTTCAAATAAATATTAAGTATTTAGTTAATTTCATAGTTATATTTAAATAATTGAGAATCAACAATGATTTAAATAATATTACGACAACAAAAAACAATGACCTGTACTATAGAGCTCAACAGAATGAACTTAATTCGGTAATTTTAATGATAATATTTACGTAGTTATATAACTGTCCGTTAGCGCTAAAGGTAAGTCTTTCTTCGATAAATAGAGATTTATATTTGTTCTTTATTCCACTTGTTATTTTATAAGTACGTAGTCGTACAATTAATATGATACGCCACTGCTTTAAATTTTATAATTAAATAAAATATGGATACTCTCCAAATATATATATGTATATATAAATACAAAAAAATATAATTATTTAGGCATTGAGATGTCCCCTGTGTTTCCACCGGAAGCTACTGCTGACTCCTCTCCAATTTCCGAATTTCCCTCTCCAACATTCAGAATAACCACCAACTCGGAAGCCGCTCCAACTCAGAACCCTTCTCCAACTCGATTGGAGAATTATATTATATTATTTTCAAACCAAAAATAAGAAAAACAAAAAAAAAACAAAATAACCGGTTTCAATTAATTGGAATTGAACTTACGTATTTTTTTGTAAGAAAGTCAATTTTTCAAAAAAATACCTTTCCAAAATTAAGACGACAAAGGTGATAATAACAGAATATACCTCTGATTATGTGCGGTTTTATTAGGATACTTGGACTGTATACAAGTACAGTTTTCCACCAAGACTTCAAAATGTCGAATTCCTCGATGCCAATGGAATCGATTGATTTCTAAAGTGATTTAAATAATCCACCGAAGTGAAATGTGTATTTATTATCACACAAACAAATAACACAATGCTACGAATGTATTTTCCACTTAAATCCGACATACAAATCGTAAATTAAATATCAAACTCGATATATTTAATTTGTGGAAAAACGGATTCACGTTCACCGTTAGAAAAATCGTAATCTAATCAGAAAACGTTGAGGACGTTCTGCGCGAACCGCCCCTCCAAACTTCACTGGTGCGCATGCAGGTACACAAGAACAAAGATGCGCGCGCTTCTCCGACTCAATAAATTTACAATTTGAATAAACTAAACAAATGTTGACAAAATTGCATATAATAAATTACAAAAAGGTAACGAAATTCTTAACCCAATTTTTACTGTTACAGTGGGATCAGAAAGATGTGGTATATCATGAGATTCTAAAAGTCGGTGAAACTGTTAACACTAATCACCGCAGACAAAAAATCATCAATTTAAATCATGAATTGATCGAAAAACGACCAGAATGGGCCAAAAGATACGGAAAGTAATTTTGTTTCACAACAATACACCTGCACACAAAGTAAAACCGGTTCAGGATACATTCAAAACACTTGGCTGTAAGCTGTTAAACCACCCGCTGTATTCACCAGGCTACCATTTGTTTTCTCCGATGGGGTACCAATTGGCTGAGCAGCACTTCGATTCTTACGAAGCAATCGAAAATTGGGTGCTTGATTGGTTTCCTTCAAAAGATAAACATTTCTATTGGCGTGGTATCCATGAAATGCTAAAAAGGTGGTCAAGATGTTTAGAAAGCAATGGTCAATACTTTGAATATTTCCTTTTTAATTTCCCATTCAAAATTAGTATTTCATGTTAAGAAAAAATCTCTCATTTCATACCGATACATCTGGAAATTTGACATAATATAAACAAATAAATATTTTCATAATATATTCTCAAATAAGGGCTCTTAACCATAGGTCTTTCTTAAAGCAAAATATTTTTGTGTTTATTCATTCTAAGAATCAATAAATGAACGACGTCAATACTCGCAAATCGAATTTCGCCTCTTGGAGGCCTCATCTGTTACCGCCCATTGACAGCATTACTTATTTAAACAGTAAACTTTTTAATAAGATCATCTGGCCGCGGCGCATCGGGGTCTTTTTACACAGAAAAACATCCCGGGGCAATAAAGCCAGTTCTCCCGGCGCGACCGGAATCGTAAAAATCGTAAAACCGTTCGATCGTGTGCGATACACGGACGGCTTTAGCAGTGTGAGAAACGTCGGATGGACAGTTTTACCGTGGAATCCTCGCGCGCCAATTTCCTGCTGGATTTCATCGTTTTACATGGCTCATCGCCGTTATCGTCGTGTCCCTACATTTTCGTTTTTCTTTTCCTCGCGGGAAGATGTTATTAGTAATATTATTTCATGGGGTAGTTAGGATTTTTAGGGGGAAAGGTGACATAAAGTTGGGTAATTTATTCGAGTGTAGCTGAGCTTTTATTTTTATTATTTTATTATCATCGCATCTGTTGATGTTAACTGCTTTTATATACGCAATTATTATCGTTAATTTTTATGATTATGATGACCGTAACGTTACAGTCAGTAGAGTAAGGAATAATTCGATGATCATGGATTTTTTCTCATTTTTTTGCTTAAAACACATCTGTCTTGTTTTGTCACTTCAAAATCTCCAATCACTCACATATTAGAATATTTGGTAGAAGCCTAGTGTTGAGCCTACACATCATTTTATGTGGTTAATAAAAAAATCTATAAATAAAATTTACAAATTATGTAAAATATATATATATTTTAATTATAATATAAAATTACGACAGATAGACGTAGGAGATGATTTTTTGGTAGTTTTTTGGTCAATTTGTTCACAACTAGCTCGAAATACCATATTTTGTGTTTCTACCACAATAAAAAACATTATTTTGTTATTTTTCTCAAAGAAGAATTGAACTTGGTTAACGTGTATTCGTTAATATCTATATCTGGGCTATGGATAGCGAATTGAAACAAACATAGATCAGAAATAAATATGACTGCATGAATTATCTGCTGAAAATCAAAGGTACAAAGAATAATCCTCCACATTATTATTTGGACCTTCAATATGGCTAGGTTTTCGTTCATTTTGATTGCGGAAAGTGTAGCGATTTTAATGAAATTAAATATTATTTTTTGTTTGAAGATATATAAAATTGAATAATCAATTAATTATCATCATTGAATAATCAATTTATGAATTTATTATACACTGCAACTTTTTGGCACACATAATGTAAATACTTAAAACAAGGACATACATAAACTGAAACAACTACTTCCCGGGCAATAGGAAATGTCCATTGGATAGATTAGTGTTTGACGGGGTATTTTTCCGCGAAGTAATTGATTCAAATTAAAATTTGCTACTTAAAATCTATAAAAAAATACAAAATAAGCCCATATTTATTGCTGCTTATCCTTTAGCCACAAGGCCACTTTCACATTCAATTATAGAAAAAATGCAAAGCCACCCTTAGGTACTACATCTGGCAATTGGGCACGCATTTTTTTTATTTCTGGAAGGAATGCAATTTGTTCGCCCCGTGGGATCGGGCGAAATCGCCACAACTTGTAAATTTTTTTTTTGTAAATTTTAGATCATTAGTGTTAAATCTTTGAAAAACAGTAATTCCTAATATTATCATTTTGAAAACACTCCGCTGATTTTTTATTCCTCGGCGATGCGCAACTAGACCGCTTTCAATGGTCGTTTATGTGCTCAATGTAAACCAATCCCACGAAAACACATCACTTTTCTTAACAAATATATTAAAAAGGACATGTTTTGGTCTATATATACGCATGCGTTTTGTTTGTAGAGATTACTCTATTAATGTCAGTGCGGCAGTAATCGTTACTCGTAACGCTGGCTGCAGCAGGAATCGTTATCGTACATCCAGCTTTATCGCGAATTGCTCCACACCGATAATTTTGACTTTTATTAAGCCGTGCGCGAGGGATAGAAGTAATTGCGAACGGTAAACTGTTATGGCTTTTAAAATAATGAATATTAACGCGGGGCTCGCTGGAATATAAAAAAATAATAACGGAGGAAAATACAATCGCCAGGGCGCGTTCTAATAAGAAAAATACGGTTATTGTGTAGTTTGCATGTGGCTGTGTGCGTCCGTGTATGTGTGTGTACCTGGGGGAGCCGAACATGTTACGCTTTTGCGCTTGTTATTTATGTCAATCGTAAAAATATGGTACAACATTTTTATACGGGTTGTTCTTTTTTTAATACACTACAAAGTACGTGTATTTGTCTCGATGTGCATTTGCTTACATAAATTATGATTTGAATAAAAAATATATTTTACTATAAGAAATTTTGTGTTGTTTTATTTAAAGTTAAATAAAAAAATCCAAATACAAGGTGGATAGAAAAGGTGTGATAATCTTCAGGTAAAGTTGTTCATTGATTAATTTCAAGTAGAAAATTTAAGTAAAAAAAAAATATTGTACTGCCATGAGGCCATTGATATGATAAATATGTGACTAGAAATCAATAATATTTTTGAAATATTTTGATTAAAATTACATCTATTAACATCCAGTTAAACATTGCAAATATTTATTTAATGATAAGTCGATTATTAATAGCAATAATTATACATAAAATGTTAAAAATAAATTCTAGTCACATATTTAGAATACTATTCGCCTCATAAAGCTTATTGAATAATTACCCAATATTTTTTTTGTGTTTTATTTAATTTAATTTTATTTTTTTATTTAATTTTTTATTTTAAAAACTTTTTTAGGTTTTTTTCTACTTAAAATTGATTAACGAACCACTTTAACTAAAAATTATCACACCTTTTCAGGCCACCCTGTAGATAACCAATAATTCATTATGTAAAAAATATGTTAGGCCACAATTGACTGTCCGGATATTCAAAACAAAATATTTAATTAAAATTATCGTTACTAATAATGGAAGAAAAGTATTTATGCATTTAGTAACACTTATTTAAATTATAAAAAAATGTTGCATTATGCGATCAATTATAGTGCAACAACCGCCGATTGTATAGTTCAATCCCTGATTGGGTACTTGCCCGGGGAGTAGTTGTTTCAATTGACCTTATGTAAGTCAAAAGGCTGCAGCAGGTAAAGTGAAAAATAAATAAATAAATGAATCATTGGAAAACAAGTTATTCAAAAATTCATGAGACTTGATGAATGTATATTCATAAGTTAAATAAAATACAACCGATTTTTATTTCCACATTTTTTATTGTAGAAACATTGTTACAATTGTTTCGTTAATACAATGGCATCATCACGCAGGTAATTAAGAAAATATTTATTATGGTGTTTTAATTCGTTATTCAAATAAGGCAGAGAAATTTACTTTTTTGAAAGGTTAATGAAAACGAAACTATTGCAGATATCTTTATAATAAAGAAAAAAATAATGAAAAACACTCCATTACAGATCACATCATTATTTTTTTCTTAAAATTTAGTTCTTAGGTATATTCATTAATGCCCGTTTGCACCGCCTTGTTTAAGTACTCCTTAGTGCTAAGTAATCCTTAACTTATGACATTTGGTTTGCACCGCGCGCGCACGATGCCTAAGGTCTTCTTAAATTTAAGCCGCCGATGTTGGCGGCTTAACTTCACTAAGGCTTCCTTAGCGTTGGCGTACGGCTGATTCTAACCTATAAATTTATAGATAACGTATAAAGTAGAGAAAGAGAACGATAATGTTATAAAAAATGGTGAAATGTATACATTCTTAAATAAATATATTATTTAAAATTTCTTTTGATTACTATAATGTTTATAGCGGTAATAATTATCCCAAATAATTGTGATTTTCTAAAATTAATAATAATTTTCTATGATTTCATGGTTAGCAAGCGAGAATAATAGACGACATGAAGTTAGGCACTGACTTTCCACTAGATTTTCCCCCAACTAAGGAGACCTTAACCAAGCGGAGATTTTATATGAGCGGTGCAATCCAATCTCTACTATTCTTTCCTTAACTTTTAAGGAACCCTTAACTAAGGAGGCCTTAAAGTAAAATCGGTGGAAACGGGCATCAATATTTCAAATTATATTGCAATAAATTTAATTTAACATAGTAGGCATATTTAAGTAATGTTCAATCAAAATTATACCAACTTATGCCAATTTCGCTAGTCTTGCTGAGATGTTGTTTACATAAAATATTATTGTTCGTGCGTTTGTCATACAAGTAATATCCCGCATAAATATTTATGAATAAAAAAATCACCAAAACCGATTTGAATCTATATACATGCAAAAGAAATCCTGTAAATAGCATCCCCTTCCATTAGAATCGTAGTGGTTATCCACATTTTTTATGCGGCAATATAAAAGTCGGACCCTCCCCACATTGATTTCAAAGACGGTTATTTCCAATCGAAGATTAGGGATGTTTTTTTTTTCGATGCGTGTGTGTGAGCCTTATCTGCCTCGAAAGGTGATTCCCCGTCGTGTTTAATGCGATCCAGCAGTTTTATTTTAATAGATTTCAGGTTGTTGATACTTTTTTCCTTTCTCTGTGTTTTCAGATTTTCTGGGGAGATTCAGAAATTGCATCGTAAGGGTGGGACTTTAATGGGCAATAGAATTTACATATAAATGAAGGATATTTTAATCACGCAAGATGGAAATATGCTGCACTACAGTAACAAGAATGCACACAGAACTAGTTTTTAAACTATTAATTTATTCATCTATTATTATTATTATTAATCATTATAGACCGTTTGCTTATAATTGATATTTGGGGCTATGACATAAGGAAAATATTAAATTTAACGTGTACTTTATTTTTATAATCACAGTCTGAAAAGCTTTTTGTATATATATATATATATATATATATATATATATATTCATAGAATGTGAAATTATTACACGTTAAACTTAACATTATTCATATGGAATAGACTCAAATATTTGAAACCTGATATCTATTTTTGAGTGGCTCACACTTATGGAAAGAAATCGATTTTATAATTGCGGTTTTGGGTAAATACAGTTTAAAAATCCCAGCGCATACTACCCTTAAGTAAAAAAATGTCAATAATTCTGACAACCTACCCCTTTTACAAAAGTCTGTATTCCCCGTAACACTAATATCCTTTCTGAATACAGACGTCCTACCATCACCATTCATCAATTTATTTGCGATAATCATCAGGAGTTCGGCTAGCTAGCATAGATTTTTCATTAACTTCATCATAAATTCATGACAGGGCAGAAAGACCTCTGGTCGATAGCCTAAACAGAAAAACACCTACATGTATTGTAAATATTTATACTGTTAAAATTATCTGTATAGTCTGAATGAAGGTGTATATATCTATAAAAAATTTTATAATAATATTTAATTTGCATATTTTTCTGTATAAGTCTGTTAATAAAATAAAAAATATAAAATTAATAAAATTAGAAATAATTTCAATTTTTTGTACAAAAAGAACAATACCCCCTTAAATATTTATATTAATTTAAGTGGTGTTCTCCGATTTAGTTAAAACCTGCTAAAAGTGTTATCTCATTCAATCGAAAGTGCTAATAATAAAACTCTTTGTTGAAATACAGAAATAGCCCAGTTTTTTAATAGCACTTTTTAAAAATGCATACACTTCGCGCTATTAAAATTACAGGTAATTATGCAAAAACCCGATTGGCGCTTTTATGGCGCGACACGGGCGCCATTTATAAAACACGTGCATTTTCAATTTCCCCCGCATAATAGGAATCGAGCCGGTAAAACCCATAAAAAGGGAATTGCATTGTATTGATTTAAATATAGACGGGGCCCTTCGTTCGTTTTATTTTTTACGTTTTTACTATTGCACACGAGAATTGAATTATACTTGGATCGGGGTTAACTGTAATGCGATTTCGTTTTTTTGCGTCTTCTAAGTTTATGAGTTTAATATCTGAAATGAACTGTATTTGCATGCATTTGGAAAAAGTATTTTTTAATTATTGAATCACGCTTTTGTCATTACTGGAATGAAATGGAAATTAGGATTTAATCCACAGCAGAAGTCAGTAAAGAGAAATGTCAAATAGAAATATATGCCGAGTGAACTATTTCAAAACAGTCCCAGGGTTAGCAACAAATAAGCCCCTACATTAATACATTTTCTTATTTCAGAGTTTATTACCATGATTCGAAAGCAGATATTGCATATTAGTAAAGACTTTCCAAACATACCAGCAATATCATGCAATATATGTAATGTAATTATCGCACAAAAATGAGTTAATTGAACTGTTATTTCATCATCACGTAACGAACAAATTAAAAGCTTGGATTAATTAAAACACTCAGTTTGTGTTATAATATTTTTTTTAAATGTCAAATTAAAAAAAAACAGACTTTAGTAACTAGTAAATACTAATTTAAGTTAGTATTTTAACTAATATCTTTCGTTTAAAGATTAATTGAAAAACGCCTTGTTGAATGAATTTCCAATGTTTTCTTTTTATATAAATGTAGACCCAAAATACTGGGCGTTGAGTTTGCGAAAATTCCTCTTTAGAAATGGCCTATAGTGGAACGAATTAAGGAGGAGGGGGATAAGGTATTAGAATATTATTTTAACTGAATGCATGATATCTCGAGCATATTGTGTCAATGTTTCTAGTCGATTAGAGCAAAATTGACGAAGTTATGACATCTCTGCTGGAATTCGGGAGACATGGGTTTAAATCCCATCAGTGATGTTCCTTTTTCACTTTATATTTAATTAATTTAAATTATTCCTCAATGTTGTAGACTG
Source organism: Philonthus spinipes (assembly GCA_963082785.1). NCBI lineage: Eukaryota > Metazoa > Arthropoda > Insecta > Coleoptera > Staphylinidae > Philonthus > Philonthus spinipes. The sequence continues at coordinate 12,801,748 of OY720302.1, forward strand.
AAATTTCTAAAATTCATACATGTAAATATAATTTAAAAGGAATATCAATTTAATTTAATAATGTAATTTTTTTAGTAAAATTTCAAATTTTATAATATAGTATTGTTTATATATATATATTATTTTTAATTTAAATTAAGCATATTTATTTACAAGTAATATTACAACTGAGAATAATTTAAGATGAGCAGATTACATTAATAAACATTCACCTCTACCCTTTTCTCCTGAGTCGTAATGAGCGAATTTACGGCGGCGCTATCTCCGATCCCCTGATACCTCACCCCTTCCTTCTTTTTTTTTCTCTTTCCTCCTTCCTTAAAGAGAATATTAGTATGCGCCTCTTTTATGATCCTCGCAACAAATTTCCCGTTGTAATTACTTTAATTACGTCACAACACAAATTTCGAAAAGGAAGAACACGGGCGAGTGCAAAAAAGAGAAACAGATAAAAATACCGGGGGAAGCGCGCTTTATTTTTATTTATTCAACTGCCGCTCGCCTCGTAAAAACTGCTGAGGGATGGTTTAATTAATTTCTTGGACGCGCTTCGCGTTGTACCTTCGGAATTCGTTAATAGTGGAATGTTTCGGATGGTTTTAATTATAAAAATCGCGGAGGAAATTAATTAACACGTTAACAGTTGCTTCCGCGCTTAAAATACACAGAAATGGAATGAAAAAAAAAATAGAGCGATTCTCTATTGAATGATGTTTTTTTAATAAAAATCCCCGATGAGATAATGAAATACAAAATATTTTACTTGTCTTTATAGTGCTAATAATTTGTTTCATTGACGTAAATCACAATTGCGGTAATTAATTAAATTGAATAAAAGGAAATATGATAATTATTAAACTTGGTTGCGATATTCAATATTATTTATTATCGCAATCAAGCCATTTGCTAGGTTTTGTAAAAGAAGAGCTGTTCGCTTTCGTTTTTGTAACAATTCCCGTGAGAGACTGTTTTTGAACATCGACTTGGAGGAGACCGTCGATGTGGTGTCGGTCGCCGCGATCTAGCAGAAGAAATTGACCCTGACATGAAGCAAGGGTAAATCACACCCAAATAGTGCATATATCGGAGTTGGTTATCAATGATATAAGGATTAGTGCAGAGTGTTAGTGTATATGCGCATTACCCTCAGCTGAACGGGCAACAAATACAAGGGCACTGAGAAAAAAAAAATGCCATCATCACATTCGTATTTTAGGTGTAACCAAATATTGCAAATCTTGGTCTTTTAGGTTAATTTATTTATTTTGTCTACAAATATTTTTAATACAGGACATATATTATATAAATAAACACTTGCAGAAGTCTTTGCCTTCCCTGTTTTCGCCGGGGAATTTTAGATCGTATTTGTTCCATCTCGCGCTAACGGTATTAGGGAATACATATAGTTTTTTAGACCGTTTTTTTAACTGGTATTTTTTGACAATTGTTCATAGTAAATTTATTACCACGTATTGACTGAGCGGACGCAACATAGAAAATTACCTTTATATTTCAAACTGTTCAAATATTGGCTTCGCTAATTATATTGAAGACAAAATGTATTTATGGATTATGCAAAATGTAGAAGTCACTCGAGCAAGATGAATTTCAGTACTAATATTAATTAACAAACATCTCGTTGTTTAGATCTAAACGCAGAGTAATTAATACCCCCCAAATATTTCTGCATCCAGCTCTCTTAATAAACACACTCGAGACGGCATTAATTAAAATTAGGGCAGAAAAGTAATTAATACGTCCCCGTATTAATTGCGAGTAGTCGCCGGTAATTAATCCCCAGCCCCCTCCAGCCTCCCACTCGTTACGGGGTTAGGGGCGGTTGCGGGCGCAGTTTTAATCCGTCGCGAGTCGCCCGAGTTTATGAAAATTTTAAACGGAAGAAGCATAAATCCAAACATGAAAGCCCCTCGGTTTCAGTTATCTCCTTAACGCGCGCTAATTTGAACTAACTCGCCGGGCTAATTAGGGGATTAATTTCGGGAATCTTCTAATATCCATCTGGAAAATGCCCGTGTGCAAGTGTAATCTAGGTGGGATTTTAATAAACAAGTGAGGATTTTGTTATTAAAAAAATTAAATTACTCACAAAAAAAAAGAAACTCATTCTCGATAGAATTACTATCCGTTGCAAAAAGGTAGGCAGTTCACTTTCAATGTATATATCTTTAAGTCTTTAAATGTTACTTTGAAAATTTGTTAAACATTAATTAAATTGAAAATGTTTCACATTATTAAGACTTTAATGAATATATATATATATATATATATATATATATAAATATATATATATATATATATGTATAAATATATATATATTTATATATATATATATATATATATATGTTATAACGTAGATTATCGCGGGTGTAACATGTTGACGCATTTATTCGGGTTTAATCCCGCGTTTTTTCTTGGAACTGGTACATTAAATCTTCAGTTCAACTTTTCGATGACTTCGCAGTCATCTTCGTCAGGAAAAAACTATTTAATTTTATTACTCTAGCAACCACTTGTTAGACTTCTACGCACTACAACTGGATACTCGTATTTCTTGTTTGGCTTCTGGTGATTCCTCTGTTTTGCGATCCTGAAGACGTGTTCGTGCCCTCTGTTTCAATTTCGAGATTATTTTCTGAAGGGAACGGGTTCTGAATTTCTTGACCGTGTGAAGATTTTTCTTTATCAAAATTCACTATCTTCACACAATCAAGAAACGCTCTCCATATTAAATCTATATGAATAGTACTGTGAACGAGAAAAAATAAATAACAGCAAATATAGCAATTTTTAGGTCCTCTAAGTCAATTAAGATCATTAATGAAACATGTCTCTGTGTCTGTGTGTGTCGTTTTATTGTACACAATTTTTCTTTAAAAGTTTTTTTTATAAAAGAAGTGTAGGTACCTCTGAGAGTTTGGACATTTTTACGAAAAGCGATTTATTAAGTTTCACGGAAATTTGATGGAAAACAGGATCAGGAAAAATGTACGAACGGTAGCGGGCAAGAATATCCAGATACTTAAATATATTTGTATTCCAGTCACAGACATGTTATCATATCTTCAGAAACTACTACATCAAACCAACTTGCTGTTTCACCCATTTGAGTTTGACATCATTCATGCAAAATTGTGAAACAAACCCAATGTTTTTAATGTATCCGTTAATTTTATTTTTCAGAATGTTTCGCGAAGTGAAAGTTATATACGAAATTATCGTGTGTAATTTTGTAGAGACATTTTTTTTTTAATGATCAAATACATTTGGTGTGGTTTTGCGCTCTATATTTTCCATAAAAACTTCCTATAACTCACGCTCTCTCGTACGTAGAGGAGACCTGAACATCGTTCTTTTTATATTAAATAAAAATGATTTGAAAATAATTAATTAATTATTTAGCTCTGTGACTTTTGACTTACGTTACGTAAATAACTTAAACAAATGCACATTAAAACAACTACTTCCCGGGCAAATACCCACGCCGGACATTGAATTACATAATGTACACCTGCTGTTGCACATCAATAAAATATTGCATAATGCAACAAATTTTGATCCGATGTATTGAGTCACGATATATGACCAATTGCAGATAGCAGAGATGTTTCCTAAGAAGTTTTTTTTTAATACCTCTTGAAATAATTTCAGCCCTGACTTCCTGCGTATAAGGTTGTCTTCTGAATAAAACTTTCACTTATCTACAACTATGATTATGAATGAAATCAGTCGTTTTTGAGGATGAATTAGAAACAGCTTTACAGTCGACAAAAAGTCTTTGCCTGGTCCGGATAATTCCCCGTACGAGTAGTACGCAGTTAGCTCATATCAAGCCAGTCTGCTGGACATTTTTAACAATATATGGGTAACAGGGAATTATCCTCAAATTTGAAAAGTGGCAACTTTTGTGTATATCCTCAAACCAGGAACAATTCGATTCAAAGGTCTAGCTACCGTCCGATATCGCTAAATTGTTGGATGAGTAAGCTACTAGAAAAATCTTGTTATGTTAATCAATTGTTCCCTCAATACTAACAGCTGACCAATACTAACAGGTCAGCTGTTAGTATTGAGGGAACAATTGATTAACTACGAAGTAGAGTTTAGTATCAAGTAGTCAATTGTAGAGTAACATTTCCTAAATTCTACTTCGTGGATAATCAGATGTCCTCAGATTTTCACATTTATGTGCGGACCATTTTTTTTTCTAGTAGCATGGGTAAGCTACTAAAAAACAGATAATTGATAATAGATTATCTAGATTTTCGCTTTGAGAACGTTTTTCAAAATGCTTTTTTAAAAGATAAACTGTTTTTGACCTCGAGAGAACGTATCGAGCGTATAATAAAAATCGACGACGAAGTTGACGTTGGAAGTCTCGAGTCATGTCTGTACTAAGATCACACGCGTGACATACTGGTTGCGGTCAACGTGACAACCAGTACTTTACGCGTGCGCGTGTGATTTTAGTTCAGACATGACTTTAGATTTCCAATGCCAACTTCGTCGTCGATTTTTGTTATACGCTCGATATATACATATTATATTATTTATTTCCAAATAAAATTCCAAATGAATAAATGATTTTTTCCATGTGGACTTCGAACTCTCCACTTCAATATTCCGGCCTGTATATCTAGTAGACTCTGTAAGGATCCATTAATAATCGATCTTTTTGCCAATTCATCAATCATTATTTTCATTATCTATTATACCACAATGAGTTTTAACTCAAACAAATGTCACTCTCAACCTCATTCGATTCAGTTGGATTAATTTTGATTTTATTTTATCAATAATAGAATTGTTACAATTTTTAAACGAATTATTTTCTAGAGCTGTATGGACAGAAATACTGTCCGTAAATTTGATTTATACTATTTTCAATAGCCCAGATAATAGCGTTAATGATGGCCACAGCGTTAGCTGTAAAAATGGATGCTGTTGAAAATAATCGATTTAGTACGATTAAATTTTGACTAGGGATGTAACATTCACAATCCATACCTTAAGAAGATTTGGACCTATTAATAAAAATTTTAATAACTGAATGAAATTTACCTATAGCCTCTTTATATACATTTTCATTGAGTGAATCAATATCAGAATATTTTGGTACAAATATATCAGGCGGTTATGTTATGCAATCTAATTCATTATCTAATATTTTCCTAGGTTTATCATTGAATATATTTAAATTTGTCGTATGTGCCAAGGTATCATATATACAATCGTAGGACTTATTTTTCAAAAATGCCAGTCATCATAGACACTGTTGATCGGCAAACAAATGAGTAAAATTATTCGATTGCAGATTAAGAATACATTCATGAGCTAACGTTTACCTACGTCGATGAAGAGGAAGTTCATATTTTTGAGCAAGGTGGGCTTTTCGTGGTGTTGACAACATTGCGCCCAAACAGATACCTAAAGCTTTAAATTAAATTCTATCAAAAATATTTATATTAGATCTGGATACCTAATTATAGAAAATGATTGCGCAGTCCAAAATTTATCGATCATTTAGATAAAATAACAAAGAGCCTTATGTGATATTCCCATTGTAAATATTTTATGTTGCAAAATGATTAAACCTACTGAATAATAAGCCTCAGCATTATCAACGAAAATTGATTTATTATAACCATTATTTAAAAATGTACTAAATCAGCAATTTGCTTCAAGTTTTACTTTAATTTCACTAATATTACACGTAAAAATTGATGAACGGAGTTAGAAAAGTAGGAAGTTTTCCTTGGCTTGAGTATTTATTATATACATTATCCACACAGCAAGCTTGAAGACGTGAAGACACTTCTAACTCGGACGTTTATTCGATTCAGTTCGTTTAATTTTGATTTCATTTTATTAATAATAGAATTACTCAGTAGAGCGTGGAGCAGAATTTGGTTAACCGTAAAAAGTAAACTATGACTGGTAAATTCTTCTACGATAGTATGAAGATTGATGCAAACTCTTACAAGGAAAGAGGAAGCAACACTTGTTCGCGTTAGAGTGGATCAAACCAACCCAACTCACTCATATCTTCTTGACCGTGTCTCAAATTGTTGAGGAATGCAAGACCTATATGCACCATCATTCCAAATGCATGTTTCCAAATGAGTTCACGATAATTTTTGATCAGCGTCCTATCAGAGCAGTCTATAATTTTGTGAAACAAACATTCGATTTACGGATATAAGGCAGATCAGTAGACGCTTAGCATGCTTGTCCATGTACCATATGTTTGTCTTTGTCTGATTTGGTGTTTGCTGCCTTGCCGTACATACCAACATTTTATTTATTCATTAATTTGACTATTTAGTACTGTCCGATCTTTAATTTATTCCTTTATAAAGATATTTCAGCTGTTTCACATTAACTGTATGCAATTTAACTTATTATGCTCAAGTTTGAATATATACTCAATGGCATTAGAAGCGTTAAACTCTGAAGGTATCATTTTTCTTACCTTCCTTTTTTTTGGTAGCAAGTTAGTTTTACATCAAGAATAATACAACAAAAAAAAAAAAAAATAATAATGTGGAATAATATTAAACAATATATAAAAATTATTTGACTTGTTTGTTTGTCAGATGGTGAAACATTCTTTTCTTTCATTCTTTTTTTTTGTTATTGGATAACTTTTTTATTTATGACAATTTATAATAAGGATTTAACAATCTTTATTACAAATTAATATAAATAGTGAAATAAACCAAATATTTTTGACTTATCCATTTACATTATTCTCAAATTGTTTCAAAAAGTCATAAATAACAAAGTTATACAAGAAACAATAAAACATTTGAATACAAAAAATTTGTTTGGCGATCTCGTTACTGATTGTACTCCTGTACACTTTTAGGTAAAGGCAACATGGGATTTTCATGTTTCCTTATCATTTCGTTCGAAGCCAGTTGAAATTTATGAATTAGCTGTGTAGGAATCTCAGTACCATATTGTAAAGTAGACGGTCATCATTCCATTATATACCATACTTGATCTAAAGGATTTTAAACCGGCTAAAACAGGAAAAAAATTAACGCTAGTTTACGATGCAGGTCCAAACTTCGACGACATTATTTCATTATTTTGCTGAAAAAATCGAGATAAGAGAATAAAGTTGGGTTGCATGACGCAATGAAAACAATCCTCAGCTCTCATACTGCTTTAAATAAACAAAATAAATGATCTGTTATCATTAGCCACAGTCCTTAAAACTATTATTACTATAGACCTGAGGAAATGTTCCCCAATAACCTTCTAGGGCTATCAACATGCCTAGACAAAATAGCGATTTGTATTTGTTCAATACGACATTACATCATTCTTCTTCTTAATGCTCCAGTTCTTCGCAAAAATGCAAACTTTGGTGTTCTATAGTTGAAGGAACTACAAATCGTGGATGCTATGAAAGAAGTCGAAAGGCTCGAAGGCAGCGATATATACTAGGAAGTCTTCTTTTCATACAAGACCACTAGTCATACATTAGGAGCTTAATAAAAATACGGCCACGCGGGGCTACTTTTCTGAAATCTTGAGACTCTGCGATACGCTTTGGTTGACAGAAGAAGGTATATGAAAAAGAAGAAAGCCAACTTCTTTTTCCTATACCATCTCCTGTTGGCTTTCATTTTGTTCCCCTATACTTTCTTTTGTTAATTAAGACGTACCACAGAGCCTCAAGATTTCACCTGACATACATGCAGTACAGCTGTTGGAGTGGAATTAACAGGTAGGCAATTTCGCGATTGAACACTAACATCTTGATAAGCAACAATTCGACCGCTGTGAAAATCTTTTATTGATATTTCGTTAACGTCTTCAGACTCGAGGGGTATTGTTTACGTTTAGCACAAAGGGCGGAAACAAAAAAATAAACGTATTTGCACGAAAGAGCCAGTATTAATCGTTTTATAAATAAAAATGTTAGATACTTTTTTTACAAAAAATATCAAAGGTACAAGGCTGAAATTGCCTTCACAGCAATTATAGACATTTTATTGCCCAATATGAATTCCATGAAAATTTTTATTCTTAGTGTAACGGTTCCAATGCTACTACAGAATAAAATTATATTAGCGTTAAATTTATTCGCCTTAATAATTTCCATTTCGTTTGTTTATTGTTTACGATTTTACGTAATATCACGAATTCGTTCTTACTTCCTGGAAAATGCGAAGCAATTTGTATGTAATACCTGCAGTGACATAAACAAGGAATTTAACGGTTTACGGCGACGCAGGGCCGTTTCCTTATCTGCGGAAGAGTAACAGCCCGCAGCCTTCGTCCTTCTTTGCCGTCGTTGTCGACGGTGCTGGTGGTAAATTTACAGGTTGTTTATCTGGACCCGGCGTTTACGAGTAACCACTCAACTGTGCCCATAATCGTTAATGCCGAAACGCCGGCGAAATTGTTTAAGCGCCCCCCACCTTCTCGCACTGCGAGAACGTTAAGTCCAAGTGTGCAATTTAAAACTGCATTAAAAACGGGGGCAGGCAAACTTTTCATTGCCCAATAAAGATAAATTGGCCAACTTTCAGTTGCGCCGTTTGACTTTATACCCCACACGCTAATTGGGAAGATGTTTTATTTCTCTCTCCGTCTCGTAAATTTTTAATGAATTATTATTCATCGCAAATTGGTAAATTATGATCGGCAAACTTATTGCAGTATTATTATAAAGACACTATAAAAAATGTTTGTAGATGTAGCCTCAGTTATCAATAATCTACTTCAATAGTACAACTTATAAATGCATTATTTTATCTTATTTGTACGACTCTATTATCATGTAGTGTGTAAGGTGCATTTTTTGTTGGGATTTGTTTTTGGTCCCACAAAAAAAAAAACTCATACTTGTTTCACAAATTTCAACAAACCTAAAGTGAAACCCCGTAAAACTTTCAAGTTTACTTTACACTTCCTCGGCTCCAGAATAAATCAACGCGATTCCCCGTCTTGATCCTTTTGATTTTTCAATTAAAATTCAAAACCCGAGCCGTCGTAATAAAAAAGAAAACTCATGTTTCGCATATTTCTCGAACATCCTCGCCTTAACACCCGCTAATTCTTTATGCACCCCCACCCTCGACACTTTTCCATTTTATCTGCGTAATCCAGTTTGAGTAACTTTTTTTCTACAGCGCGCCCTTTCACCGAGCGCACTTTTCCTCCTAATTTCTCTCCCTTCCCCGCTGGCGGCGTTATTCGAAACGCCGGCCCTTTTTATTGCTAGTAAAGCTCAAGATTCTAATTAAAATGCTGGCTTTGTAGTTGATTTTTTTGGGGTGAGAGAGGTTGATTAACGATGGGACTTGCCGGCGGGATTTGCTTTCGGACAACTGTTTTGCATGCATGTTTTAGTTTTGAAACTTGTAGACTTTTAAAATCCTGTATAGTGAATTTTCGGAGGCAGCAGCCACCGGAACTAGAAAGATTTTTTTTAAACATACGAATAAAACAAATAAAACATATTCCATATTATTCTGCCATTTTCTTCGTGGAAACAAATTTTCATATTCTGTAAATTTAAACCCTTTTTTTATTTTTATTTTCAGTTGCCAAATATGTGCTTCGATCTGCTACGATCAGTTTTAACTTTGAAAATAATCCCAGCTGATCGAAACACATGTTAGGCAACTTACAAAAAAAAAACAAGTGTTTAATTTTACCCAATATGCAAATAAAAACATTAAATTGAATAACTTTAAATTCTCATGAAATTTAAAATTATGCAATTAAATGTATCTTTTTATTTTATTTACTCCTAGACTTTTAATAATTAATTCATATTTATTATTCAATTTGAAACAAATTTCATGAGAATTTTGACTGTGAATTAAGGTTGAAATTATGATGATGGTTGTGATCGTTGAAATTATATTTATTGTGTAACAATTCTAGAATTGATGAAGAATGAACAAAAATGAAGTATGGGAGAATTATGAGAATATATGCTAACATTTTAAACAAATAAATAGTATAGTAATTATAGTATTTTAAAAATTATCTGAAGTTGCTTTGTAAAATAAATAAAGGAAATTAATAATCTTAATGTTTTATTTTATTTAAATATGATATATGCATTTTTAAGTCTACAAATTTATTATGAAATTACTAATATTTAAGTATGTATGATATTTTTATAACTATTGGTAATAGCAATATTGTATTTTTTTTAGTTATGATGAAGCGCCTTTACTTAAAAATACACTCTTGTGTATTGTCGCAAATAACGAAAGTAAACCTACTTTATCCAATGTTTAAGTAGATTTATTTAACATTACATAAGTTTGTACGCTTGTACAAAGCATACTCGAGGTAACAAAGAAGCGAACTTTTGTTCGTTGAAAAGATTATTTATGTGGCGAGTGAATAATATTAATTTTATACAGTAGCGACTTGACAGCGACAACAAATTCATAACTAGTAAAGTTTAAGCGGCGGGCGCCGACACCGTTTTAGTTTCAGCACCTCCTCGCGCGAATAAATTGTTTCTTTATAGAAACGCCCGCCCCGCAAACACCCCTATATTCGCGCGCGCGTTGGACGCTTTTGTCTCAAAGTGGGAAATGTGCGCTCCTCCGGGCTAATTTCAAAAAGACATAAACCGAGTAGCAGCGCCCTAATTACCAGATAAGATTCCCGTGAACGCGGGAGAAAACGTTGCCTCTTTGTCCCCGTCACTCCTTGTTTATGCGCCTTATCTTTCTCGCTTTACGTCCCGTCATTTTCGGTATTTTTAATTCCGCCCTGGTACACTTAGTCCGCCCAAGGAATCTGATTAATATTTCACTAGGATAGCGCTCGGAAAAGTACTTCGGCTTCCCTCATAGATTAAAAAATTAAGACTCCACCCCGCACATCCCCGCTTCCCCTCTTCCCCATTCCACTGCTGGATTATGCAATTTGCATTTTTAATCGTGATGCTCTTACTGCTTCCAATGAGACTTTTAACGACTCGCTTTATTTAGGAACTTCTATTATATTACGACTAACATATAAAATTATATTACAACTACAACAATCCACTTAAAACGAATACATATTAAAATGTTTAATAAGGTTAATTATATAAAATAAAATTTTCACAGCCAATCAATGATGATTGATTAAAGAAAACATCGGAAAAGCTAAGTCTTTGGTGATGCACCCAAGTTATTATGTAGAGTTTTATCATTAAAACTCATGCTCATTGAATATAAATCTTTATTTTGTTCGATGAATATGGAATAGGATTTTTAGTATTTAATATGTTTTTTATATTCAGATTGGATATGGGCACTTAAAACTGCCATTATCAATAATATACAAAATCAATTTGAGTCAAAACACTTGACTTTATTTTGCAACAAAATGGTTAAATTTAATTTATAAAGGTGAACGCTAACCAAATCAAACTAAAACTTAAAAGAAAAAATAATTTATTCACATGGTCACAGTTATTTAAAATAAATTAAATAAAAAGTTTTAGAAAAATAAATATTGCATTATACAATATTTTATTGCTATGCAACAGCAAGTGCCCATTATATGGTTCAATTTCCGGCGGGTTACAGGCCAGAGTAGTTCTTGTTTTATTGTACATTTGTTTCAAAGTACTTATATGACGTAAGTCAAAAAGTCACAGTACCTAAAGAGGGAATAATTTATTAATTATTTTCAAATTATTTTATTTAATTTGTTTCAAACTAAATCCATTTCTTTTAGAAAAACATTGAAGGTTATAGTTTCGCTGTAAATGAAAAAATGTTACTTCGAGAATATTTTATAAATATCTATATCTCTCGTGATATAGATATTTATAAACGAAAAATGTATTAGTGATTTTTTCATCATTATGTTTTAATAAAAATGATTGTCCTTTCTCGAAAATATATTTAGTTCAATGAAAAAATAAGTAGGAGAAAGGACAACCATTTTTATTTAAATAATTAAAGTCACCACAACCAACATAAAGAAGATCATGATTTTTTTCACTTTACTCCGTTATTTCACTTTTTTAATATTAGTTTAATTAATATAATTACACGAACTAATAATTTTTAATCCCGCCTATCTGAAATAATCCTTGTTCCTCGTCGGATTTTGAGAACTTTACGGCACAAAACGCAGGACGGAATAATACGTCACCGTGATCGGATCACGCGACTCGACCTTTCATTACGTGCAGAACGGGCTGTCCCTTGGCGTCCGCATAGGTGAGTCACGTAATAACCCGCTACATTCTTTCTCCCCATTATGAGCCGGTCGACACAATGCTCTATTATTATTATATCTGTAATCCGGCGATGGGAAAAGATAGACCCAACAAATCTGCCCCACTTTGATCTTCTTGCGTGAAGCCATTTCGCTTGATATTAAGTAATATTTAGCTAATTATACCCCAACGAACGGGCGGCGGATTTAAAAGGAAAGAAACAAATAAGGAGGGTGGGTTTGACGAGGGTTGCTTGATAAATAGTGTTGATATTCGTTTATTGATCGGCGCAACATCATTATTTTCTTTTAACTAATTTAATTAGCTCAAGTATGCAAGAATTTGTCTACAGGAAGCTCTAGTTGTCAAAGAAGGTACTGTCAAACGGCGTCATTGGCGCTATCTGATACTGTTGACATCTGTCAAACATTTTCAACTCACAATAATATAAGTTTCATACAACCGCATAGTTTGTAATAGCGTTTAACATGGTGATATTTACATATGCGGACAGCATTGATATTCTGTTACCATTTGAAGAAAAAAATGCTGCAGAAACGCATCCGAAACTTACGATGAGCATGTTTTTGGTAAATCATAGTGCTATGAGTGATTTAAGAAATTCAAAAGTGGCGATTTTGATATGAGAAACGAAGAGCGTGGAAGTATATCGAAAAAGTTTGAAGATGGCGAATTACAAGTATTGTTCAATGAAAATGACGCTCAAATGCTACATACTATATATATATATAAGCACTACACTCCTCGTGGAGTTTGGCTGCTTCTTTTCTGAAGCTTTCATGATCTACTTGTAGGGGCGGATCAGACCCTATTTACTTTTAAGCTATGTGTCTACCTACTAAACAATTAAATATGATAAGGAAAGCCATGAGATAGACCCAGAAGTTGTGAGAATGGGTTCCATATGAATTTAATTGAATTGCCTCGCCGAAAAGAACACCCGTTGTCAGGAAAATTGAAATTTGCATTCGGTGCAACTATCGTGTCCTTTGCGCTAAGGCGTCACAGAGTTTCATTGTACTATCATTCATAATAAAGAGCGTCACGGCTAATAAGCCAAGAACTACGGCTCACAAGTGTCACTGCCGAGGCATAGTGCGAGTTCAATATCGAGACACCAAGCCCGAGCCAGTCATGAATTAGACCAAAGAACAGATATCAGAACTGAGCGCACTGACGCTGAATTGTCGAACAATATCGACCTGCATATAAAAAGACGCACTCGTAGTGATTTACCAGTCACCTGCACACACCGATCGATGCCCTGCAAGATACGCATCTCCGCGGTAAACCAGAGCTGGTCATCGGCTATTATTGGGCCTATACAGATGCGAATGGTGTCGCGGTGCATAGCTCGTTGTCGAAAGCAGTCCAGTCAGTGAAGCCCATCAATGAGAGGCTCATGGCATACGCGTTTCCATGAATGGTCGCGATCATTTTCGCGCTTGCACCTATACGCCATGAGAACTATGTTTTCGATAAAGTGGTCTCGAGCATATCGGCAAGTGACCGGATTATACTGTGTGCAGACGCAAACATGAAGCTCGAACCATATGCGCATGAGTCACCAGCGTTAGGTATCCCGTACAACCAGGAAGAAGTCATGTGCGATTATGGATGGATCTGCTTGAGAAGCACGAGTTGCTGCTCTCCTCCACAATCATCACGGAACCATCTGCTTACTTGGAGCAGTAACTTAGTACTGTCTGCCGAAGAGCAAAGACGTCGCGGATTGAGAGTGCTCTGTGCACATTTTGACTATGTTATGATCCGCAAACAAGATCGCGCAGTATCGCGCAAGTGCCACACGATGTGTCGTCAAGAATTTAACTGTGATCCCGAATCGGTCATGTGTGCCATACGTATACACAACTGGCGCCAGATCCAACGAGCGCCACCACTATAGCCAGTCTTTACCAGGCTGGTCTATCCTGAAATTTGAAAAGCGTATACGTGAAGGGCGCTTGGGTATTTGCACCAGACCAGGAGATGATGATTCCGACACCAAGATAAAGGCTGTCATAATAACATCGCCGAGACGATACTCAAGCGTAATAAGTAAGTATTATTTCACGAGTGGAGTATGCCGCAAACTGTACACCGAGATGTGCTATGTTAGAAGCTACTGCAGGGCGCAAGCTGAGGCGAGCCTTCAAACAATCTCTGAAAAGAGACAGGGAGGCGCTCTAGCTAGAAAGATCAAATCAGCCGGAAGAAGCGTGAGCTAAGAACAACCCAAAGCGGGCGTACTACATGCTGCAAGCTTTCAGTGATCGCCTGAAACGTACCACACAACTGGTCGAGATGAAGGACGGTCAACTTGTCACGAGTGATGTAGCCCTTCCGATCTTGACAGAATGCTTCCTGAACCAGTTGAACAAACCTTCACCAGAAGAAGAATGGGTACTTATTCTTCTGGTGGTGGTTTGTCTATCAAATCACCCGATTGTGGAAGAAATAACAACGACCATCTCCCGAGGCTTTCTTATTCTTCATCTTTCGAACGGGAAAGTCTCGGGAGATGATAGCGAAATGCCTGAAGAACCAAACCCTAATGGGGGATTTAAGAGCTACTGCGCATTATTCACAACATCTGGGCGTAGTTCACATTACCAGGTAGCTGGAGATCAGCAGCGACCATCCCTCCATTCAAGTCGGGCCCAATTGCAAACAACGTACAAGCTACTTGAGAGGATAATAGGCTCTCCACTGCTGTCCGGCCGCGAATAGGCGGCAAGGAGCGAACAGTGTAGGTTTCGACCCGGAAGGTCAACCATCTATCAAATCAACATTCTGAGGCGAGTCATGGAGGTACGTTACGAGAGTAACAAGCTTCTTTATCTGTGTTTTCCAGATTATGCGAGCGCGTTTAACAGCTCACCCAGGGACAGACTGTTCCAGATGGCGTAGTCCGACGGAGTACCACCAACCATATGTTTCCTTCTAATTGACATAAAAAGGGACGCGTGACACGCAAAGTTTTATATCCGGCCCGATACTGTTCAACTTTATGATCGATTACATCATGACAAGGGTCAACCAGGAGGAGACTGGGATACGCCAAGATTCTGAATCCAGCGCGATACTGATCATCTTTGTGATCGATGAAATCATTATAAGGACTAGCCAAAACTTTGCACATGAGGTCACAATCCATCCAACGAAGCACGTTGATGATCTGGTGATTGTCGCGACAAGCGGAGCGCAACTCAAAAGGGTCTGCTTCAAGCTAGCGGAGCTGTCAGCGATATATGGCCTCACTCTCAAACTGGAAAAGTGTACTATGTGTGCATGCGAAGCCAACGGTCGGTGTGATTATTGACGGACAGCCCATCGAGATCATTGATGAGTTCTGCTATCTACGTTGCGTGATACTGCGCTACTGCTGCTGTGAGATGGAACAGAAAAGATTATGGAACTTTCAATTTTCTGCACCGCTGCCTGTTTTTAACCCCGATCTTCATGAGCATGAAGTTCAAAGTGTAGCTGACAGCAGTCCGTCCAATCATACTGTGCGCAGCTGAGACATGGTCAGGAACAGAGAAGAAGACCTCAACAGTCATGACTCTACGAGCGCCATCTGCTGAGGCGAATGTTCGGCCATTACCATCCCGATATGCCGTCATGTGTATGTGTGTTTTTTTTTGCGTGGGACCCACAAATTTTCAGAGAGATGGGAGAAATATATAGCGAGCAATTTCAATATTTTATTGAAAGTGTTGCCTTTCAATAAAATTTTTGTTATTATTTTATTTTTATACAATAAACGTGTATTTCTTATAAAAAAAGATTACTTACTTATATACCTAATACATGTCAGGAATTGATTTATAATTCAATAAAGAAAAAAATATGAATAGCAGACTGCAAAAATTAAGATACACACACAAAGTCGTTACTAGTCAAATAATGAAGGTTATGTTTTTATGCCATGACGGTAATTGCAAAACTATCAATAAGGCAGACAGTTCGGCGGAAAAAATAAATTACTCAATTTTGTTTGAATAGTATCAAACATGAAAATACGGTAATATTCGATTTTTTTTAATAATCACCATTGTTGAGACTGTAACTTCATAGTAAATCATAATATGATCACTGAAATAAACACATATTTTTTTCCAAAATTATTTATTGTATGTTTTCATAAATAAATACACAAATTCATGACTCTATGAATACATTCAATACATGATTGTTGTAAAAAAAAACATAGCAATCGTTATAAATAGAGTATTCTGTTTGTTTGTTTTACATTAAATATTTTTCGGATCAAAATTTGTTGTATTATGCAATATTTTATTGATATGGAGGTGTAGATTATGAAATTCAATGTCCGACGGGGTATTTTCTCGGAAAGTAGTTGTTTTAATGTTAATTTCTTTAACGTACTTAAATAACGTAAGTCAAAAGTCACAGAGCTAAATGTGGAAATAATTTATTAATTATTTTCAAATCATTTTTTATTTAATTTATAGTAAGCGTTTTTTCAGTAATTATAAGATTTTTGTTGTAAACTTCAGGTAGTTTAAATCACACAGTAATTATATAATTTTTAAATAAATTTTCATACACAGGTAACGATAATAAAGATAAACATGAAATATTAAAGGATTATTGAAAGAAAATTTGTTCATTGGAATTTGTAATTTTATAAACATCGTATTATATTTTTAATGAGATTTTAGTTTAGTTTTGTTCTTCTAAAAAGAATTATTCGAGTTTGTCACCATTGCTTAGATTCATTCATTCGCCATTCATCCCTCTCCCGATTGTTGCAGGAACGTTCTAAAATGAACGCAACTGTAATAATCACATAATAGCGTCCGATAACTATCTCTTTGTGCTGGCTAGGATGTGTTAATGGAGAAAAACTAAGTAAAATGGAGCTGTAATGAAAAGTTTCGCCGGAGAAATCGAAAAATTCCCAAAGGGGCCGAACAGAAAGGATCCGCAACGAGGTAGAAGAACGGCCTCCCGCCCGAAATAAAGAATGTTAGGAGGTTGATTGGCGCGGTGAGACCGCGGTCTCCGGGAGATCATATATAAAACCCGGAGAGGTATAATGGGTTTTAGTGGGGTTTACCGGCGGCGCTTCATTATCACGTCCCACCTACGAATATTACCCACTTTATCTCTTCTCTTACAACTAACTATCACGGAATGCACATATACCACATACGATTCCAGCAAGGACTGTTATAAAACACAAAAGTGGAGAGTGAGATAATTTAGTTTGAATTGTGTTGATTTTTTTATCTGTGGTTTTATGTTAATTAAAGTGCGCGTGATGATTGAGACATAAACATTTCGATTTCTCTGAAACGCTAAATGTTAATTGGTGTAACTGATTTTCTTACACGGTTATAAAATTTATTGGTTTTCCGTAATTACACAACTTTCCAATTCCCGCATCGATTCACAAGCCGTATTTTGTTTCACTTTATTGAATTCCAACGTTCCTCGATTCAATCGCATTATTACAAAGAATTTATAAATTACACCTTTTTAATTGACATAAAATTCTCAATTTCTAAATGTTTAATTCACTTAATTATGTTAAAAATTTAACTAATTTCACTGATACCTATCATGTGTATATTATTAAAATTTCTGCGAGCTTTATTGCAAAACTACAAAATAAAACTGTGGAAATCTTCTATCGTGATTTGCCTTTTGTATCGTAGAAGGAATGCCATACAAAATAAAAAATCTAGAAACACGTTCTTATCTACATTTTACTAAATAAAAAAAAACATATTTCAACTTTTCGAGATATAGATATCCCTTCTTGATTTTCAGGTCCCTGTATTTAATATTCACTGTTGATTTAATTAGAAGCTAATTAAAAAACAACACAACTAGTTAGACTTCTTATTTAATAATTTATTTCCTCTTTTATTTCCTTCCTTCCAATGGGGTGGTTTAAGATAAAAGAGGGGCTGGTTAAATAGTCAATTGGTCCACACGCCCTGTTGCCCTCCCCTGCTTTCATATTTATATATCCTAATAAAGGAAATAAAAGACTAGGATTACAGTTCGGTAGGGAGGCCTCTGATTTGGATGTAAAAAAAATGATGAGGGGTGGGGTGGCGGGATTCAATTAAGTACACAAATTAAACGTCAGCGCCACTCACCGCTTTGATATAGTGGCTCGTTTCATTTGTAATTTTTACATATGTTTTAAATTATTTAGGCGGGTGTCGGAATAAAATAATGTTTTATTAATCCGTCTTTTATTTACGAAAGACATTATTTTCCTTTTTTATCTTAAGGGGATACTACTTTTCTTAAAGCTGAGAGCGTTTCTAATTTCAATATTTTTTACGTATATTAAATTCGTGTGCTCAGCCATTTATCGCTAGGTAAACCTAGAGATAAATGGTTACGCTCGGCGATAGAATTTACAAGAGGCCGAAAAAATAGAGAATTAGTAGCTGTTAGATTTTTAATTTCTTAATTTGTTATTGTGAAAGTTAAATGATAATAATGTGTTATCATTTAACTGATGTTGCGAATATTTAATTGAACGCAATTACTACTATATACTGTATATAAATAGTATTAATTGCTATTTATATCAAAATAGTCCCTCTTCTCTAACTTAGGAGAAATGACAACTATTTTTATTTAAATAATTGAAGTCTTCACAAGCAACATAAAGAAGAATAGTATTAATTTCATCGAATTAAATAAAAACAATAGTTTTCGGTTTTTTTTGCTTCACATTTTTTAATGTACTACAAATGTTTTGCAACATCACTCCAACAATTAAATGACAATAATGTGTTTCTACAATAACAAATTAATAAAATAAAAATCAATTGTATTTTTATTTAAATTCTGAATATGCAGTTTCATATTTAGGTGATTGCATAAAATATTGAATTTAACAATTGCGTTATATAAACTTAAAAACTCGCTAAATTTTCATCGCGATGTTAAAAACGCACAATTAAACACCAACTTGCATAATTAATTTGCGTGCTTCTGTTGTGTAATAACAATAATGACATTTTTTCATCGATGATAGAGTGCCGCGATTAGTCGGTATTTATTGCAAGTGCACACCGGAAATAATTAATGTATGCATAATGCAATAATGATATTCGAGTCTGGTACGCATTAATATTCTAATTAAACGTTTCAGTGATCATAAATAAAGCCGAAATGTGCCGGCGCGCAAAAATTTGCAACGCAACGAGTTCTCGATTTAATTAGCCCCACATTTTCTGCACCCTCCCTCCTGCGCTTCCCTCTCTTTCTGTTAATGCTGATAAAATATTGGGTAACGTTTATGTATTTATGAGGAATTAATTAATATAGTGGATATTAGAAAATGTTCGAATATATGCGTTTCATTTTTTTGTCGGGTTTCGTTAATCAAAAGCTTCATTTACTAAATTAATTTGCGAAATATTAAATCATACAGAACTTCTTTATATAAATGATTGTATTTAGTGAATTATGTATATATATAGTATTTATACCAATACTATAAATGTATAAACTTCAAATTCAATGTCAATACTTTATTATTTTAAATAAAAAATAGTATTTATTTACTTGGTCAGTTATTTAATAATTTAAATAAAAATGATCAATATTTAGCTAAATGTGGAAATAATTTATTAATTATTTCCAAATCATAAAAACGATTACTTCATTAATATTACATTATTAAATTTTTCACGGATCAAAATTTCTTGCATTATGCAAAATTTCATTGATATGTAACAGCAGGTGTCTATTATGTAATTCAATGTTTGGCGGGGTATTGGCCCGGGAAGTAGTTGCTTTAATGTACATTTGTTTTATAAAGTACTTACGTAACGTAAGTCAAAAAGTCATGGCAACATAAGGGAAAATAATTTATTAATAATTAATTATTTTAAAATTCTTTTTATATAATTTATGACTGGATTTGTTAGTTATGAATGAATTAAAATACTGCATAGATTGATTGCTTGTAAATATAACAAAAAATGAATTTTGTTCGTTGTGTTCGTTTAAGACACAACCTTAATTACCCGAGAGCTAACTGTAATGATTATTTGTTTTCAAACTATTCCTAATTAATTGAGACTTTACATCAATTTTCTCGATTAGCTCTTTACTCTTTAATAAAATCAATCCGCATACAACACGCAGCGTTGTCTCTCCGCGTTTCGCGTCCATCAAATGATTGTGCTTATGACGTTTAATCGATACAAAAAGCGAAACTAATTGATGGAATCACGACGGATTGGAGGAGCAAATAAGTAATATGACTTGAACTGATTTTGATGGGAGGACTGTACTTGACTGATGAGGGATATCAATCAAGCGATGCACCGCGTATATGTACTTTTCTGATCAACGTCCTGAGCGGCGGGGCAGAGGGGGGTGGTTGTGATCAGAGAGTGAGGGGCTTTTCTCTCGGGAGAGTCCCGACAATGAGCAAATAACGGGGCTTCGTACAGAGATTTATCTCGATACGATTATTTGTATGATGGAAATGGAATTAATTCGTCGATGAGGTTTGACTTATATTTCATCTTATAAATTATTAATCCATCATCGTTTGAAATTGTATTCTTAAAATATTATAATTACATCAAATTAAATATTTTCTTTAATCTAAATGAATTAAATTCTTAAAATGAAATATACATTTTAATAAATGAGACAATTATACTTTTACACTTACTTTATTATTATGTAACATATTTACTGAGGCTTTAATATAATTTAGTTACAAGACAATATTTAATTCAATATGAATATAATTTCTTAAATTGCTTACAGTATTGTGTGTAAGTTCTCACTGTATATTTGGAATTTGCAAGTAAGCAAAAATATTTCTGGGTATATCTACTGAAACATTGCAATAAATTAAGTAATTTTTCTTACTGCATATTCAGAAGCAATTTCAAACGCATTTCTTAAATTGCTTGCAATGTTGCGTATACATTTTCTCTCTATACGTAGAATATACTGGTTAGTATATGCAAGCAAAAATATTTCAGGACTATATCTACTTAAAATTGTATTAAATGAAGCAATGATTTTTTTTTCTTGCTCCATATTCAAAAGCAATTTGTGAAAAATTATTTAAATTAGTCTCACCATTACTCTAATTACACACTGCTATTAACTCCCATTGAAATGATAATTAACTAGAAGAAACTAGACATGATACACGAAAATATCACAAAAAAATAATCCCCTAGAACGAAAAAAAAAAAAGAGTCTCTGGCTGCAACGTACAATTTGTTAATTAGCATAGCGTCTACTTGAAAGACAGGCCACGCAACGCGGAACAAACAATACTATATAATAAACTTGTCCGGGGAACACACCTCAACACATCCATCATATTTCACGCGTAATTCACCCTGTAATTATTAATAAACTGTATCAACATTTCGGAATAAAACACCAGAAAAAAATTGTAGGTAAATATTACAAATACATCAACACGGAAAGCGATTCCTAGGGGAAGGAAAGGTGATATTGACGTTGATTTATTGCGTTTTCATATTTCACGCTTCGAGTTATTATACAAAAGAAATATAATTATGTAGCAATTTCTAAATTCTAAGCGATTTTTTTATTGTTAAGTTATCTTAAACACATCATCTTGATTATATTTACACTTACATTAAATTTACAAAATTCATTTCTTATTTACAAGATGGCTTCATCCGTTCTCCTACTTTTATTTAGATTTAAATAATAAGTCTCCGCAACCAACATAAAGAAGATATTTTATTTTATTCAAAGAGCCACAAAAGACAGTGTTTTTTTTTTTATTTTCATTCCATATACTTAAGCAAACATAAATTAACAACACAATAGCAACGAATACCTTCAAATTTAACATATTTCTAGACTACATAAAACAATCTTAATTATATATATATATAAAATCTTTATTTCTGAGAAATACGTTAAATTATATTACAATATTTACAACATTACAACCATAAACCTCTAGTTAAGCCTCAGAAAATGGCTATTGACCATCGGTCTTTCTGCCTGTCTTTAATTTTATATAATTTTCTGTAACTCATGTAATTATGTCTTACGTTTTATATAACTATAAATTATGTAACTTATTTTAGGTTTTAGTGCATATAAATTTGGCTTCACATTAGTTATTATTAAAAAAAATAATTTTAAATTCTCTTGAAAATGGGTCGATAACCCGAAACTAATCAAGAATTTTAAAATTATTAAATTTAATCTTTTGTTGTTTTTAATTGTTCTATTCGTTGATTTTTAATAATCTATTCATATTTAATTTATACAATAAGAACTTCCAATGTTTAAACATTAAAACTATTAAGAATATTATTCAATTTTCAGTGTAGATTTTGAATAAAAATACAACTTGTATTGATATTGAATATAATCTGTAATTTAATATAACGTGTGTTAAAGCAACATAATAATTGTAAAAACATTTTTTTTTTTTGAATTTTTGAATGTTTTGAGAAGTGTGCTATTTAAGACAGTTTTTGATATTAATGAAATTGTACCGATTACCTCAATATCTTTGCAATGCGTTGATATAGATTTTATTAAATTAAACTTAGGGCAATGTGGAATTAAATAAATTCCTTGCTGCGAAATCTCTGTAAATTATATAAGAATAATTCTGTGAATTTATTAAAATAAGTAAAGAATTGTAATAGAATGACCATAAATAATGTGCTATATTTGACTAATACAGATATAATTTAAATTATGATATTTCATTAATTATAACCTCTTTATTTTTAGAAGCATGTCCGTCACTTGGATGATGAAATATAGGCGGTGATTTTTAGAATTTTTTTAATATTTTCAATAAACATCCACGCGCTCTCGTCTCTCAATTAATATTCCCATCACGTATTAATTAACATTTCAGCGATGATTAATAACGATTCATTCGACGGCGCGCGAAGGGGTGGATTAACTGCGAATCAACGGCTTATCCTTTCAGCCTGAAAGATTCCCGCGAGCCGATTAAAATTTCGAGTCTCGCGAATAAGTCATAATCTTTCAAGCCTTAATTACCCATCGCGATTTGAAAGGAGAAGACAAAAAATCAATCAATGCATGAGGGCTATTTTATTTTCAATCTACATTAGGGTGTAAAGAATGGCGGGTGAATATAAAAAATGGTTTTATTACCTAAAGAAGCTACAGAGTAGCAAAATCAGTTGTAGTGTAAGTAAATTGAAAATAGTTGAAAATCGAAAATATTTTATATTTTTTGTCAACATCGAAATCATCGTCTTTGAAGCGACGGAAGCAATCACGGCACGTTGTTTCACTTAAAGCACCATCTCCGCAAACATTTTGGATCACTCGCCGTGCTTCAGTCACAATTTTCTTCGAATGAAAGACGATTATTTGGTATAAAATGGAACATTTTCACGGAACCATAAGTAAATGACGCAACAAAAAATCACTAATGTGTCAAAAAAGTTTGTTTATCATATGTATAGGCTTGGTTCATGACGTTTTGGTTATGTTACAATTGACCAGCACTTGCTACTGGAGCCATCTCTTAAAAACAGCGGCCTAACACGTTTCAGCTATTGCAAAGAAAATACAATAAGTAACAATAAGAAAGCAATAATAATTAAAATGCAATATACGAAGTATGATTTTAATATAAAGTGGCTGAAAGACCTCATTTTGTAACTCTTTTGGATTCAATAAATGGATTTACTACTACAATAATAATATATACAAGTTAGTCGATGGCGAATTTACCAAACTACAATGATAATAAAATGTATTGAATGTAATGTAAATATAAACAATCTTTATAATTCGACTAATTATAAGGATAAAATATTTATAAAACTAGTTAAAATTTAAAACAATTCTAATATTTTAAAATTATCTGAAAACAAGCTTTGTAAAATAATCTTCATTATTAATTCCTTGCGGTTACGGTTTAGTGAAAGGTGTATAGAAACGCACACGCAAACATAGGTCTCCTTAGACCCTTAATGCTTTCTCCCTTTCGGAAAACCAAACACCAGTCTTCAGAACTACCAGTCCGCATCATCGAGAAAGGCTAGTAGTATTGAGGTTGGTGGATCACTAATTATTGACATATCATTTTGAAAGAGTATTTTCGCTGAATAAACAAAAAAAAAACCTAAAAACCCACGTTCATGTTTGTAGCTAACAGTATTTCCCCTCTCGATCAAACCTAGGATCGAGAAAAGAGAATCGCTGTTTAATTATCGGTATATATATATATATATATATATATATCAGCGTTTTCTTTATTACAAGTTTATTGATTTGATATTGGTGAGATTACATCTCCTCTCACTCGTAGAAGGGCCAGCCTATTTAACTATTATTAAAAAAAAAACTATAAGAAATGAATAATATAATTATTTCGTAATAAATAAATACAAAAATTTCCGGCCATTCTTCACCCAGTATGGATCTTAGATCTGGGCAATATCCCAAGATATGCTTCCGCAGTTTCGTCCTCCAAGCAGCAAATAATGGCTAGCCAGGTAAGGTATAATTTCATACAGTGCAATATGGACCACTCGAAGGCAGCCATAGTTACACTCTGTACAATAGCCTTAATTCAAATTAACCGGTAACTTCTTTTACAGGCCATTCCAGTAGCCTAGGATGGTGATCTACACCCCTTGGCAAGTCGCATCGCTTCTGATACCACACCTCTCGGATGGGGATATCACCGGCATCCTTGCTTCAGTCTTCTACAATCCCCAGTTTACAGAGACATGCTTCTAGTCTGCAGTATCCTATCATGACAGCGGCAATTCGCTATAAATTTACCAACTCGTCAGAGCCTAGTCCCAAACGCGCAGCAAGGCAGGGGAAAACTAGTGGGGATGGAGACACAGAACATACCAAGTCCTACAGCCGTAGGCGGTTGGTAATCTGGGATGGATTGAAACCCCTATGCAAGATAAGTCCTGATTAGGCGTGCCCTCTCTGATGAGCTCCAACTAGGTTCAGGATCTGATCCTGCAAAGGTAAAACACTCAGGGTTTACTGTGAAGATCTGGACACCGTACTGTGTCTGGAAAATATAAAGGACTACACCTGTGGCCAGACTATTGGTTGATTGTAACCACCGAAGACCTCCATCCAAAGCTATCAACAGCCACCCTGTGTATACCCAAGGAGGAATTCGACATTACCGAAGAGAAGGCAGATGTCATTAATAAACTAAGATTTCAAAATTCGTATCTGAACATTAAGAACCGGCCTGTCTACCACCATGCTGTCGGCAGATATCCACCCAGACAACTTTTCATCTTCGGCAGGGGAGAAGAAGACGGGAAAGTACTAAAAAATAAAGGCACCGAATAAATTATAGATTCCGGCTTATATAATGGAATTCCGTAACCCCAACAAGTCAAGTGCAGAGAGGAAATCCTAAAGCCAAAATTGTGGGCAAACCAGTGACTTCCAACTGTCCACTTTTATGGAAGTCCGCCAGGAGCCCAAAGTTACTGATACCACAGCCTCTTGTGTGGTATCATCACTGCAACCTGTTAATCCTCCGAGGACAGCAGCAGAAATAGCAAATGTATTTTTTGCATTGAATTTTCTCCAAACAGTCACCAATGAAGAAGATTTATATTCTTTTTTTTTATTTTTCAATTGAAGATGCGCACACACGGACGATGGTCTCCAAAACGGATAATCTCACAAACAAGACACTCACACTGAACTGGACTTGAACCCGTATATCCGTAGTGACCGAATTGCCAAAACTAGCGCCTTGATCGCTCGGCCACCACGGAAATTTGAATTGAACGTGGTGGCTTGCGCTTTGCCTTCGCATACTCTTCTTAAGCATCTTCGCCGTCATCTGTGAGATATTACAAAAGCTCTAGCAGAAGGGTGTGCCCTCGGACTAGAGGAGCAGCGCTGTTTTACACCTTAATGAGGAATATGAAAATGGCCATTCATACGTATAACTTAACACAGCACAATCTGGGCCACTCGAGTGTTGCCACAGCTACACTCTGTACGTGACTCGATTTGGCATCGGATACAATAGCCTTGATTCAGGAAATCCAGGGTCTGCGGACTTGATAATTTAACCGGTAACTTCTTTAAAAGGCAATCTCAGCAGCCTAGGATGGTGATCTGCTCCTCTAGGCATGTCACATCCCTTCTATCTTCTGACATCACACCTCCCGGATGGGAAAATCAACGTGGTAGGAGTGTGTGGTGGTGTATGGAAAAACAAGAATGTTATTCTGGCTTCAGTCTACCTCTTTAAGGACACCAGCCTTCCGCTTTACACTAGGAGCCTGGAAGGACTGGTCGAATACTGCAGGAAAAACTGCCACTAATCGCAGGTAGTGATTCCAATTCTCACCACATCACGTGGGGGAACAGGACATCCGACGCTAGAGGTAAGTCTAAGGGCTTATAGGGCAGAGCTGTACTGATGAGGGATGAAATCCTGAAACACGTGTATACAAATAGCCTTGTAACTATTATTTGTTGTTTCCTTTCATTTAATAATTTCGACTCAAACCATTGCAATTAACAGTATTACTGCTATGCAATAAACAAATATCTATTATGTAATCCAATATCCGGCGGGGTAAATGCTCGAGAAGTAGTTGTTTGAATTGATGTTTGTAAAACTCACAGTGTAAGTAACTTTTTGTAGTTGGAAAAAGGGATAGATCGAATTTTATTGATCATTTCCAGAAAATTTCCTTGTTTAATTTCATTGTAAGTGAATTTAATTTACAATTTTATTTTAGTATTATTTTTGCCTAATATTAGATACTCAAATTTTGTGTAATCCATCATTTATAAATTAATTTAGTTTTAAGTAGCTTCTTTAATAGATATATAAACATAAAATGTGTAATTAATTATTAAACTTGATATTTTCCGTACGTTATAGCCTCGAACATATATTAAATATTCGATAATTATTAAATAAACCCACAGCGTATGTACACAAACCATATATGTATGTAATACCTTTGAATGCATTGATTGTATTTTTTTAATAGCAATAAAAAACAATTGTGTGAAATGAGCGTAATATTATTAATATTTGAGTTGTTTTTCATTTTTTTAATTTCATTTGAGGTGTAAATTGGGTTTCAACGAAATTAACACATCGCTACGATATCAAACCGCAATCCAATCCGGAAAACTCATCCTTTATTCAAAGGTGAATTCGTTAATATTAAACAATCAATTGTTCGCGGTTATGAAGGGCGGGTAAATGTTTGCGCACCGAATTTTTTCGTTATTATTATTATTATATTTTGTGCGCGAGGGACACATTTTTAAAATTCACGAGTGTTCTGTTTGCGCCCGCGGTAATATAAATTGTATCATTAGATGAGTTATGTGCGGCGGAGACGTGATAAAACTCTTTTCCACTCTATAAAATA
This sequence comes from Philonthus spinipes, assembly GCA_963082785.1. NCBI lineage: Eukaryota > Metazoa > Arthropoda > Insecta > Coleoptera > Staphylinidae > Philonthus > Philonthus spinipes. The sequence goes on from OY720302.1 coordinate 12,829,408, forward strand.
TAACGGCGGTAAATCAGCCGATGATTAAATACGTCAATGGACAGCGGGGTGGAAGGGGGGGCCGCGGTGGGCACGACTTAAATCCGACATTTATTACTGCTGGCCGGAGACGCGCGCAAATGGAGAGCTCGGTTTGCTTTTTGCGATTTTTTATGGTTTGTTTGTTTCTGTTGAGAATATAAATGGGCATTCGTTGGAAATGTTCCATAACTTTGATTCTTTAAATTAAAGCAAACGTATTATTTGTTCCCTATATTAAATAATCAAATTTTGCTTATTAACAGTTTCATCCATCATTCTGATTTAAAAAATAATTTATTTCAACCACCACTCATCTAACTTTGGATAACTGGTCTTTGGGACCGGAATATCCATCACTATTTATTCAAATTCTAAATAAACTGTGACTGAATTATATTTATCAATTAATTTTCCTGGTTTTTGATAAATAGAATAAATTCGCCTTCCTTTTAGAACAACTTTTTATGTCTACCTTGTAACGATTTCGTTTATAAATTAGGAAATGGATAGCGTTTTGCGTGGTTTATAAAATTTAAAATAATGAAAATTGACTTTATTTCCCACTTCTTACATATATATTATATATATATATATATATATATATATAAACCGAAAAAAATTATAGTGGAAAACCCTTGAGCGGAGTTCTGAGTAAAGCTCATCAGGAATATATTATTTTATATTATTGTCGATATTAAATATACCCCGTATATGATAATACCGTTTTACACATACAAGAATTCTCGCAGGAAGGTATGCGAGAATTATATATAAAAAATAGCTATAATTCAATATATGAAAATGTATTTCGCTGTTTTACACAAGAATGAATTATTGTGAAAATAAATAAGGTTTAGTTTAGAGCAGATTGTTTTTACAACAGACGCGCCATTGTGCTTAACATTATTGGGAAACTTTTTTATGTAATTATTTTGAACATATTCAATATATTTCTCGAGCGAATTCTCACAAGAAATATATTATAAAAACTGTTGTTGCGTAAATTTATCAATTTTGTCTCTATATAATTATATTATGAATTTCTCAGAGAATTATTGTGAGTGTAAAACAGTCCTCAGAGTACATTCAACTCATTTTATACAATTCTTCACTGTTTTCTATTTTTTAATTTTTACAATATAAGAACGTCATATAATTGTTTATTTACTCTGCATTTTCTATTGGCAGTGTAAATTTTGAATAAATGTTTTTTTTAATTCCTTAATTCAATCCAGTTTATTTTTTATAAATATATCTTGTGTTAAGTAAATACTTTCATAAAAGGATTATTAAATTATTATTAAACCAATTAAAAATAACACATGCATTCAAAATAAATTAAACTTACCAATTAGAGTCATTAAACACACAATTTAAACTCTAATCATTCTTAATCACACATAAATATAAATTTAATCACACATAAATACAAATAATGTTCACCAACTAATTACACTCAACGAGCTTATTAACATTTTTCTCTCTCCCTTTTATTACATTTAACGAAGCCGCGCATAAATAATCCGTTTCGTAATTAATATCAATCCGGATTTTTATTTTTAATGAACGTCCGTATAAATCATATTAGTTTTTTTATTTGTTATTTATTTATTTATTCAGTGATAAATTCTAACCGTATATAAATAAAAATGAATTAGGCATTCCGTTTTTCCGGTTGATTTATTTGCGGTAAATTGAACGTTGTAAATGCGCGATATATATTACGTTTCGGGTTTTGTTTAATGATCGCGTGGTAAAATATGTAAATTCTGTTTTAATTAAGAAAAATGCTTGTTGTTCTGTTTTCGTTGTGTTCGGACATATGTATTATTCGACGTGTTGTGAACTGATTAATAGTCTATAAATTTATAAATATGAATTATTTCATTGCGGAATGCAGAATGCTAAACTTTGATTATTTTTATCGTTGTTTTGTCTGTTTACTAATGCTTATATTACATTTATTTATAAACTGAAGGAAAGTCTTGAATCATGAACATTTTCCATAACGAAATGAGAGTGTTAAAATCCATTATGGAAAACCCCATAATAAAATTTAAACTAAAGAAATGTAGTATTGTTGATTATTTCTCTTTTAATATCACTGAAGTGCGTGTGGTGAGTCCTTTTTTCAGTTTCATCCGTGAAGCGTTCATATTTTAATTACGCGCTGGTATCGGCGATGTCAACAAAGTACGTCCCCGCGTAATTGAAACGGCATCAAACAAGCAAATGATTAACTTCATTATATTTAATTGCCGATATTGCCCTCGATATTAAACGCTAAACGTATCAATCCATCACGGAGCGGAATGGGCGTTTATTAAATAACATCAGCGCTTAATTACACAAACGATAATTCAGGATCCTTTAAATAATTAAATCATTTAGATTAATTAATAAAAATCAATACTTTTTGGCATAAAGGATTTAATGGGAAAATAAAATTCAAACTATTTTCATTATTTCACTTAAATGAAATAAATGAAACAATAAATATATTTATATATCAATCATGCAATTACTCTACATTGTTATTAATTATTTTTAGTGACAATGCAAAATGATAATTTGTATTTTTTTGTATATGTTTGTAAAAGATAACCTTGTAATTGACGTTATTAAAAATACACAATATACATTCGATTATTGATCCTAATTAAATAAAATGAATTATAAAGGATTTGAGTGTTTTTGACATTGACCGACGCCTTCCTATGTATTGAGTTGATTTTGATTGAAAGGTTGTTTTTTTTGTTTTATTCCACTTGATTATTAATCGATTTATTTCTAATGCACACAGAATTTAATTAAATAATACTTAAAAAATTAAATTTAAAAGAGTTTAGGGCACAAAAACTGATTAATAGCAGCAAAAGGATATGTACATTATAGTTAACATTATTATTGTACTTGTCTATTAATTATTCGATTTTTTAAATTATACGCATTGTGCAACTTTTTTTAAACCACTTGAATTTTTATTAATCGTGAATAGTTTCGATTATACGGTTCATTCAAACAACACTATTGTTTGAAAATTAATCCAATTGGTGTAAAAATAATGTCTTTGTTTCTTGATATCCGGTCTTTACAATTGCTGATAAAATGTTAGCACTCAAATCGATTCTTGATAAATTGCCAAACTAAATTGCGCTACAAAAACATAGCTAAGAATTAAAACAATCCGCAAAATGCAATATTAAAATTAACCGCGACCAAAAAATGAGAACTATAATTTATAATTTTTAATTATTTAATTATAGATAGCAGTCGAATTATAATTATTTATTTCCTTCCTTATTGTTCTTTGTTGTGAATAATAAAGATAGAAATTCTAATCAACGAACACTCAATCAGACAACAGGACCGGCTTCTCAACATTGCATTCCGGTGAGGTGGAGGAGGACGAGGAGGAGGCTCCGTTTGTAATAATCCACCTGATGTGATTGGCGTTTTCAATCAATCCTACCTGTCCGTGGATAATTGCTTTTAGAACTTTATTCGACAACCCATTACGATGACGGCGAGATAGTTTCAGGCGACCATAAAAAGTAATGATTAATAAAAAAAGCGAGACTCCACATGAAATTATATGATTTGTATTAGAAGTAAAAATGCTTTATTCCATTTAAAATGTTGTGTTTAATTTACAAGAGTAAATAAATAATAGAAAGAAGTATTTATTCACTTGGCCAGAGTTGCTTAAATAAATTAAATAAAAAGAATATGAAAATAATTAATAATATATTTCCCGACAATCGCCATGCATCAATTCATTTGCGCAAATCAACAGGAGAGTTCAGATTTGTCTTTAACTTCATAATAAATTCATGACAGGGCAGAAAGACCTCTGGTCGATAGCCCAGACAGACTAACACCTACATGTATTCTAATTATTTATAGTGTTATAATTATCTATATAGTCTGAATAAACTTGCAAAGACTGTCCAAAAAACTTACGTGATTGTCTGTTTTTCGAACAAAAGAAAACCAATTCTACATATACTAACCACCTTATCGTAGAAAATAATTTTCATCATTTCGATGAAAACTTCAAGATCTTACTAAGGGATGAAAAAGGCTTGAAATTAAATATTATGGAGAGTATGGAAATATACAAAAGAAAATTCACCGGACATCTTCTTAATGACCAAGTGGACCTCACAAATTCACCACTAAAAAAAAACTGTCCCCTCATAAACTCATAAAATATTTTGTGTATATACAGGGTAGCCAGAATAGGTGTGATAATCTTCTGTTAAAGTGGTTCGTTAATTAATTTTAAGTAGAAAAAAACTAAAAAAAAATTTTTAAAATATAAAAATGAATTAAAAATTAAATAAAATAAAACACAAAAAAAATATTGGGAAATTATCCAATAATCTTCATTAGGCCATTAATACCTTAAATATATGACTAGAATCTGCTATTAATAATCGACTTATCATTAAATAAACGTTTGCAATATTTAGGAGGATGTCAATAGAAGTAATTTTAATCAAAACATTTCAAAAATATCACTGATTTCAAGTTACATATTTATTATATCAATGGCCTCTTTAGGGTTAATGAAGAACCGTACAACATTTTTTTACTTAAATTTTCTACTTGAAATTAATCAATGAACCACTTTACCTGAAAATTATCACACCTTTCTGGCCACCGTGTATACCCGGACAGTATAGTTTAAAGTATCATTTTTTCGTCTGAAAAAGCCACATAGTGGTGAAACAAATCTAGCGAGATTACAATAGACATTGAAAGACTAAATAGTGATATTTCATATAGGTAAGGTGATTTTCGTTAATTAATAAATAAACTTGTCAATATTCTACCTGGATGTAAATTGTTTGGTTTGAAGTGATAGCAAGAATTGCACTTCAAGTAGTAAAAAAATCTGCGACCACCGAAATCGTGATATTGCAGAAATCATGCCAAAATAAATCTTGAAGAAGTATAGAAACTTGCTAAAAACCTAAAAAAAAAACATATATGTATAAAAACCGAAATGAAAATAAGATTGTACATAAATGAGTGAAAATATTTGTTACCCAAACTACCGGCAAGTAGATTGATTGTTAACGGTTGCGTGAAAATCGCAACAAAAGACGGTCGGTGTGTATTGTTTTGTTTTACATAAAAGAGCCGAGTCATTTGGAAAAGGTTGTGTGCTGACCTTTCGAGAGCGCGGCCTCACGCCGTGATTTATTGTGTCCCGTCAAAAGTTTGTGTGCTTAATTTGACGACATCTTAATCCATTGTACTTCCATGCGCCTTAATTGATAACCCGCTTTCGCAATTGGTTATAATTATTCATTTTTTTTTAAAATTAAATAATTGAAAGCAATCATACTAGAACTGACAATAAATAGTGTTATGATAAATCATTTCAATCTGATATTACTTCAATTTAATCTGATATTACTTTATTTCTCATGCTAAATCAACTAAAAAAAATGATGTTTTACTAATGTCAGTACAATAACCAATGTATTTATTTTCTTAACAATAACAATACTGACAACAAAAAATTTGTAATGCAGCACTGCTATAAATCTGTTTCCCAGCGGTGCGCGGGTAGTGGTGAAAGACAAAAACTAAATATTTTAATTTTCTGTTAACATAATGGTATTCCAGACGATTATGTATGTTAATATAACATACATAAAAATATTTTTGTATGGTAGTCCTAAAACTCCTAGTTTTTGCACAATTTTCATTAATAACACACTCATATGGAACTTTAAAGGAAATTACTATATGTATAGTCCGCTAATCGGAACTAACTAGAAGTTAGTTGGGAATTATAGGACAACTTTTGTTACTGTAGAATATAAACTATTGTAATATTATTAATGGTTTTAATATTTAAACATTGCTAGTTCATATTGTATGAAGTAAATATGAATAGATTATTAAAAATCAACCAATAAAACAATTAAACACAGATTAGATTGAATAACTTTAAATTCTCGGCTGGTTTCAGGTTAATTGGTTGATTTTAATAATCTATTCATATATATATTATATTGTAATATTTATTGTTTTCCCTGATGCAAATCCTATACTAAGTTCATGTTTTTCTAAGTAGATTTTTAAAGGAATAAGGTCTATTTATTATTATTATTATCAAAAAAGCACAAAAAAAATTATTTAGTTATTTTTATTACATAATCGCAATTAGTGGAAACATCGCATTTTTTTATATCATAACTGTTTTTCATATTATTTTTTTTTTCTTTAATCAATTTGATTGAAATAACCATTAGGGTTATTAATACTTTTATTAATTTTTTCGCGTCACCGTTCTCCCTTAGTCTGAAGCAGTGATTTAATCACGTCTGAGAAAACAATTTAATAAATTAGCAAAAAATAGGAGCGTAATTAATCATAAACGGCAATATTATCTAAATAGATCGCGAGCGAAATCTTCGGTAAACACGAATCGAACAAACGGGCTCGACATTAATGAATGGACGAATGAGTTATAACTGATCCGATAAGAGGGCCAACGGCAAACAAAGGGCGCGCGCTAAAAAAAAACTCCCTAAAATAATTAATAATCCGAAAATGAATTATGAATATATAAATGAAAAATAATAATAAACTCGTTTGTGTTGTACAAAATTTGATGAAATTGTATTAAGTTCATAATCACAAATTTCTGTATAAATTAATTGTTGTATTATAATAATAAAAAAAATATTCATGCTAAATGCTACTTAGCTTTTTGTTTGTCTGAATGCAAATGCATTATGTATAATAGTGTATTACATAACACCAAGTGATAGGAAGTTTTATATCGTAGATAGTGGAGGCACTTAATTTTTGAAAATCCATGATCACTTAAAATAATACAAAGAAAAAATAATTTCAATATTGTTGTTTATTGAAATCAAAAGTAGTTTAAAATTTAAAATGTCGAGACTTAGATGTTTTATGCGATGTTTCGTTGGTTTTAATCAGAAAAATAATTCTTCATATCTTCAAAATTTAAACTTTCTGAACAAATATTTATTTCGACTGAAAATATTTCAAAATAATTAAAATATTCTAATGAAAATGTTGTTAATATTTTGTTATAATTTAAGGGAAAATTATTAAATAATTAATCAATTGTATTATTAATTATTTTAAAGTAAGAAGCTTGTACGATTTCGACAAATTAAGTCGTATTGGTTGGAAACAGGTCCGATCTCTTAGGGCCAGTGATTGTTATTTAAAGCTTAAACTTAATTGTACAATTATTGTATACACTATTTTTCTTATCAAGCTAATTATGTTGTAGTCGGGCTTCTTTATCTTTTCAGTAAATTGCTTCTAGAGGTGTCCTTCCGATCCCGTGTGTTTGCGATCAATTTTATAGCGTTCACAAAAAACTGAAATTCGTAATTTTTATTTGAAGTTTAGTATATGAACAATGAATTGGGAACCAACCACAGTGCCGAAATCAAACTGTACATGATTTTTTTATCGCGACCACAACGATTTCTAGAAGCTGATATGTTTTAATTCATTCATGTTTCAGCAGGCCGTCGTTTGTGGGATATAATAAAATTATTTTTATTTAAATTAAAGCTGCGATCCCCAATACGTTTCTATTTTAAGGGATTAAAAATGTAATACAGTCATAAAACAATAAACATTAAATACAGGCAGATAGCTTATTTACTGATGAACAATATCATATATTTTTTATTTTTTAAAAACAAAAAAAAAATGAAAAAATATTTATTCAAAAACTAATTTAATTTACAAAAATACATTTAATTTATATTTAACTTATCTGATTACACGTGTAAAGTCATCCTCTTAATATCCATATTTAATACAATCATATTATTATATTTGTATACAACTTTATCCAATAAAATAGTCATTAAGAACAAATTTATTTCGACGCTATCATTTTTATTATGGAACAGTATCTAGTAGTTCGGATGTTTGCCGCTAGGTTGAAAAATCAAAGTTGGAATAAAATAAATACACACATTTTGTAAAAACCACTGCACGCTCTGTTGTTAATCGCACCGTTTATTAGGCGTAAAATCGCAGCCTTAAGTAAGTAAATAAATTTTCTTCATTTACTATTTTCTTAGGTCGACAGCTTGTCTCGTCTTAGTAGTCCTGCTTGTGGGTTGCTTCATGTTATGGAGGAATGCAGAAAAAATAATATATTAAAAAAAAATATATTGTATATAATCTAACATAATATAAAATAAATACATATTTTCATAATATATTCTCAAATAAGGGCTATCTTCTTCTTTTTTTACATTTATGGTAATTTGGACAATACAAAATTTGTTTACCTTTTTGATAATTTACTATTTAATATATTAATGAAGATATTTTTTAATGCTTTATCTCCTGATAACTCTATATTTTTTTAACATTGCCGTATAAAATATCCTCTTTTTTATTTCTTTTTCCATTTTTCTTTTTCTTCAGACGACTAATTGTCCCATTGACTCGTAATTGAAATAAAAGAAAATTCAATTCTACCTTTAATAATCCCAATAAACCGGAAAACTCACGGAACGATTTTTCCTTTAATTTCACGGATATTACGACCCTCCTCTCCGCCTCTCTCTCTCTCTCCTTTCTCCCTTTCGCTCGCCTCTTCGCAAAAATAATAGCTCGGAAAATTCGCCGTTCCCTCATTACGCTTCCGTGCCAACCCTTCTGAGTCCAAGCCCCGATGATTTACTTAATCGTTTCAAACAACTTTTGAAATTTCTTGTTAATCGCGACCACTTTTAAAGACAACATATTTAATACCCTGAATATTTTTTTGTGCAATACACTTTTTCTTATTAACTTACTAATTGTTGAGGCTTATATTTTGGTATAGTGCAGAAAAGCGGTTATTGTTTCAAATTTTTGACGAATTATAAAATTGCGGCTATGTACCGATGGTAATAAAATAGTTAAAGGATCATATCCTTTATTGTTCGTAAATAAATTTACTAATTATGAAATAGAAAATAAACCTCGACTACTCGAGGAATTTAAAACTGTTATTGGTGCTAAAATTAACAATTTATTGTAAATCAATTTTAATAACTGAAATCATTTTGTATATTGTTTATTGTTGATTATGGTGTCGAGAACCTTAGTGTGTCATTATCAAAACAAAAGTATTATTCAGCAATAAAAAATCTAAGTTATACACACAATTAAATTAAAAGGTGTATAATTTTCGTTGTTATGTTGAATTTAATTTATTCTAAGTATATTCACTTGTTTGAACAAAGCAGATTAAAATATTTCGCTCTTTGGTCTTTTTCGTATCATCATAGATCTCTAAGGGTAGTCACCCCGCTTAAAATAAAATTACTGCAATATACACTATGTATTTATTTCATTCGTGATGTTATCAATTACGATCTTTCTTTTACTACCCTTAATTTTTTGTTTGCTGGGGCGTAATTAAGTGTTTGATGTAAATATTTAATCCGTGTACGTTGTTTCTTAATTTTTGTATTCGTTTGATAAACCGTGACAAAAGTGAGATATGTTTTAGGCGTGATTTATTTACAGTGAAACGTATGGGTTTATTCTTTACATTAATTAAAATTTAAAAATGCATGCATTTTTAAGATTATGTGGTTTAATGGTTGGTTTTGTGTCGATAGGGTGGGTTGGGATGTTATTAAAGGATACGACTGGTGAACTGGGAGTGATTTTATGGAAGGGAAAGAAGAGTAGAGATAATGATTATTATTGTTATGAAATCGGGTTTAAATAAACTCGAAAATAAGTAAAACAATGTTTATTTATTAATTTAGGGTATAAGTGTACTCTAAATTTATTTACAACACATTTATTATCAACACATTATCACTCGCGATGTTGAGTACTCGGACATTCGTGATAGACTGACGCGGACTGACTGATCGCAGCGCCGCTAGCGCGCGCGCTTTTATAGCGTGCTTGTTTCTCGAACTTTCCGGAACTTTCGACGACGCCGCGTTTACCGTCGCGCGCTCTATAGAACATTCTAGAGTTTCTTCTTTTACTTTGGTTACAATATCTTAATTTTAATACGTCACTTTGAATACCATCTTTGTATTATATCAAGGGATTTTTTATGGATAATTGTGCAATTTTAAGGGTAGTAGAATGGGAGACAACTGCTTTATCATTAACCAAAACTAAGAAATATCGTGAAGGATAAAAATTATGTTCTGTTATGGTTGTACATATCTAAGCAATATATATTGAATAGTAGTGATATAGTGATCAGTAGTGTATGGTGATAAGGAAGAACCTTGTGGGGCACATTATAGGATATGGAAATGTAATGAATACGACTGTCGAATTTTAATTTGTGATAATATGTTTGAAAGGATACTATTTAGTACTATTATAATGTGAGGGAGTAGATTTAAAATGTTTAAATATTTCGAACCAAAAATGATACATTAAGGATGCGGTTTAGACGAAAGATGGCTATATTAATATTGGCAAACACTAATTCGAGTTAGATTGCTGTTGTAATCAATGAACAATATTGTATTATACGTTAAAGTAATGTTAAAATAAGCAGGAATTTCATCAGATGAATTAAAAATTATTTTAATGTTTAGTTTGTATGAAAAACGAAATTAATCAAATTTATAGCAAATTTCAAATTATATTTTTGCTAATAAAAACTTGTGCAATGAAAATTTAAAAGATTTCACTGAATTCTGCATTCAAATAACTTAGCAAACATGACTTATTAATTTCATTATATCTTGCAATGTTCTTTTCTAACTTGAACCAGTAAGCCAGTATTTATTTTTTTATTTGGACTGATACTTTATACTTTGTAGATAAAAAATGTAAATACATATGCATATTATTGAATCCAAATAATGGCTCTTTTTCAAACGATTATTTCCATTTTACTATTACCATCTCTTTCCACTAAACCGCAACCTTAAAGATAAATTTCGAGTTGCGAATTTATAGTAATTTAATTTAATTTGTGTCTTTATTTATAAATAATAAAAAATGGTAGATTTTTACAATGTATTCATATTAAAATATTTCTTGTTAATATAAGAAGGAATTTTTATATATTTTGTAAGTAGATTAACTTGTTAATTGTTAAGGTTTCCACTTGATTGTAACATACATGGTCTATTAAAAATTAATAAAAACACTTTAATATTGTTTGTACAAACGATATTTTATTTAGAGACTATATATAGTCTAATTAACTAGCTAAATGTTGTTTGTACAACTGCTATTTTATTTAGTGACTATATATAAGCATTTTATTTAGTGACCATAGTTACTAAATAAAACATATAGTTACATAGCTAACATCGGTTTGAAATGGTTGTCGAAACTCCAGTCACTAAATAAAATATCAGTTGTACAAACACAGTTAAAGTGTTTAATTAAATTATGAGTAGATTTTTAATAATTAATTTATATGTATATTTTAATACGAATTATCAATATTCGAACCATTAAGAAATATTTCTATTCATAATATATTTACTAATTTAATTGTCTCGTACAACACTTCCGTGTTTATTTTAATGATAATAACTTTAGACAACAATCAGAAACGCGCCGAGTTCTGGAACTGAATATACATCCCGTTCCGTAGAACTCCGCATCGATTAATATACAACAATCGAAGTCCGGCGGAATGTATACCTATCGTATTCTGATCTAAATTAATATTGAGATTAAAGTAGTTAGCGGAACATCCATTAATGGAAACTATTCAGTCTGGGAACCGGGCACAAACGCACGCACAAAGCGATAAATACATCGACCCCTTCCTCCTCCCGTTCCCCCCAGTTAGTTAATTTTATAGTTTAATCAGTATACAACGAGTGTGTGTATTATACATACACACATATAGTATAAAATATGTATACAAATCCGTGTGTATTTATTTTGTGTGGAGTTAATTCATTATCGCGGAGTCCCGTTCGTTTCGCAAATGCGGCCGCAATCAAAGCGGGCGATCTTTATTAAAACGGAGCAGAACCGAAGCAGAAAGATAATTATTTAAACCGTCCGAAAATTGTATTATGCGGATATGTGTGTGTGTTGGTGTGGCCGGTATGTCATTGCTGTGATTAATCATGCGTGGTGAATAAAATTGCGGATTTAATTTTGTCAGCTTCTGGTTGTATTATTGCTATATTTTGACTTAGAATCTCGACTAAAATGTTGAAATTGAAAATGTATTAAAATTAATAATTACTTTCTTTTCCAAGTGATTCGATTTTGTGAACAATATTGATGATTTGCTACGATTTACCTTCACCTTTACTAACTTTCGTATTATTGTTTCTCATAGCCCATATCGATTTTCCACAAGCAAAACTTTCTACATTGTTTAATATGAACAGGCAGCATATTTTTTCAGTTCATAGTAAACAACGTTAAAAGTTTTTCTTGTGGAAAATCGAGATATGCTATGAGAAACAATAATACGAAAATCAGTAAAGGTGAGGGTAAATCGCAGCAAATAATCAATATTGGTCACAAAATTCAATCACTTGCAAAAGAAGGTTCTTCCATGCATTTGATGGAATGTGAAGGTTATGTGTTATTATTAATTGTTGGAACCGGGTGAAACAGTTTCTGCCGATTGCAACCACATCAATTATTCTGCTTGAAACAAACGGTAAAGCGTAGAACATCACGCACGCTTAAATTTTCATTAAAAAAAAGAACTTATAAAAGGGTGTTTTTTATGATGGCTGATAGACGTAGCAGTAGATTTTTAGTGGTTGTATAGGATTTACACTTATATTTTTTCACAATTAAGCTTGAAAGTCGCGAGGTTATGCCACGGATTTTTCGTGTTTTCTACCAGAATAAAAAGCATTCTTTTTTATTTAACACACCTTTTTACATTTTTATGAAACGACATCACACTTTTGTTGAGTTAAAGTGGCAATTAATCAGAAAAAATATTTTTCTCAAAAATACGTCATTAATTGAGCGAAATGTGATTTCCTTGTGTTTTGATCTGCGAATGGTGCATTGGTTCTCAATACCAACAATAGATGGCCAACGACACGTGCAGAGTCGAACAATTTCTTTTCTTTTTTCGCTCATTTAATTTAAACTCTTAAATAAATAAACTTCTTTAAAATGATTTTTTTTTTTATTTTATTTAATCTATGGAAAACCTAGACATCACCTAACCTAACCTGATACCTTTTTAAGGGAATCATTCTTTTATATTATTTTATCTCTACAAAACTTTATGAAAAAAAAAGGTAATTGGGTTAAGCTCTCTCTAATTTTTGAATATATAAAATGATATAAAAGAGCGATTCCCTTAGCTCTTTTATATCATTTAATATATTCAAAAATTAGAGAGAGCTTAACCCAATCACCATTTTTTTTATTATTATTTCTGTAATCAATTTCGGCCATCAGGCTATGATTTATTTTCTTTGAGCAGATCCGGTGTTTATGGGAAAATATAGGATTTTTTCCTATTATCGCTGAGGATGGAATGGAGCTACCATTCATTCCCTTGAGTCGGCTGTCCATTTTTCACCTGGAACGACGAATATCTTCTGGTCCATGTTTTTTTTTTTTCAATCGTTTTTTTTTTCAGAACCTACAAACGTAGTCGGTCCGTCATCTGCCGGGAGAGCAACCTTTGCTGACGCGCGACCGATGCCCTACCTGAAGGATCCACTACTTCTGCTTTCTTGGAGTCACCCTCACAAACCCGAAGTTACACACCAGCCGGGTCAGCATCAATTTCTAAGCGCATGATTAGTGCTCCCTTCGACCTCCCAATGACGACTATAACACCTTTTATGCGGACGTATTTTTTTACAACAGAAATGTAATCGCCATCTCGTGGTTATACTTCATATTGTACACGCTGTATATCTCTACATAAAGTTTGAGATGTTCTAGCCTTTAGCTGAATCAAGAATTGGAACGAAAACACACCGATACTGGCAAAAAGAAGATTCAGTGAAATTGTTACACGACAATCTCATTGCTTCCAACATAGAACCCGTCGTTTTCACCAAATATTGCTCTATCCGATTACCACTTATTTCGATTGATGAAAATAATTTTGCAAATCATTTCTCTAAATCATTTGTATCTGATAAACAACCTATCATCAGCACAGATTCAAATTCTTCTAGTTTCCAAATCTTTTCATTACATATACATTATTCCGATCAACTGAAATAGCGCTAAGTAATTTAGACAATAAATTGAGTATTGGACCCAATAGTCTTCCAGCACTTGTATTTCGGTCGTTTTGTCTTGCCTGACACACCTTTTTAACCGATGTTTAAAGCATAATACATTTCCAGATATTTGGAAGAATGTGCGCATAATAACTATTTACTAATCTGGTGACAGAAATTCAATACAAAATTATCGACCTATTACCATCATCTTTGAGAAAACGACGTGGTCCATGAAATCTTATGTAGAATGTGAAAATCATGAATTACGAAAATGATAAACAAAAACCCATGTGGTTAAAATGTTAGTCACGTATTAAAAAAATCTTCAACCTATCAAAGTGCTTCGAATTTATGTTTCGTGATCATATTCGTGGCTGCGATAATTTGCACTTGGTAGAAAAACAGCATGGATTTCGACCCAAATATTCTATTCTTACTAATCTGTCATTATATGCACAACAGTCATCGAATTGTCTCGATCGCCATATGCAGGATGAAATTAACCGATATTTTTAGGGCCTTTGATGGTTTAGATCGTAGCTTACTCCTCTCCAAACTATCTTAGTTTAGTTTCTCAGCATCTCTGTGTAAGCTAATTCATCATAATTTTGTCCAAAGATCCCTCTTTCTAGAGTATGATGGATACAGATCTGATACATTTCTGGCAATATCGGGGGTTCCTCAAGGTTGAGTTCTAGGTTCCTTTCTCTTTAATATAATCATCAATGATATTGTAAACTTTATTGATACAAATTACCTATTGTTTTTAGTTGAGATTACTCATCTCCAAACCATCTAGGTTTGGTTTCTCAATCTCTATCTGCAAGCTCAACGTTAATTGATCAAAAAACTCCTCTTTGTAGAGTATGATGGATACATATACATTTCTGGTAATGTCAGGGGTTCCCCAAGGTTCAGTTCTAGATCCTTTTCTCTTATAATATTTATCAATGAAATTGTAAACTTTATTGATAACCGTAATTAATTAAAGACGACGCAAGCGCCATCTTTTGCCTAATTTCAAGTGGCATCGTCAACGATTTGGGTCTACAAGGTAGACGACCGAGAATCATTGTTTCGTCCACTAAAGGAAGGCGAACTTGTCCTGTTTAAGCAAACAAGGAAACGAAATTCACATTTAATGAAACGTTCAGTCACCATTCATCTAGCGTATGGATAACTAGTGATGGCCATTTCGGTTTTTCGAACCTCATCAGACTAGTGTGTTCCATGTGCAATGCCTTGATGAAGGCGACTGAACTGAAATTGTACTGGAGTTATATACCCGATATTAATCGTAATTAATTAAAGACGACGCAAGCGTCGTTAATTACGATTAATATCGGGTATATAACTCCAGTACAATTTCAGTTCAGTCGCCTTCATCAAGGCATTGCACATGGAACACACTAGTCTGATGAGGTTCGAAAAACCGAAATGGCCATCACTAGTTATCCATACGCTAGATGAATGGTGACTGAACGTTTCATTAAATGTTTATTGATAACAATTGCCTTTTTGTAGATAATCTCAAAATTATAAACCAATTAAAACAATCGATTAATTAAATTAATATTCATTTTTAAATCATACTTATATCTATGAAATTGAAGAAATTTTAGTGTTTAAGATATAATTTAAATTAATTAAATATAAGTAAAAAAAAAACATATCTGATGGAATTTGAACCCATGTCCCTTAGGTTTCTAGCCATCGATAATTGTCGATCATTGCAAGACGACTTAAACCGAATACATTCGTGATGTTGTTCATAATTTGCCTCTTTATACTGATAAGTGTACGATGATATTGTCGCGATATAATCCGCGATTTTCCTAGAAAAAATCAGACCAAACACCGCGACCATACCCGCGCAGCATGGGTGCGACCCTTGGGACTTGTTTAATGGTGGCTACATGCCTAAAGATGATTTTTTGTGAAAGAGTGCTCAAATAGTTTTTAACTTGTTTTATTACTCTTTTGCATAATTCTTGGATTTTAGACATCTGTAATCTCTACATGTTTTTCTAAGGAAAATGTATAATTAGACAGTGTTGTCATATTTTGTATATGGGTAACCTTGTCTTATCAATGCCATGTTTTTATTAGGCGATGGAAAGCACCACCCCTTACCCCTCCTATATGCTGGGGAGATTTGTAAAACCTTATATATATTTGTAAATAGCTTTCCTCGAGTTTGAAGTATAAAAATCGAAAATTCAGAAAGTAGTTTATTTTTTACACCCAATAAGACTTGCGCAAGATTAAACACATATCATTCTCAAGGAAGAAATCTAGCGTCATGTTTTATTGTTTTTTTTTTTTTTTGAACCATTTTTAGAAATTTGTAAATATAATACTTTTTTGTTTTTCTTGTTAAATATTCACTTTAAGGCAGAAAGAACTCCGGCCAATAGCTGATTTATCTATAATATAATTATAATTCTAATTTAATATATTATTATACATACATATACACATTTGAATAAAGATATTTAGTTAGTTATTCACATTACTAATAATAACAACAAAAGTCAAATAATAAAAATGTATAACACGTAAATCAACGGACATGTTCCCCTCTATAAGTAATAATCGATTGTTAAAATATTCAAATCATTCCCATCGTTAATCCTTTCATTTATTTTTTAGAACGATGGCGAGAAGGGTTCCCTTATGACAATTATCTTTCAACGGGCTTAGTTTCAAAATTGTTTCATGTGTGAAGTGATTATGTGTGTGAGTGAATTCGGCACGCGGCCCCGAAATCTCTTCAAAAATATAAAAGGGGGTTGCGCGACGGGCGTTTGTTTGTCAGTTGAATCGCCGGAGAGGATTATCAAGGAAATTGTTGGGGCTTTTGTGTGAGCGCACGCGTGTGCATTTTGCGAGAGCTCTGTATAAACGCATGTGATTTCGCGCTTTGCACCCTCAATGCATTCACGGATAAAATAAAAATGAAAAAAATAATCCAGATTTATTAAAGTAATAATTTAGTGAAAAAAAGACAGTAAGAAAAATTAGCAAAGTACGGATATGTTATGGATAAAAGAAATAAAAGAAGTATGCAAATTGTATTATTTAATAACTTAAAAAGATGACGCCTTATTCACCAGAAGTGAATAGAATACATTGAACTAAATCTTTAATAATTTGCAAAAATGAGTATTTTTTGATATAAATTGTTTTAAGCATTAATTGTTTAAATTTGAGTTATGTGAAGTTAGTTAATCAGAATTAAAACACTTTTTATTCCTTACTTCACTTTTTTTTTATATACGTTAGATGTACATTTCGAGTGCCATTATTAGTTATTGATAATGAATGCTTGGCACTCGAAATGTACATCTAACGAATATAAAACAATAAAAGTGAAGTAAGGAATAAAAAGTGTTTTAATTGTGATAAATTGTTTTAATTTTATTTTAATATACACTAAATAAATTCTCCTAACGAGTACACTTCTAAGGTTTATGAAAAGAAAGAAAAAAAAAAACACAATTATATATTTATAATAAATATGGTTTATGTTTTTATATGTATAGGAATTATGTGCGTGGTTTTATAAATTTAATAGTGATGAATTATTTACATCGAGAGAAAGAAAACCCTTAGTAACATTCACAATTTATGTCACTGTGACTCATTTCGATTACACGGTAATCATTCTCAAACCGAGTGTACTAGTGGTAACTAGTCACAGTGAAATAAATTGTTAAGTGGTATAAAAAAGTTACTAAATGTTATTAGATTCAAGAATTATTTATATCTATTTGGTCATTAAGTACGACGCCTTTTCATTTCAATTTTTTGTTTTTAAGTTTTCTAATATTTTTTATATTTAGTATTAAAAAATTAATGACTCATGTTAATAAATTAACATTATTTTATTTAGAAGAAAATACAATTTCAAATTAAGTAAAGAAATTATTATGAAAGGGAAATGTTTCCATCAATATGGTTCGTGGGCGAATGAATTCTCTCGCGTGGACCTCGAGTAGACTCCGAGATTTCGATATCGCCACTCCAATATTCCAGCCTGTATATTTAGTAGGATACACGATATAATAAACTAAAGGGAAATAAAATTATTGAAAATATTTACGTAGCATATCCTATGAACATATTTTCCGAAAGCGTTTTAAAAGAAAACCACTCGCTTTTCTCGACTGGCAATAATTCATCAGCATCAACCGTTTACGGGACGACTTTTACCCCTTTTAGCCGAAATAAATTCACCCCCCTAAATTGAATTATTACTCCGATCCCGGGGCAGCGCGCGTATGCATTTATTATAAAGCCCGAGAGCCGGCGGTTTTAAGTGAAACATCAAAACCCTCATATAGCCAGATTAATAATATCAAAGATGGACTGCACTTTACTTTTTCCTTTTCCACATATATACTTTTTGAGTGCGCGGCGTGAATGTTGAAGAGGTCTGATTTTTTTGCGAGGTATTAATAATTTTAAAAGATGGATCGTAGCTTCAATTTTTAGTAAAGGCGAAATAAAATAAAAAGAGAAAATGAAAGGGAGGAACATATTCATCTTTTCAGAGGGATGTTGAAATATACAGCCGTGTTAATGTAATTAAGTTATAATACCAAATATTACTAATTAAAAATATATTACCTTTACGGTTTTACGAGATGTGTACAGAACGCACAGGCTTCGTTTTAAAATAGATTAAATAGTTAATTATCACATTATTAATACACTAAACTAACTTCTGATTACTATAGTTTATATTTTACGATTACAAGCAGGAAAGGATATGACCAATTTAACATTGTTCATTGAAGGTGCTTTACTTCGTGGGATGACGGAGGGCTGCCATGGTTCTGAAAAGACTGTACGGAAAAGGAAGTCAACAACATCGATGATCAAAAACTAGCTTCTGGAACCGTTTGCAATCTAGATGAAAATCATTTTTGGTGAAGACAAGACAAGATAACCACCATCAGTTCCTTAAGTGAACAAATTTTCAGTGAAGACAAGATGACCACCAACATCTGCAATAACGACGACGGTTAATAGTCTCGACTTAGTCCCAAGCAACTATCATCTGATTTTTCACTCAAAAGGCATCTTGGCGGCAAACCTTTCGAGGGTGATCACGATCTTCAGCAACAGGTATGCATGTGGTTCAGGTGGCAGCACAAAAAAAAAATATGCAGCAGGTATCGGGGCATTAATAAAGTGAAGGGGTGAGAGTATAAATGTTGGTGGAAACTTTGTCGAAAAATTAGAATAGTTTATGTAAGTCAAAATATCACAGAGCTAAATGTGGAGATAATTTATTAATCATTTTTATTTAATTTTAATTTTAAGTGAATAAATACACTTTTCTATTCAGTTTTTGTATAATATTTATTTTATAAAACCTTTTGTGATCCTTCTATAACCTAATTAATGAATTTCTTTCTTAGAAGTAGAAATATAAAAAATAAACTTAAAAATATAAATAAAATTTAGAAATATATATGGTTCCAGGAATTACATATTTCGAAAGAACAGTCCATTCACCTCAATGTGTTAGATCTATTTATTGCACAATCCGGCTCAATAGAATATGTGTCCCTTCTATTGAGCATGCAGGAATGGTAGATAGAATATCCTCTCAACATATATAAACCTTGACACAGATGCGCCTATATTACAACGCGCAGACATGGCTCCCTTAAAAAATAATTACATAATTTATTTATTTATTTAATAATCCAAAAAGAGTATTACATAAATTGAGTGGACTAATTAAAATAGAAATTTAAACGAATTTTGACAACACAGAACAATAATTAAAAAAAACATATATACACATAATTTCATTAGAAATCAAATACTTTAATGACACATTCTATATCATATATTTAAGTAGAACACAAAAATTAATATTCTAACGTTATATTTTGAAAACGATTGTATGCGAATTAGGATACGTGATAATTATATTATTATATACTTATAACTACTGCGCATAAATAAAGGAAAAAAGAGAATTTAAGTCGTATATCGCCCTAGACCGGTGAAGTTCCAGTTGGCGCCCATAATTGTTAGTTTGTAGAGTATATAATTAGTTACCAACCTTTATAAATTAGGCATTTTTTTTTGATTTTGTGAAACCTTTAAATTCATTTCATTTATGTATTTTTTTGTTTCGATAATTTTTTTTTTGTTAACCTTGTAAAATAAAAAAAAATATTCACGTTAATCCCACACGCACGAGTAGCCGGAGGGCGCAATATAAAAAGGGAGTAAGCATTAAATACATATAATATATCTACGAGCCATGCAAAATATAAATAATTATTGTTGAATTAATTCAACTTTTGACCACTAGAATTTATTAATAATAATAATATTGATAAATGGATTACCCAACAAGAAACTGAAGCCCAATTACAGGATAATATAAAACAATAATACAAAAAATAATGTTACTACAAATACAGATATGCAATAAATATTTTTGAAGTATAACAAAAATTTTCCATCGATATAGCTCAACATTTGTTACAAAAAATATATTTTGCGTAAATATTAAATATTCATAAATTCATACAGGGCAGAAAAACCTATGGTCGATAGCCCATGACAGACTAACACAATTGTACTAACACAAATAAAGAATAAAGATGTTTGTATATAAATATTTACCCCGGCACGTCAGTCCACTACAAATTAAGTGCTAGAAATTATGAGGCAAGGACTGAGGGGATGGAAAAACAATGGTAAAAGAAGTAAGAAATATAAATATGTAGAGAATGCTATAATAATTATACTGAAATAACAACGTATAAAAAATAAAACATTTAATTTAAGGTAATGTAAATAATTGTTGCTTTATTGTTCTTTAAATAATATATTTTGTAATTCGTTTCTCATTTCTATATATTTTTTATTATTTTTTTTTTTTTCATGGCTTTACAATTCAATTTTTATATACGGCTTGTGTATTATTATTATTATTATTTTTAATAGAATATTACAGCGAGTCATTAAATCATTTTGATAAAAAGTATAAACACATCCAACAGTTATGAATAAAATATCAGACTCCCTTGCGGAGGCGAACGAAAAATAAAGAAATAAAATAAAAAGGGGTTGAAACATCCGAGATAAAACCTGCGCGGGCGACTGGAGTCGGGGGTGAAGGCTGCGGAATTCCCACACGTCGGTCTCGCGGAAAATCAGAAAAATAAAACTCGCCGGGCGAAGATGTATGACACGGAGGACATATAAAATAGTGTTTAGAATTGAATGGGGCGGATAATAAAAGTTGAGCCCCCGCGGGGGTGGCTCGCCTCGGGGAGCGGTGGGTGGAGATAACGGCGGGGATTTTCGGGCCGAAAGGAGGACTAATAGCGGCCTGAATGGGGAGGGATGTGTATAGATTCCATGAGATTTGGACGAGAGGCCATTGAAAAGTTAATTACAATGTTTTGTGCGGGGTAGGAGGGATTCGAATGGACGCCGATGAAAAGAAATTGCGTGTTTTCTTTTTTGCGTTTGCTTTTTCAGCCGGAAAATTGGGGAAATTGGTTTGTTGTTCTGTAAGTTGAGTGGGATTAATTTAAATTTCAAAATTTGATTATTATATCTAGTAGTAGTAATAAAAAAAAACACTTGGTATTTTTCAACTATATGTTTTATAGCTCAAAATAATTTCCACATAACTGAAACATGCAAAAGATTAAAAAAATATATTACATAGTGTAAAATATATCATCAAGTGTCAAAATGAGGAAATATTTCGAATTTTTATTATGTTTTCTAAATATATTAGATAAAAATTGTTGCAAATTTAGTAATACATGAAATAAATAAAAAAAATCAAAACTTTTTAATAAATTGTTTAATCACCATCACCTAGCGAAATGGGCATTACCCGTTAAACGTAACAAGTTTTAGTTTCCTTCAGTGGATGAAACAATGATTTAATTGTTTTGTAGACTCAAATTGATCATATTACTTCTAAATTTATATGAATATTGTATACAACTTAATTAATAAAATAACTAAATACGTTGATCGCCCCAAATCAATTTATTTAGTTTTTATTTAATATCTGTATTTTTTTGTGATTTATGTTTAGGTAGACTGCCTTAAAAAAAACATACTATATTTATGTTAATAAAAAATACATTTTTCGTCAAAATTCAGCCATATGTAAGTTGTCCTTTCTTTATTATGAACTATGTTCAACGTTTTTTTTTAATGTTAACATCACACTCAATCTATACGAAGTGTGATACAAAAATTGTTATTCTTCCTCGTAACATCTTACGAGTATTATTTCTAAATATTTTGGGAAAATGACATAGGTATAAATAAATTGGAAACTTTAACTAATCAATAACTTCATCAAAAGCATTTTTTATTAAAAATGGATCTCATAGCTATTTATTTTCATATTTCATATCTCACTTTCACACATACTTGTCATAATTTTTTGTGTAAGTTCATTATACTTTTTGAAGATGGTGGTTATCAAATATTAAAAATTTCTAGATTTATTAAATTTATGTTTATTATTAAATTAAACACATATTTGATCCACTGTTGTCCAATTTATATTTCTTTAAATTGGCTCGTGAGGATTTATAAGCCAGAATACAATATTTTATTTCATTTAAATTTTCTGCTTGAAGTTAATCAATGAACCACATTATCTGAAGATTATTACACCTTTTCTAGCCACCTTGTATTGTATTGTTATTAAATTGAATATATTATCAATTTCAATGAGTAATTAAAATAGAAAGATTATCCATCAGATGTTCCATACATCCCAAAAGAATGAAATATTTAAAAAGGATACAATTTATATCAAACGTATTTCACATAAGCTTCAAATATTGCGCAGAACAAATCAAACAGTTATAAAAGTCCCCATTCCTCGTCTCACCAGGGAACTGTCTGGAGTAAACTTTAAAAACTTTCTAGCAGAAAAGTGATAAGTAGTTATTTTTATAACAACCTAACCTCATTTTCCCTTTAAATCATTCAACTCTGATTTTCGGATATATTTTTTGTACACACACAAGTTCTTCATATGAATATGTGTAATTAAATTTTAATACATAAATTTAAGAAGTATATTAATCTTAGATTTTAAACTATTTTTTTAGATGATTGCTGTGGTACTTAAATCATGAATCATTATATCGAGCCAGAAAGATCGATCAGGAAAAATCGACCATAAAAGTTCGATCCCACAAGATCGATCAGTAAAATGCATCTGAACGATCACAAACATAGATCGAGCCGCTTAATCTTATCATTAAAAAATACCATACAGACAACTGTTAATAACGTCATCGCCTGGCGCATTCACCATTTCAATTACTCTCTTCTAAAACACCATTTCCTCTTTTCATAATTAATAAAAAGTTCTCCTAAAGGTTTTATTTTACCAAATAAATAATTCAGAAATAATATTTATATCTTTAATAGCAGAAAATCTTAAATTAGTTGAAAGAATTAGCTTACGCATTTTAATTTTTCATAATAAAACGGGATTTATTCACTTGGTCACAGTTATTTAAATAAATTAAATAAAAACAATTTTAAAATAATTAATAAATTATTTCCACTTTAGCCACTGTGACAATTTGTCACATAATAATTTTTCATATTTAATTTTAAATAATTTATATAATCCGTTATATCAAAAACAATGACTGTGAAAATAATTAATTAATTAAAATATTAAATAATTATTTTCTTTTTAGCTCTTTCAACATTGGCTTAGATAATTTAGACACTTAAAAAAGTCACATATCTATTAAAAACTACTTCCTGGACAAATGCCCCGCCGGATATTGAACTAAACAATAGATGATTGCTGTTGCATGAAGTTTTAAAAATATTTTGTATTATTATTTACAGGACTGATTATTTTTGTTATATTCAGGATACATAACTAATTACAGGATTATTTAATGAAAAATAATAGGACTTTAAATGAAAAAAAGTGACCTTAACTGACATATAAGCCACATATTTACAAGAACGAATTTAACATATTCTTCTTATGAATATTACGCTCCTCCTCTTTCATCCATTCTACAATTTTTTCCCACCCATCCAGTCCTTGCATACCTCCTTACACTTTTCCTCAATTGTTCCTCCTTTAAATAAATTATTTTAAAAAGCATCTTTTTTATAAAGATAATATTTAAATTTCCCAAAATGGGAACCATTGAACAATATTTCAGGCGAAATATTTAATATAATTTTAATTATAATGCTTTACAAGTATTAACAAACATAAATGCAAATAAGTGGAATATTATTAAAACTTAATTAATCGTACGTTTTAAATTAAAACCAACTGCGTTATCCACAATACTTTAGCGTGACACATGTGCGCGAGTGCATGCGAGCTATACGTTTCTCTTTCAGGGTTTACAGAGCAGCTACTTTAAAACAATATTTAGCCCGGGTAAATCCCCCTGGTGGATTCGCCGGAGTTTCCGTTAGTCCGGTTTATATATCATCATAAACGCTGAACTCATCGTAAATATTCAGCGCTGGCTTACAACTACTTTTATGCGCGCTTTTTTTATTTCAACTCTTTTGTCAGAATTAAATGAGACAAAAAAAAAAACGAGAGAGAAAAAAAGTGAATTACGTCATTTGAACGTTCGAAGCCTAGGCGGCGTTAAATCCATGTAATGCGGGTAGCCCTCGATAAATTTTAAGTGATGCTTAAGAAATGTTTACGAGGATTTTTAATTTTACGTTAGTGACTAGATTATTCGGTTTACTGTCGCGGAAAATGAGGCGGTAAAAAGATATATGATTCTCGGTTTATTCGTACGTTGAATGTACTCTCTTATTACCCTGGTCTTAAAGTCACTATACCGTTTTTACAAACAAATAAAAATTTTTACAAAAGAAGAGTTTTATGACTAAATGTTATACAATTAAAAGAATTATTAACATATTTTCCATCTATTTCCATGTGAATAGAATACAGATATAAAATTGTTCATTATTCATTTGGTTTCTTAATATTTCATTACTCATACCTTTAAATTATATTTTGTGTGCTTCATTTCATTTGAACTGAAGTGTATAAAACATTTATTACAATTCTTAGACAATCACGTTGCAATTTCTCAGGCCACTAAATCTATTCTAATGTGAAGAAATGCCCGTTATATAGAATTTGTAATTTTCTTCTAGAAAATTCAAGTAACGTTTAGATAAGCATTAAATGCTGAACATCTTTCAATAAATAAATTTTTAAGTGAGTTTTTTCGATTAGTTATGAGATGTGTTTATATAAGATAATTGAAAGATTCGTTTCTTACGTCACTTTAATTTTTATATACTGGATGCAATTATTTCAAATTTTAAAGTGTTTAATAATTAGTAATATATATGATTACGATTATAAATAAACAAAATAATTAAACAATTTAACACACTCGGAAATGAATAATACAACAATCCAATATTAACAATAATTACGTATTAATATACATCAGCGACGAGTGCTGTTGAATGTACTCAATGCGATATTAACAAACATGGTGGCGCGTGCGCGCCATCAAAAATCCAAAATCAAGCGTTCAATTCCGTCAATTTGTAATTAATTGCAACATTTTGTTTATATGAATGCACCCGATTCGATGCGTCCGCATAACGGCTGAAATTATTTCCATGTTGCATTTAGCGTCGTATTTATAATTCCCGGCTATTCAAAAAGCGGTCGCAATTCCGCAATGCAATCAACGGCCTGCGAATGTACAAATAAACACGCGCATATTTGGAAACGGAATCATTTCAGTTTATCCGCCTGTTGTTCCAATGCATTTTCTAAATCTGCTGTTTATACATTAATGAAGTTTGATTATTTTCGCATTAATATCCAATCGTAGTTGTTTAAATTTCAAATCATAAAAAAATAAAATCGAAATATTTTTATATTAATCCATTTATTTGTAATAACACTATTTCTACTACATTTATCATATCACATAACATCGTTATGTCCTGTATATATAACAACCACGACATGGAATATAAGCGGTGAAGATTATGGTGTAAAAGAAAGACATATATGAACACGATTTTGTTAATATCACAAATCATATGTCAAGGTATGTGAAATTGACAAAATTTCTAGCAATAACCCTGCGCATCATTGAGTTTAGTGTACAAATATTAAAGAAAACTATTGACAAATGTATGATAATTCCAAATCTTTATGGTGCCTAAAATAATTATGGACATTTCACAACAAAAATGTACGCAATCAAACATAACTGTTATTCAAAATGCAAAATTTAGCGACTAAATTTATAACACATGTAATGTTTTTTGTTACTAGTGCCGATAGCAATGTCTGACGAAAAACACCACCTATGGATTATGGACGGAGTGTATTAAGTATTGTTAACTCAGGTTGAGTTGAATAAATATGGTAAGAATTCTCTATCTCGTGCGCATATTTTCCAACGTTATAAACGGTTTCATGAAGGCCGAAAGAGCACTGAATATGACCAACTTCCTGGTCGACCTGTCTCTATTTCAACTCTGCAAACAGTGACTAAAAATTAATAAAATTGTGAACATTCGGATAATTGCTGAAACTGTAAACACCGATAGAGAAACTTCCGGAAAAAGTTTACATGACAAAATTGAACATAAAGAAAGTCTGAGCGAAGTAGGACCCCTGACCAGCTTTTAGCTCCGTCAACAGTTCTGTTCAGATTTTCTCGAGAGCTTAAATGAAGAGCCTGAATTGATGTATATTCCGATATGATGATTGTTCTAAGCGCAATGTATGCACTGGAAAACTATGCACCGTCAAAAAAACTGCATCGTCAAGAATGAAAAAGCAAGAATGCCGAAATCAAAATTTGCTAATCGTTTTTTTTAACATCAACGGCATCATTATGACTGAATGGGTTCTAAAGGATCAAACTGTTAACTAAACTTACTATTTGAAAGATTTGACAATACTGAGAGAGCGACTTCGTAAGACACGGCCGGAGTTATTGAAACAATAGTCGTGGATTTTGCATCAACACAGCGTATCTGCCCATATTAAAGTATCCAGCTTCGACATGTTTGTAAATTCTGTAAGTTCTTTGCGCCGTATACTTAGTGCTAAATAGTTCGTTTTTAAAAATGTGTTTTTTTCTGTTAATTCTATTATTTTATTATTGTAACTATTCATTGTATCATGTATGTATGTTACTGTATTTAATGGCCTCTGTTAATTGAATAAATAAATAACGCGCTGCCTCTGAAGCGTTATTTAGCCACCGTAGGGACTCCAGTGCTCGAACATGTACCGTACTGATTTATCACCTTGTGACCTTTTATATTTCCGAAAATAATGTCTGCCTTAAAATGAACCCGGTTCGAGTAGATGGAAGATGTGAAGTGAAAATCGGCGCAGTTTCTAAATTCTCTTACAAAAGAAGATTTCCAGCATTGCTTTGAGCTCGGGAAAACCAAATAGAACGGTGTTTGGCGAGAGGAGGAGATTAGATTGAAGGGGAGCATTCGATTATAGAATAATTTTTAAAATAAAATTATTTTTCATTAATAGCCAAACCTGAGATGAGATAACCAGGGTTCAAATGACTTTTAATTGTAGACTCATTCAACACTTGGTGAAACATTTTTTAAAACACTGAATTTAAACTTAAAAAAATATATATTTTCTTGAAACGCCATTCTTCGTAATAACTTTGAAAATGGTCTTCTGGCCGAAAGTAGTCAGTTTTTAAAAGTAAAAACAAACAGTGAAACAATAACCACGTGTTTTATTTATATTTCTTAAACCAAGTTTAAATTCAGTGTTTCTTTCAAATGACGTTATGATAACAAACGCAAATTTAATTTTTTATAGAGCAGTTACATTAATTGGTAAAATTAAATCAATTAAATTCAACTAAATTAAATTATCACAGATCACAGCCGGGACGATACACTTAATCCGTAGTGTATCGTCCCGGCTGTGATCTCAGATGAAAATAACCGAGCTCAAGGAAGGACGCGAACAATGCATGGATTTTATCGTAAATCTAACAAAAAATATTCTTGTCTTAGATTTGAATATGAATGAATGTGACCTATATCTCAATAGACATGAGTCATATTATTATATTATCAATATAATATTTCCCATTAGAAACATATTGTATCATATGGAAAATATAAAAATAAGAATTCTAAAAGGAAAATCACAAGGTATATCGTTTTAATTTTGTTACTAATGTTTAATATGCTGTTTTTTTTTTTTTATTATAAAATTGTATATTATCCTATAATAGGGCTTTTTTTCTGTTGAGTAATAAACTTTATTATTATTATTCCATTAATATATATTTCTTTGAAAATCATAACTTTCCAGACGATAAAATAAATATAACATAAAAAACTTAATTTGTTTGACTTTCTATTCTTTTACATTTACGATATATTTTTTATTTCATTGTATTATTATTTTTTCATATCGTGTATAACAATTTCCCGACAACGATCGTTTCATGATATGCTCATAGATCACGTGTACGAGACTCGAAAAGAAAGCAAGCAAAAAAGAAACTTTCAAACAAAACTAACACAGAGCATAAAATCCGATAAGCGGCATGCAATAAGTCGAGCAGTAAACTGCCAAATGCGAATTAATCAAATGATCAAAAGCTCCCCTGTGGAGAATTTGAATTACGGGAAAAAATATCTACGTCGTATTTATATTTATATTACAAATTATATAAAGGCAATTTTTAATTTTGTTTGAATAAATTAATTTTGTTTATTGCAGCTATAGTTTGAAGAAATATTATATGTCCTGGTGAAGTTTCACAATCATTATTTTCTCATCCGATATAATTTATTTCTAATGGTGAATATTATAAATAGTTGTTAGTTGAGGGAAGATTGAGTTGATTAAATATAAAGTTGATATTTTTATAAAATAAAAACTTTCATTAAATATAGAAAAACGCTTGTAAAAACTTTTCTTCATAAATATTTATTACTAGTAAATCCGTATTTCGGAGGTGCAATTCATTATTGAAGATTACATCGTAGTCGAAATACGTATTTAGTAGTAATAAATATTTGTGAAGAACAGTTTTTAGAAGTGTTTTTCTATATTTAATAAAAGTTTTTATTTTATAAAAACGTCAACTCTGGTTTATAAAAGTCTTATTTTGGATTTTTTCTTTATGTCATTTAGAGTAGAAAATAAATTTAAAATTATTTATATTAGTAATAATTGCTAAAAAGAAATTGTAATTATAAAAAGTTCAAATATTGATTTAACACAAAAATAACGAACTCATATTTGTATCAAGCATGTATTGAATTAACATTTCACGTTATAACTTGCCACAACATTAATTACACTGGAAAACTGATTCGAATGGAAATATATTTATTTAATGACTTTCAAACATAATTAAGATAATATTAATAGAACTGTTACGAGGATTATTAATGGAAATAAAATAAACTCTTCAACCCTCGCCAACAAAATACATATACATACATACAAAATCAGTAAAGGGAACGAATCATCCGGGCTATGATTAATTCCTTAAACACCCCTTTTTCCCATTCCGCACAGAAATCCCGGCGAAAGATAAATAAGATAAATTACTGGTGATGTCCGATCTGATAAACTTAACGGCTGATATTATACCAGTGTATACAAGATATATATATATATATATTCACACACTCACGAATATTGTCCGATTCTGAAACTGTGTGTGTGTTTGTAGTCGATATAAATTAGGCTCCAACGCTAGTGCCCTAATTATATACCAGCGTATTTACATAATTACAGGTCTAATCATTAATTAGTCGTTGCCATAATTACACGTGATATATATTGATGGAATTTATGGTTTGGTTCATTCGGACCGATTCGAAACGCTGATAAAATTATAACAATATAAATGTCCACTTGCTCTAATTTTCTCAAAAAAAGTTCTTAATTTTCAAATAAAAAACAAAACAAATAATAAATAAAGAAAACATAAAATATATAAATTAAGCAGGTAGCTAGTATCAAAATGTATAATAATAATAATAATGTTTTATTTACGGAGTGTCCATTTATAGAAAATCATAATTTTATAATTTCGTACATTATAGTTTAGTACTATAGTTTAATGAATTTATAATTTTAGTATCTTGTTTTATACTCTTTTCACATATACTACACATTTTTGTTTGTTTAATTTTTTTTCTTCACATTTTATTTCTGTATGCTATATGTAATCTTTACATTGTATACCTGTATTTATGTCTGCATTGGCGTTATGCTGTTGACCATTAATAAATATTATTATTATATTAAACATAGTACAAATTTAACAAACTAACAAAAGTATAGAATAATTTATTAAAAAAAAACAATGGTAGCCGCTATGACTACCGTGAATTCTAATCTGTCTGTATTAAAAAAAAACATGAAAACTTATTACATTCATTATTTCATATTTTTAAATTAATTTCTTATATACATACAAAAAATATTCAGACAAATGCGTTATACATTTACAACGTTTATTTAAAAACAATATTTTTATATCAGTACTTCCAAACTAAATAAAAATAATTTGAAAATAATTAATAAATAATTCCTTCTTTAACTTGTTAATTGTTGCTTCTACTTTGTTATACATTGTAATTCAATTTTAATAAATGAAACACTTTTTTACTTTGTATAACTCTGATTGATTTTATTATAAAATCAATCCGAGTTATACAAACAAAGTAAAAAAGTGTTTCATTTATTAAAATTGAATTCCTTCTTTAGCTATTCTGATATATTGACTTTAAAACAAATGTACAATAATGGTTACTTGCTGTTGCATAACAATAACACATTGTATAATGCGATTCGAAAATATTTAATGCAAAAAAGATAAATACAAATAATTACGTAATAAAAGGCCATCTATTGACAGTATTTCTATTTTTTTCTTTGATTAGTTCCTCTACCGACCTAGAAACGTCGTCTTTAAAAAATAATAGGAAAACAACGGGCTTATTGACAAAATAATACAACATAAATTTGTGTGACATTTGTCAAATCCAATCTAGTATTAACTTTAAAAATGATTGTAATGGTTTAAAACGCGTATCAGGCAACTGAAAATAAAAACATGGAATAAAACAATATTAATTAACATTTATGTAAAATATTACACATAAATTATTTTTTTAAACTTATTATATTCTTTTTATATGTGAGTATTATGTTAGAATAAAAATGTTTTTATGTACTATTTATGTAGATAAAAGGTCTTTGCTTTTGTAAATTTAATTCAAATTGTTATTTATGTAATATACCTTAATTTATTTTCATTTTACAAGCTGTATTTGAAGGTTAGTATGTACAAAAAATGTTACATTATGATTTAATTTCGAATACAATAGAATTATTTTAAAAGTAATTTCTGTATATATAATATAAGAATAATTAATTCAAGTGTGAAATTAATTTCATCGCCCGAATCCAACAAAATTTATTCATTCTCCTCCTTCTCACGCGCAAAGTTATTTATAAATCGAAATTGGATTAATAAAAAGGAGCAGTGTTCAATTGTGCGAAACGCAGATAACACAAAATCCGCAATAAATCTACCACTCGCCGAATGAGAAAGAAGCGAAGAAAAAAAGTTGGGAGGGGGCCGAGGAAGCAGAATAAGAAGAAGGGAAGCGCCGTCCATCATTTCACCTGAATGTGCATTCGTGATGAGGGGGAGCGGGGGGGCGCGCAGGAAAAGGACTAAAACACATTGTAAGAAAATACACTTCCCTTTTAGATTTATAGCGGGCAGTAAAAATGCTAAGAGTCGCCTTCCCCGGATCGAGGCATCGCCTCCACTCTGCAAATATTCGCAATGATTTATACAAAACGAAATTCGGGCGTCGAATCCTTTTACATAAAAGTGCTCCCCCCACTTCTCCGGCGCTCTGGTTCCGGGAAGGATTTTCTTTTATTGCTAATCCCGGATTTTTATTATGTTGCAAACATATGATTAAATCCATTTTTATACAGGAATCAATTTTATTCAAATAAATAACATTTTTAAAATACTTTATGTACGATAAGCATACTTTTCCATAAGCTAATTTAATAATACAAAAATGGACAGAAAGATTTCTGGTCAATAATCAAGACAGACTAACACATACTATATGTTGTAATTATTTATGCTGTAGTGTTTTGTACTATATGTTTAGTCGGATAATATATTGTCCACACAATACTAATGCACATATTCTTTAATTCTTCCTTGGCAAAAATATATGGGAATAACGAAATAAAATGTACCAATTAAATGATTGAATTAGTTCCTGGGAATTGATCGTAATCACAAGAGGAGTAATAATATGTTATGATGTTTATCAGAATAAAAACGTGCACTATTGTAAATGAATGATGAATTTATGTACAAAAAATATTAATTTTATTATGGTAGAAATAATTTAATTTTCAATTATATAATAAAAAAAATCTGAAATTGATTAAATAAAATTCCCTTTTTTATCGCTGCAAAAATTAAATACAAAGAACGTTTTTTATGAATATCTATTGAAAGGGAATATCGAATTTTATTCGGTATTTTCATTATTTTTCCTTATATAATTCAAATTACAATTGTTATTGCTAATATTGGATCATTAATTTTGCTAATACTCCTGTTCATGTTGTTATTGTTTCACATAACATTGATCTCCAGCAATAATACGACTTTGGAAATTTTAGTCATTATTAAACCATTCTCATTGTACATACAACGCTGGATGGAATACGAATTTTTGCGATCTTCTGTTCTTTTTAAATGGTGCCTTCCAATAAACACCTTGAAAGGTCGTAGTGAACGATTCGAAATAATTCGTTTGTAACATAGATTTTTATAAAATTTAAATAACTACTAAAGTGTGAATCATCCCCATTTTGTTTTATTTTATTTTAATTGAATAACACCATTGTTATCAATTAATATTTTTGGGCTTTGATTCAAATTAAATTACTGTAATAATGAATACAGTTTCACTTTCATCGTTATTTTCGCGTTTGATGTTGATTTTCATATGAAGAGAGAAAAAAGTGAAAATTTCAGATTTTTATAGCATGACTTAAGACATCATAGCATAACCTTTAAGTCCGTTGAAAATCTGTAATTTTCGTGTTTTTTTTTTTTTTCGTTCGTTTTCTTGTAAATATTTTCTATTGTCAATATTTATAATTTTTTTAGAGTGAAAATTTCAGATTTTTATAGCAATTGTGTTTTTTTTTTTTTCGTTCGTTTTCTTGTAAATATTTTCTATTGTCAATATTTATAATTTTTTAGAGTGAAAATTTCAGATTTTTATAGCATGACTTAAGACTTTTAACCTTTAAGTCCGTTGAAAATCTGTAATTTTCGTGTTTTTTTTTTTGTTCGTTTTCTTGTATATATTTTCTATTGTCAATATTTATAATTTTTTAGGGTCATCAAGCTCACAACCTTGTAAGAGTCCGAAAAGAGTTTCAACCTGCCGTTTAACAATAGACACCGTCTTTCAAGACAGCTCAACATCGTTATAATTAAAATCAATACCAAAGTTTATTATGGCATGAATTAATGGAAACTAGAAATCCTATTGATATTTTTTCCAATCTGGTGAACTTCTTCGGCGCGCATTCCTTTCTTTAATAACATTTTTGTTAAATGATTTGTTATTTATAGTGCAGTAATTGTGTTTTTATTAATAGTTTCGTTCGGCTATTAGTATTGCTAACCGAATGCCAATGCTCCCCCAGACGTCCGGTAATGGTTGCTTTATATTTCCAATAAAAATTATGGCTGCGATGTATCACTGGCAGACCCTGGGAGGGCTTTCATTGAACCATAATACATTTGTGTGTGTGGGGTGGCTATTACTCGGCCATCTCGGGATCAAATTTGGGGGTTATAGTCATCGGTTTAGCGTGGACGACTGACGCTATTAGATCATCGTGCCATTTGTTGCCACCGGAAAAATAGATATATAAGCTGAGACGGCTCTTCTGAACATTAATTCACAATGTGTTCGATATTGAATCTTTTTTGTGAGATTATTAACTAATTAATAAAAAAACCTCCTTAATTATCATTAATAATAATCTGTATTTCCAATATCAGTACAATCGGAGCTATTCTATAAGGAAATGTTAAGTTTAACGTGTACGTTATATTTTATAAGCAGTTTTTTTTTAATAATAAGCAGATAGAATATGAAGATAATTAATAACATACACGTTAAACATAAAATTTTCTGTACGGAATAGCTTCGAATATCATACAATAATATTTACATAATGATAATTACATATACGGAAATACGTCAAAGCGAAGAAGACAGGCAGAAAGACCGATGGTCAATAGCCATTTTCTAATGTATTTATCAACCATGATTGTAAATATTAAATGTAAAAATTCTATGTACAACTTCAGAAATAAGGTTGTATATATATAAAGTTTATTATGATTATTATCATTATCTTTATTACTACTATGATCACACTGTATAAAAATAGGCTATTTCGCGGTGTCTATTATTTATTATTCGTAATTAATAAAAATAGATTTAAAATCTAAATTAAGCATATTTTTTTTTATTATTTTCATAATGGATGATATCTATTTAACGTGTTTCGTAATGTTTAAATGTATGAAAATAAATAAAAATAATGGAATTACATTTAAGAAAACCCTCTTTTTCTGCCATTGCGAATAAACCGTATGGGAAACACAGGGGACGTATGTAAATATTATTTATGTATCTTCATAGAGAGTGGATAACACGAAAGAGAGAAAACATACAATAATTGGATGTTGTGTTTGCTGTTTGTTAAGGAAATTGGATTGGTATTTTTGCGCAATATGCAAATGCGCATAAATCACTGCCCGTATATTTTTTGTATTTTTTTGCCTTTCGTCTTTCTCCTCCTCCTCCTATTTAATATATTTCCCGGGGTATTTGCGCTAGTTTTACGCGCATTTATGTTTTCCATAAATAAATGTCTTTGCATATAAATTCCCGCATCATGTCTGCCGCGCGGATAATAAGAAAGGCTTGACTCTTTGATCTCGATAATGCTATTTTCTTTTCCGGCGAGTTAGCTTTGTGAGGGGCGCGCTGTTTCAATATTACGTTTTAAATTGAATTTTTTTTAAAGGCAGGAGAGAGGAATACCTCCGCCTTTTTTATGAAATAGGTGGTGGCTAATTGATAGCCAACTCTTTTTTTAGTCGTAAGGCTTAAAATTAAAAAAAAGTTTTTTGCCGAAAAGTGAACTTTGAAGATATGAATAAATTACAATATGCCCAATTATGATGTGAAATTTTTCCGTTTTTACTTTGTGAACTTGTCAATTTTATTTGTTTTTCAATAATCAACTTTTCCAATTCAAAGAGTATATATGAATTACCTAATACCGACAATTTACCTAATACCAGGTGTACTGGTATGAAGTGAACGTCAAGATACAAATGTGTCGATAATGCACATTTGTTGTGAACGAGCCTTATTTTTTGTGGTTAGTTCGACATCTGTCAAACAAATTTAATATACATCAAGTCATTGAACAAACAACATCATATTTTTGCATCGTGTTAAAAATGTCGAATTTTTTGCCAGAAAGTAATGATTTGCGGAAAGCATTAATTTTTTGTTTTCATTTGAAGAAAAGTGCTACAGAATCGCATCGAATACTTGTCGAGGCATATGGTGATCATGTTCTACCAGTAATAATATTAAAAAGATGGTTTATACGGTTCAGAGATAATGTTTTTGATGAGAGAAATGAAGAACGTGGAAGACCACCAAAAAAAGTTTGTGGACGCCGAGATACGAGCAATATTTGATAAAGGTATCATCTTTAACAAATATTGCTCGTCAAAAACGAATGACAGGAATGCTAAATGTTTCAAAACAAACAATTTATGACCGTTTAAAAGCTATGGGAAAAATCCAAAAGTGTGGGTGCTACATGAATTGAATGAACGACAGATGGAAAAGCGAACAAACACTTGTGAAAATTTGCTTCAAAGACAATAAAAAAATCAGTTTTGCTTCAAAGACACTGGCAACGTAAAATGGATTTATTTTAAGAATCCTAAACGGAAAAAATCATGGGCTAATCCGAGACAACCTTCAACATCGGCTGCAAAATCAGATCGATTCGGCAAGAAGGCAATGCTCTGTGTTTAGTTCGATCAGAAAGGTGTGGTGCATCATGAGTTTCTAAAACCTGGTAAAACTGTTAAAACTAATCGTTACAGACAACAAATGATTAATTTAAATGACGAGTTAATCGAATAATGACCAACATGGACGAGAAGATACCTGCACGACAATGCTCCTGCACATAAAGCAAAACCGGTTCAGGATACAATCAAAACACTTGGATTTGAGCTGCTACCCCACCCGCCGTATTCACCAGATTTGCCCCCTTCCGAATACCGTTTGTTTTCTCCGATGAGGCACACATTGGCTAAGCTGCACTTGGATTCTTACGAAGAAGTCGAAAATTGGGTGTCTGATTGATTTGCTTCAAAAGACGTGGCGTGGTATCCATGGAATGCCAGAAAGGTGGTCAAGATGTGTAGAAAGCAATGGTCAATACTTTGATTATTCTTTTTTTTTTAAATTTTCCATTCAAAATTAATGTTTCCTTTTAAGAAATAATTGCTCATTTCATCAATGCTGCTGCTGCACCAAGTGTACCGGTCACTTGGTGCAGCTGTTCTGGAGCTTTGTTTTAAAATATCAAGTAAATACAGATACCTAAAATATACATAGCTACACTAATAAAAAATATTGCCTTTATTTTGCAGCATGTTTTGCTCATCTGGAACTCGTTGACAAATTTTAATTATTTTTTTAAAATAAATACTACTCAGAATATTTCTTCAGTAATAATGCCAAAAGGGTCTTTAAATAGAATCTACTAACCCTCACGGACAGTAGATATGCGCTACTATTTCTGAGAAGAAACTACACCTGCTCAGAGATAGTTAAAGAATGCCACAATAAACTCAAACAGGCCTCGACATATCAATGTCGAAATCTCCTAGGTGGAAGGCACAGTATTGTAATTGGGAACAGGAAGGCCGATACACTGGCTGGAGCTGCGGCCTGTACGATCATTCACATGCCCGGTACTCCGATGCGTCTGGCTTTAAGTTTTCTATATGAGTCGTTCATGTTTATACCATAAAGAAATTTAGATGCAGATGGGTTGATGCAACAGGCTACAGACTTTCTAAGGAAACTCTTCGGGGCTAACAAATCCATACCAATACCGGATTTTAAAAAGTAGCCATTCTAACTGGATTAGAGCATATCGACAGATTGGGAATTGTAAAATCACCAGATTATGGAGGGTGCTGTTTGGAAGATGAAACCGCGGAGCATATCTTTGGATATTGCTTAGCGTTAAAGTCCAGCAGGAAATCCATTGTGAGAGGAATGGCCAGAAATAGCGAACATCAGGGATGTACCTACCTCGGTCCTTCTGTCTTATCCAGGTAAATAGGTTGAATGTGCTGAGACATAGTCTCAGATACCCAACATGGAGGAAGCATTAGGGTAACTGTAAAGGTCTTTAAAAATGTTAACCAATATTTCTGACATATTCAGACAGATATTGTAAAAACATTATTAATATGATACTGTAACAATTTCAAATATTTAAATATGAGATATTTATTAACTGAATTGTAACGAGATTAAATGAACGTTGCTTACAGAATAATAAAACGATTCATTGCATTTCATACTTCAAATTATTTTGACATTGATGTTTTGTTGAAAATTATCAGTGGGAATTCGACGGTGCCTACGCAATATTAAAATAACACAAAATTGTCACTTATTAATTCAATATCTATTGCGTTGTCATCACAATGTATGAGTGGGAAATTGGTTAGTATTCATTTAAACAGCGTTCGACTATCAAAATCAATAAAGCGAAACTTATATATCGAAAGCAAATAATGGATAAACCTTATGTATCTTTTTTAAACTATTGTAGTATGGTGTATTGGGACGAATAAATTATTTTTAATATTTGTAAATAAAGCAACAGTTTTTTTAAGTTTCAGAAAATGTATTGTACAGACACTGTTATATTTTTTCGCCAACACAGGGGCATTAAGATTAAGATTTTGCCCATGTGTTGGTGAAAAAATGTACAATACATTTCCTGAAACTTTAAAAAAACTGTTGCTTTATTTACAAATATTAAAAATAATTTAGCAGATGATTTTATTTACAAATAGTATATCATGGAGTTTAATAAAATTAAGGCCTCAACCTTCAATTATTTAAATATTTTTTCATTAAGTATTGCTTTTAATATCTGTTTGAAATAAATGTATATTGTAATTTAAAAGAGATTCACATTTAATCTTGGTCTTATACTTCAACTGGAGATAGATACTAATACCAGTGCACGCATCTGTATGGCGAGAACACCCTATGATATCTGATATATTGCAGTGATTCATTTATTTATTTAAATAGTGTGTCCTTAACAAAATATCTTAGTCGAGGATTTTTTAGTTCCTGGCCCATAAATCCGTAATGCAAGCATCCGTCACCGAGCGCGCTCAATTTCATATGGGATTCCGGTGAAGACGTCAAAATCGGGGCTATTCCATATAGAAAAAAAGTTTAACATGTGTGCTATTAATTATCTTCATATTCTATGTATATAATTCTATTACAAAAGCTGCTTAGACTGTCATGATAAAATATAACGTTCACGTTAAATTTAACATTTTCCTTACAAAATATCCGCGAATGTTTAACAACTAAAGACTTACAGAGCTGTACTGATGAGGAATGGATCTGAAAACACGTGTCTACAGATGGCCTTGTAGTTCTGATTTATGGATACCTTTAAATATTTTTGACTCAAACCGTTGCAAAGCATAGTAGTTTTGATGAGGAATGAATCCAGTTACACGAATCTGCAGATACCCTTTTAGTTATGATTTATGAGTGCCTTTAAATATTTTTGATTGAAACCGTTGCAATGCACAGTAGTTCTGGTATGCAACAAACAAATGTCCATTGTATAATCCAATGTCTGGCGGGGTATATGCTCGGGATTGGCTGGTTCAATAGACGTTTGTTAAAAACTTATAGTTATTGAAGTTGGAAAAAGTTAATATATTTAAATTTTACTGATCATAATTTTTCCCTATTTAATTTTATTGTAAAATATCTTATTTCAAATAATATTTCTCTTTTCTGATTTTCGATCGTTCGAAAATAATTTTCATAAATTCCCGATTATTAATCCGGGCCCAGGTTAAACATAAATTCGAAAAACGCACGCGCCTTGGATATTTTCATGGAAACACGGCCCCTTATCGTAAATTCGCGAATTGATGAACCACTTTTATCGCAGGCGGGGCGCGAGAGGGCGAAAGCAGTGTAGAGGAGAAAGAAAAAATCATCCCCCGAAATTAGGCCCCCATTTTCGGCCGTTGGTATTCAAACCGGGTCACGCATAACTTTATATTCAATATCATAAGTACATCCAGGGCCCATAAAATAATCTCTACGTGCCTTTTATGCTCGAGATCCTCTCTCTTTCGCTCCTCTCGCTTACGTATGTATATCGACAGCGCACGCAAACGAGCCGGATGCGAAAAGTTTAAGTCGAAGTTAAGAAACTCTTCATTCCCAGCGGAATCAGATGAAAAAAAAAAAAAGATATATATGTATATGAATGCATGAAACGTGGGAATATGCAATTTGAATCGGGAATAAAAGAGAGGTGGAGAGTGTGAAATAAGCAATGATTTTATAAAACTCTGTAGCAAAGCACAGTTTTTTTTTAATTAAATAATTTCGTTTTAGAAGTAGACTTACGAACTTCATTTTTATACATTTATCTTGTATTATTATATTTACTTAATATTTAATCAAATAATTCCATTTAATAAATAACTTAGTTTAAAATATTTTATCTAGATTTTAGTCTAGATAAAATATTTTAAACTAAGTTATTTATTAAATGGAATTATTTGATTAAATATTAAGTAAATATAATAATACAAGATAAATTCCATGGGTGAAGCCAACTCTATGAATCTTAAAAATAAAATAAGAAAATAAAGTGTTTTATTATTTACTTTTATCCAGTTTATATTAAATATTGTATGTCAATAATTTTTAAATTTACAATTTCTTTATATACTTATACATTATATTTAAAATTGGTTTAGTCATTTATTAGAGCCTACTCAAAATCTCGGAGTCTACTCGGAATCCACATGAGATAATTCATTTACCTACGAACCATCGTATGCGAATAAATTATAATCATTTCTTTACTTATTTTGGAATTTCATTTTTATCTAAATAAAATAATTATAATGAATAACTATAAATCAATGATTTTTTAATTAATAATGGTCGATGGCCATTTAACAATTAATTAAGTTTTGTGTGATATACTTAATCTTATTGACATGTTCTTGTAAACTTAATTGTTCATATAGATTGTTATATATATATATGTGTGTGTATATATATCATTATAACAAAAAAATAATTGTTAAATTGGATTGCATTGGAGGAGTGAGCTCCAATAGCAGGTGTACGTACGCACTGTATTCCGGCCTGTATATTTAGTAGGTACTAATGGAATCCTAATTTAACATTTGAGCTAATCACTAATTATCTAGTGCATAAACATAATGGCCATTTTATTTTTTAGTAACCCAAATCCTAATTAACTGATTATGACATAATGGATTCAATCATACATTTTTCTTCTCTTATGATTAAACCATTAACAATTTGTTTACGAGGTCGTGATTGGCGATAAACGCAGCAAAATGATACGGTTATGATTAAAAATTGTGTTTAAAAATGTACATTTGTACTTATAATAATAATAAATCTTTATTGCCCAGCAGATTAAATAATCTTATTACAGGGAATATTTACAAAATAAAAACATACATAAAAATAAATAATTATTTGACATCATGACTTATTGTCACAGTAACTAAAGGGAAAAAAATTTATTAATTAATTATTTTCAAATTCTTTGTATTTAATTTATGCGCTATTAAAATAAACGTAAGAAAATAATGCAGCCCATCATTTTCATTCCCTCTCAATTCACATTCTTCTGTAATTCTCGCTTCCTTGATGGTTCTCTTTACTTCGTCGATATTCAGTTTCTTGTTATTATTTATCATCATTTCGGGAAGTCAGGGTAGGTGTGTGACACCATTAGATGCCAATCGGGCTAAATTGATTTGATGTGATTTCATGTGATTTAATTCTAATTTCTGAATGCTTCTACTATTTCTACCGATACGGATTTTATTTTATTTATTTCTGTAGAAATGTCAGAAAGGCTTTCGAATTTGCGTTGATTTGAAACACTTACGAGTATAAGGTAGTTTTTAATTTTGTCTTTGACAGGACTTGTTCTTCTAGCTCGTGAGAGATTCATGATTTCGTATTTCCAGCATTTTTGTTATTTGAATTTCCTTATTTTCGACTTGTTAGTACAAAAAAAATAGAAATTTTATTGTGTTAAAATCTTCTCTGTTACAGACGTAAAACTACGGTGGGAGGGGGGTTGGTTCATTATACCCCCCACCAAAAATTCGTGAACTTGTAAATTTCGAGTATTTCGAATTTTCAGTGGGTGTGATTAAAAAAAAATTAACATAGAACCAGAAAATTAAATACAGCCCCCTGTTCATTTGCAAGTTAAACAAATCGAGTTCAGGTTAAAATATTCATTATCATTCCCCAGAAGGAACAGGTAATAGGGCAAAACCTGGCGCGCCGCCCAGATTAGCCACTAGGCCGGGCTGTACATGCGTTTAAAATACAAAAAGCAAAATGAAAATATCGATAAAATACTGCATAACTCCATCAGTTTATACAATATTTGTACCGAGATTTTCCCTTTTAAAGTTAAATTTAAAAGTACGGAGCTATTATATGAAAGCTCTTAAAATATTTCAGTTTCAAACACGGTGATTGATAAGAAAGAAAATGTTGTCCTCAATTGGAGAAACCCATTGGTGGGCAAAGGACAAAACAAAGCTCTAATAAAAATGTTTGGACATTACAATAATCCATAAAATGAAGCTATTTCTGAGATTATTTTAACCCTGGAAGAAGTTGCCAGTGTAGCCAATTTCTCAAATAATGTGCGTTTAAAAGCAAAATCGATAGATGTCTCTTAAAAAAAAAAATGAGGTGATACTAGATAGATAATATTTGGGTAGCCTCATGGCCTGTACCACCGCGACCTTTTCAGATCTATTGTGGATAGGTGATACTAACTGCTCATTTTTTTTATGAAGATTTCTAAATCGACAACTCAATTAACAAACGAATTGATCCTATTATGACATTCAAAATCATCCAAGATGATTAAACACACCATTAATACCATTGAAATTGACTTAAGAAGTTTTGAGGCAGTATTGGCAGCTGCACAAAATTTTGTTATTTCGGGAAATATTAGAATAGATTGATTGTTTGAGATACGTGTAGATTAAAGATCAACTACGGATTACGTATGGAGAGGCGAACTTTTTTCCAAAACCAAGATATTTGTTACGATTCAGGTACTTAATTTTGTTACCAGATTCATCGACAGTTTGCTATAATACCAATTATAATAAAATACGTACTTATTTAAATTGTAAAAGTTATCAACTTGAAAGTGTAAAAAGTAAAGTAAATAATCAAGAAAAAAACATAAAAATTCGTGCATATGATTATATAAAATAAAAACTGTGTGCAGTGGGAAGGGGAGGAAGTTT
Source organism: Philonthus spinipes (assembly GCA_963082785.1). Classification (NCBI taxonomy): domain Eukaryota; kingdom Metazoa; phylum Arthropoda; class Insecta; order Coleoptera; family Staphylinidae; genus Philonthus; species Philonthus spinipes. The sequence continues at coordinate 12,872,465 of OY720302.1, forward strand.
CCTTTGCACACCTCGAGCCAGCTATTTTAGTTTATGGTTAAAGTGAAGCTCTATATTTTCGGTGTTTTATTGACGGCGGCGATTCCCGCAGGTGCCGTATTTCCTGATACTGATCCCGTTTCTAGTTTTGCAGACCGGGAAAGGCCTTATTAAATATGGATGGCTTGTTTTGCATCTTAAATTCAGCCCCTCCCGCGTGACGTTGTAATAGGGAAATAATTCAAAGACGGGGGCGGGTTATTTGCGCAAATTGCCGGCAACCCCTCAATGCATACAAAAGGAGAGATTTGTGTGTGTCGTGCGAATTATTAATTTTGTAAATTTAGTCGATTCACATTATTTTTTTGGGATATTTATTGAAAATAAGAAATATGTAAAAACAGATGTAAATAAATTTTAACATTGTTATAATTAAAAATTCAAAACATACTCTAATCGCCCCGTAGTTTTATTTTCTACGACTGCTGAATAATTCGCATGATTTCTGACCCTTTTCCAGCATTCTTTCTTGACTATTTTTTTGTGCGTCAGGGCATGGGGCAGAGATACGAACGTCCACTGGTGCAAAGTCGTCAATAAAAAGTGCTGATCCATTTATAGGTCGACGTGAATCCGGACCTTTTTCGTCACCCCTCCGATCCACAACAGTCCATCTCCTTTCCAGGGAAATTACCGTTACGGCCGATACGACATGTCTCTGATTTTTATGGCGCGGACATTTTTATTGACCGTGTGAATCCGGGCACGTACGCGTCTTTTCCCCACTGCGACTTGAAAATTCGCCCAGGTGTGGGATTTTCAGGATTTTTTTCGTTTGCTTCATCCCGGATGCAAACGCGGCAGGGGAACTGGCGGGGGTCGTTGGAATTTTAATGCCTCGCGATGTTCAAATATTTACGCAACGGGTTTGGAGAAGGGTGGGCGTCAGGTATTCGAAATTTTCGGACGGCTGTAATATGTCTAGGAACTTAAACAAGTTGATAGGAAGGTTTAGGCGATTTAAATATTTTCATAATTATTTATGCATATCTTAATAAAATATAGAAAACGGTTAAAGATAGATAATTTTTCCTAGGCATTTTTTTTATCATAAAAAATTTGCCAAACGGTTTAAAAATAAAAAAAAGTTTTCCATATATGCCATCAATAAAATGCACCACACTGTAGATATGATATATAAAAATAAAAGCGAAGGAAGGAAACAACATAGTGTTTTGATTTAATAGATAATGTTGCATTAACGATATCTATGAGATATATTTTACCAACACTAAATTGCCATTAATATATGTTTTCTTTAATAAAATAAAATAAAATATTTGAATAATAACACACGAGTTTTTTCCTTACTTCACTTTTTTTTAACACGTTAGATGTACATTTCGACGTGTTAAATAAAAAGTGAAGTAAGGTAAAAACTCGTGTGTTATTATTGATACTAACACTTCACGTGAACTCAAAACCCATTTATTTTAAAATATTTGAATATGATTAATTAATAAATCATTGATTTATTAAACTAAGTATAAAAAAAATAAATACATTTTCTTCATTTAATATTGTATCCTTTTTATACTCATTTAATTACAGGAACACGCTTGTGTATTTACATTAATTTAAATAAGAAATTATCTAATTATATTTTACGCCCGTCTTTTTACAGCCGGCAGTCAATTACCTCCTTGAAAGCTGCGACAATAAAAACAAATAGATTGTAATTAAAAAATAAGGGAGAACAAAAATTACACGACATTCCGAAAGTGTAGATAAGTATAAAATTTTATTTAAAACCTCCGCCCCCGCGGCGTAAAACAAAAGTCTCCCCAAGAGGTTTTTTATTACAATACGTAATAGCAGGGAGAAACTAATTAAAAACGTTCCGGCCGTAGTGGACCGTGGAGATCCACTAAAGGGGGACTTTATAACTTGTAATAGCCGGCCGTAAAAATCCGGCTAATCAAAACTGGAATTCCCCGCCGCGAGGGGGGGGGGGCTGCGGGCGAAGAGAGGGTTAAACTTTGCATGTATGTTGTCCCCGGAGTTAAAATCCGCTAATGCAGAAATATGAGACGGGAAAGTGTCCCGTGACATCGTGCATCATTCAGACCATTAAGGTCTCTTGAGTCGCTGCAATGGTAAACTAATGGGGATGTGTTGTCTCTATAAAACCAGATGTTGCTCCGCTGTGGATATCTCATTTCCATCCCTCGCTTCTCTCCTCCTCGTCACGCTTGAATTATAGATGCGGACGGGAATTTATCGCTGTCCTTTTTTTAGGCGCGGCGGGATTCAAAAGGTGGGATGCGCTTTTTTGTTAATTCACGGCGGACACATGCATTTGCGGTTGTGTGTTTGAGGGGTGGGAGGGGGTTTAGAGCGCGTGTGGAAATAATTTTAAATTCCGCGCTGCAGGCATCAAATTCACCCCCTTTATTTACGACTGTACCGAAAAAGTCTATAGATATTAAAGTCGTATTTTTTCATTTGGAATTAATTACACAAAAAATCCGGCGAGCCTTTTTTATTTGGTTGTTGAAGGGCTGATAGGGTTAGAAATTACATTCCCTTTGCCGGTATGCTCTTATTACAGCAATAAATTACCAAACGTCCAGTTTAGTAATTGATTCTGATTACTTTAGTGCAAATTGCTATTGGATTCACCAAAGATATTTTTTGTATAGTAGTTAGAATGCTAAATTAATATCAGAATTACTTGGTATGCAAAGAACAAAAAAAAAATAATTGATCGTCAAAATAAATAGTGCTTCAGACAAAAATCGATGCAATTGAAACGCATGTATATGAAAGCGCGAATCTGATTCTGTACTTCATGAGCCATCGCGCCACTTTTTGTTAATATTCCTTTCATACCGACTTTGTGGTCCGATTTAAACGGTAGAACAAAAGTAATAATAATTCTGACAAATAAAATATTCCTTACCCTGCAGATAAATAAGTAAAAATATTAAGTATATATAATAAGTACAACTATTTATCTGCAGGGTAACCATCATTTATGGCTAACTTTCCATCGTTTCAAGAGATTACCACCTCCTCTTATTATGCTTCATATTACTGAAGGGAGTAAAGTAATGAGTTTATCTCTAAGAAGGTCCTTCCTTCCTGATAAGTCTTATAACCAATATGACCAAAATTTATCTTGAACTTTTTTTACTTTTGTCAACCCTATTTAGCCGAAGCATATATATGGTGGCTGTACTTTCCCCATTCCAAGATATGGAATGCAGGATGAACCTTTTAGGGGAGTGATTCACACTCAGCCAAACATTCCAGCTATTCCTTCCTTATGATGGTCATTCTCTCGAATAATCATTCGAGATCTTCTAGAGAGGCAAAGAGATTGTCATCAAAGAAAGTGAGGAAACAAGGAAAAAGATGTCCAATTTGTATTCAGCTCTCCTTAGGAAATTATTCAAGATCCCTTACTACGTAAGAACCGAAGATATTATGAAAGATTTAAAAACTAAAAACGCGTTTGAAAAGGTAATCAAAAGCGTTTTCAATTTTTAAATCTTTCATAACATCTTCGGTTCTTACGTAGCAAGAGATCATGAAAGATTTCCTAAGGAGAGCTGAATACAAACTGTACATCTTTTTCCTTGTTTCCTCACTTTCTTGGATGACAATCTCTTTGCCGTAAAAAGCCTGTTAGGATTCATTTCAAAATTTTCTTTCTGTTGCTCAAGCTCGATTTGTCATTGCTTAAGGTACTACAGAGACGGTTCACTCTGCCTTTAGCTAAAAGACCTCTTCTCTTGACGTGTTTTAAGAATGTTTCTGTCGATGTTGATGCCTAGATATGTAACGTTGGATTTTGTTTTTCATGTAATCCTCCCCTATCTTGATCGTTTTGTTTTCTTACCTAACAGCATGATTTGCGTCTTCTTAGTGTTTTGCCTGATTTTATAATTTGTCCCTAACTCAATATTTTGTTTGTTGCATTTCTAACCTTCTCCTTGATTGAACTGATGTTCAAACAGCATGTTATCTGAAGTTATCAGAGCAGTGTCTCTCGAAAATTAAAAAAAAATCGTTGAATTTATCATTATGGAATTTAGGGATATCATACATAAATAGATTGTATAAAAAGGGGGACATTAGCGAGCCTTGAGGAAGATTTTCATGTGCTAGATACCATGTAGAGAAAGAATCATCTAATCTTATTCTAAAGGATTTGTCCCATAACCAATTGTCTATTAACTTGATTAACAACAGGGGAAAATCCGTTTGCCACATTTTAAAAATCAGAGCGTTCTTCCATACTGTATCGTATGCTTTGGCGACATCTAGTAAGGATCCAACTATGGTTCTTCTTGCTTTTTTTTTAATTTTTTACCTTTTTCAATTAGGTTATTAGCATGTTGAATTGCCGAGAGTTTGATCTTAAACCCAAATTGGTGAAATGGCAAAATTTGTTTCTCCTCCATATGGTTCCCAACTTCTTCTTTTATGGAGCTTTCCAAAACCTTACCAATCCCTAACAATAGACTTTTTGAACAAGTTTATCTCGTATGTATAATTAAAATCATGTATACCAAGCCTTACATTGTTAAATGGAATATAACGCAAGCGCCATCTATTACCTAATTTCATGAGGTATCATCAACGATTTGGGTCGACAAGGTGGATGACCGAGAATCGCTGTTTCGTCCACTAAAGGATGGCGAACTTGTGCTGTTTATGAGAACAGGAAACGAAATTAATTTCATTAAATGTGTCAGAATAAAAAATATTTTAACAATTATAATTTATAAAAGTTACAAGAAAATATTTTCATTATTAAGAGTATTTTTGTTTGTTGTGCTATTATAAATATAAAACCATGAAACTTCATTAAACCCATTATAGAATTTTCAAAAAATAAAAAACCACAAAAAGAGCGAATAATTTATCAATTAGTTTCAAATTATTTTTATCTGATTTATTTTAAATAACTGTGGTCATACGAATAAATATATTTTCTTCTTTTTTTCCATAATTATTAATAGCTAGTGAGGCTTTATTTAAATCTGAGTCGAGAATGTTTTTTGTTGAAACCAATTAAAAATCATGTCATAACCATCGCCTTATTCCATTATTTACACCGGAGATCGCAGCCGGGACGGTACGTTTGATTAATTTAATTTAACAACTTTATGGTTAAACAAGGCAGAGCTGTATTGACGAGGGATGAATCCCGAAACACATGTCTGCAGATAGCCTTTTATTACGTAATATTTTGTTCTTTACCATTTAATGTAAAGGACAAAAAAAATAATAATAAAAAATGCTGCATTATACAACATGTTAGTCCTATGCAGCAGCAAGCGTCCATTACATAATTCAATGTCTGTCGGGATACAGGCTTCAGAAGTAGTAGTTTTAATGCATATTTATTTTAAATTACTTACATAAGTCAAAAAGTCGCTGAGATTAATTTATTATTATATAATTTTCAAAATTAATTTCCAAGGGAATCTAGGCTACTGCCCAAAAGGAAAAATGATCGGAAAGCTGCTAGGATTGCCAAACGAGACCGAAATATTTGATTAACAATAGTTACAAAAGAAGTACAATAAGCCACATGGCTTTAAAACGAACAATTAAAAGCGATTTTATTATTTAGGTTACATTAATTGCTGGGTTCTCCAAGATATAAAATATCTTTAAATAAAAATTCTTTATAAAATTGAGTGTAAACAAGGAAGGAAAATGAGAGTACAAAAAACAAAAATAGAAATAACTACTGAATGGTTTTTTGAGTTTAAGTGAAGTGTTTAATTTAGAAATAACTAGTTAGATTATAATGGAAGTAGAAAACTATTTATGCATAAATCATAGCTGATTTAAAATATGATTAAGTTTATTTATAATTTCTCATATTTGATTGCTGTTAATCATATTATTAAAATTTAAACATGTATGTCTTTATTTTTATTATGTGGTTTATCGCTTCCCCGCTCCCTTCTCTTGTTCTTTCCATCCGCTCGTACAAACGGTCTGTCGAGAGAAAGAGAGTAACTTCAGTGACATTTGACATGTACAAGGAGTGATTCATTCCGTGTCGGGACGGGGCGCACTAAATAAATCAGGATGATCTAAACAGGAGGCAAACTCCTTCCAGAGGGTCAGTCTGCGCTCCCAGAAGGTCGATCGTAGTGTCACTCAAACGGAAAATCATACGGACAGTGTAATACGTTACCGGTCACCGAAACCGAAAACTTTTCCACCTTTTTTTTTCTCTCCACCCGAGCAATACCCTTTACGGCGTTTGTATATGTGTACGTATGCGTGTTTCTTTTTTTTTTTCTAGAAGGATTTTATAGTATGCAGCCCTTTGTTTATGTACATTCAAACCCTTTGGCGCATATCTTTCTACAGATTATTTTTTGGGATTTTTTTTTTTTCAGGATCAGCCTTTTCTAGCAATGCCTGATTGGAATGGGGCGGATTTGTTGTGTTTGGTTTACACCGGATTTATATTTTCTGATCGATGTGATGGATTTTGGGATAGTGCAGCTAATCATGCAGTTAAATATCGGAGCACCTTCTCTGTTCACTATGATGATCGTACCCTCCAAACTTACCGAAATACTTCCCTCGCTGATCGATCATCAAGGGGTCCTTATAGTAGTTCAGTAAACCATGGATGTTCTCCCACTTATTTTCATGGATAAATTATATATATTATATAAAAGTTGAGACAGGGACATTCAACTATACTAATTTTTGGAGTGTGATGCTGGGATCGGTTCTCTCGGCAGTCGGATCTGTGACGGCATATTATATAATTAATTATATAATTACAACTAATTATTTCGATAAATGAACGCGGCATATGATTGACTAAACAGATTTGTAACTACGATCATCTATGGTGAACAGTAATGGTGCTGCGTTATGTAATTACCCTTAGCCGGCTGCATTCCCTTCTCCGATTTCGGAGTTTTGTTCGGTTTTTTTTTGTTGTTGTTTCATGATAGTGTAGCGGGCTTTTTGTTATGGATACGAATTTTCCATAGCGGTTCTTTTCATAACCACGATATCCCCCAGCCATCTTCCCGGAAACAGCCCTTGCTGAACTAACGTCACTGCACCGACCGCCGAGAGAACCCATCCCAGCACCACACTCCAAAAATTAGCGAGGAATAGTTGAAAATCCCTGTCTCACCTTTCCCCGCCGATCCTATACAATGGACTGGAACCGGTTCCAATTTAGACGATCTTTTCAGTCGATATCGAATAAGGTTAGTTTCCCTTATATCTTTCGGTGTATAAGATTTTGTAATTTTGTTATGGGATTACATTTATTCGATCTATGCGTCTTCATCTGGAATGATTTGTACCCATTCGTTTATCTTCTGTATCTGTATCTCATCCTACCTTAGTTGTATTTTTTATCTTCCGTACTTCTTCTCGTGTTCTCGTGTTCTTGCGATCGTACGCTACATGCTTTATGATTTTTTCGTCTTCTCCGCATTCACATTTCCCATCAGTTTCTGTTCTTCGTAACCTCTTGAGGTAGGCTTTCAGGTTCCCGTGCCCTAGTACGATCGGCATTGCTCTTTTATTTAGTTTTATTGTGTCTCTCCTCAATTGTCTGCATAATGAGTATGTTGTTCTGCCTTTGTAATTATTTTCCCACTCAGTCTGTCATCGGTTGACTTCTTCCATTCTCATTGTACCAATTCTTCTTCTTTTTTGTCTCCATTTGATCTGCTCTGCCTCGAACTCATCGTTGTATGTTGCTCTAGCTGCCTGTCTAATTGCTGCCTTTTCTTTTTCCTTCATGTCAAAAGGTTTGTTTCTGCTTATGAACTCTGTCTTGTGTCCTAGCCTGTGCGCTCTTTCTCCTTGAAGGACGACAGGTGTCCCTCATCCGATGTTCGGCCGTTGATTGTAACAAAATCTTTAGGCATTCTCATTAGTTAATTTAAAGTGGCAACGCCAATAATTTGCAATTGGAGGTCTGTAAGGTAGACCGAGAATCGTTATTTCATCTACTAAAAGAAGACAAATTTGTCCTATAAATGCTCATTTAACATTTTGTTAAATTCTCATTAGATGTTTCAATAAATTTTACAATAAATTTTAACATTAACACTTTTGTTACTAATCGGGACAATTCCGTATATTTTTTTAAAATTTGTAGCATATGTTATACATCAACTCACAATCTTAATACACACATCAATCATAAATCTCGCTTAGACTGTGATGATAAAAAATAATGTATATTCCAACTTTAACATTTCTCGTACTCAATTAGCCCCAATTATATCGTTAGCGACTAATTAGGTCTTAATTTCGCAAATCTCGATTACAACTCTTAATTCATCACGATGAAACTTCTCCCGGCATCACGCATCATCAATATTACACAACCTGGTAAGGGGAAGGGAGGTTGCATGCGGAATGCCAGCCGTCTTTGCGGTTTAATTTTGACGTTGAGCTCTCCGGTTATTAGAGGATTCCTCATCGATTATTTATTAGGAGTTAATAGGTCGGAATACTTACGTTGCTGAAGTAGTGGTAGCGGGCCCTTATATGTTTACCTCCCTAAACTCAACCCCCGCCCCACCTCCGCCAGCCCGCAGTTCGGTTCTAATAGCCGGTGGTGCATTGTGCTCGCGCCAATCCCGAATTATATTTATTTAGGCGTGTTTAGCTTAGTAACTGGCACAACAGATCCCCATTGAAACCGGATCAATATTTGTCGTGATGAGGGCGGCCGGGCATTGTACACTAAAATTTGCCGAATGTTGGTTCTGGAATGTTTGATTAGATACGTTTCCTTTTTTTCTAGTTCTCTTCAATGAAACCTATTTCAATCAATAGACTGTATTAAATATAAGTATAAATAACATTTGTAAATACAACATAATCCAATTACAAAAATCGTAAACAAAAACTGGTATCTACATCTGAAACGAATTAAAATTCCATTAGCGTAAATCAAACGGTGAGATAAATAACGGCTAAATTGAATACACACTACAGTAATTGCGAGTGCGCGCTATAATAAATCGGTAATCCGGTAGACGCTGTCTAAATGAGTGTGGGTAATGCTGACCATATCTGTGTTCGTATTTTCTGCGTGTGTGTGTGTGGTAGTAAATATTCGCGTCTGTTCGGTCTCTGATGATAACGCGGACATTTAACGCTCGTGTAAAGAGTTAAATCTGTCAGCGCCTCGTGGAGGGTTCGGGGGGTCCCTCTAATCCGGCTCCATCCACTGTAATCCCTCCACAATCACCCAACTATTACCAGCATTTCGACGCTTTGAATAAGGGATGATTTATTTTCACCGGTGTACAGAATCATATTGATTTGAACGAAATATAATTTTATAAGCAAAAAACCCATACATAATGTATAAATCTATGTCGCAATCTATGTTTTTTTTTTGACTTGAGCTTTTACCATATGTCGCAATCTACTTTTTTTCACTTAAGCTTTCACTATCGTCACAACTAATTTATTACTTAAAACGAAAGCAACGTACTTAGTAAAGTATCATATCTTTCGTTAGAAAGTCTCCCATAATTGTTTTTCATTTTTTAAGCTCCTAACCCGTCTATATTTTACTCTCCAGCCAATCTTGTTTCCTCAATTCACATTTCTTTCTAAACATTTCCTCGAGTCTCTTCCATTCTACAATCGCCTTCTCCATTTCCCAGCAACCTGTACAAAGTGGATTTCCGTCTTTCTATAACTCTCGTTAAACCAATCCCTTGTTGTCTTTTCTTTTCATCTATTACATTTAATAATACCCCTGATTACTGATTACTTTAATGCCTTTTTTGCTCCAAATCTTAGCTTTCCACCCTTTCGAATATATTTCATTTATCTTTTGTCCTGCTGTATTTTTATGTCCTGTTCCGTTAAAATTTACTACGTGCTCATATTCTTGCTATTATTATAAGATAATGATCTGAGCCATACCTATTATCTATTTTAAACTCCCTAACCTAATTTCATGACTCTTCCCGACCAACTAGTAAGTCGGTAATTCTTCCATAACCCCTCGCTTCAATTCCTTCCATGTTTACAATATTTTTTTCTTTACTTTCTTTAAATTCTATGCGTACCGTCCTTACTATCCCCCCTTTCCCCTCGCCATTCTTGTTCGACCTATAGAGCCCTAATATTCCAATTTAAACCCTTTAGACACTTGATTCATTATCACTCCCCATTCTTTGTTCCACGTTCCGATCTGCCCTGTCATGTCTTTGTTTTCTACTCATCCAATCAGTTCTCATAGAATTTCGACCATCCCATTTTCTTCTTCAAATTTCGTGCAGTGATATATAAACAACGATCGCCGGTTGACCGTCGAACCAACAGTTGTTTACGGATTGTACGGAGTACACTGATTTCATTTTCACGGTGCCATAAACATCGTCATTCTCATCACCACTGAGAAGGTATTTACAGTGATCTTAACTCGCTAGAAGTGGTCACTTTCATCTATTCACTTCCACCATACATTTTCCTTCACGGCGGCCGCTTGTTACAAATATAGTGTACATATAGTTGTTTGGGGTTCGTCTGTAAAATATCATCCTCAAAAAGTAGGCAGGGTTATGTAATCTGTGACGAAGACGTCATGCAGATCGTCAAGAAGGTTTGAGCAAAATGAGGTACTTAATTAACACCATCTGCGAATAAGGAGTAAATGTTTCATTCGAGAGTTTATTTAATTAGGAATAACAATTAATGTCTGATTTTGATTTACTGCATGAAAAAATGGGGCATTATAGAAGAATTTCGTAAAATGGAAAATATTAACAGTATGTAATCAGAACAGAGAAAAGCAATTATGAGCCTCATAAAAAGGTTTATACAAGAATTATTTATATAGAGTTACTTTTTTCCCTTTAAAATTAATCATATTCCTCGCCGTACAGTTTATTTATTCTTTGTGATTATAGCACGTGATCACATATTTGTGCCTCTTGCCTGTATCTTCACGTACACTTTTGTTCTCTGTTCCAACTGTATTCATCATTATTTATTTTGAATTTTGGCGATTCAATCTTCATCTTATTGTCTTTTATACTTTTTCCTTCCCAATGTTTCTTTTTTCTCTTTATGCCATGCAAACATCTTTACTCAGACAATATGGCAATAAAATTTTAAAATATTATAACAATATGTACAATTGTGTTAGTAGTCTGTCATGGGCTATCGACCATTGGTCTTTCCTGCCCTCTTAATGCCATTTTTATGTTTTTAAAATATATAAAATTAAAGATTATGGATAATATGAAAATTTAAAATTTATTTTATTTTCATATACGCAGTATACTTTTGTCATAAATAATAAACATAAAATAAAAATATCTTAATAAAAATATTTTTGAAGTTTCAGAATAATATTGATTAATACACCGTAAAATATTATATATAATTATAATTATATTATAAATATATATTCAATCGGTATTTTAAATTTGAGAAAAAATATATTCATAAGCACCAATAGTAAAGGGCAACGGCTATACCACGTTGAAAATACCAGTTCTCGTCCGATCGATATTAAAAAAAATGAATAAATTAGTTTGTTCAACCACCGTTCATTTAATCTGGATAACTGATGATTGCCATTTCGGTCCACTGTACCTCATCAGACCAGTGTATACCATATACCTTGATATTATGCAATCTAGATGAATAAGATGGTAGGATAAACTCATTTTCAAATTTGTTTCCTTGTTTTATAAATAGGTCAAGTTCACATTCTTTAAATGCACATTCCAACGTTTAAACTAAAAGAAATTCTGTTAATAAAGTGAAATTGAAATAGAAATTGAAAATTTAATTAAACTGCAATTACCATCGACTTTATATTTATGTTAGTTAATTAAAAATAAATTTAATATAATGAGAAGTAAATACGCTCTTTCCTAAATGTAAATCTCTAGTTTTATAAGTTGTTAAACAAATATGTATACACACCTTAATAGTATATAAAACCACTTCATATTAAGCCATATATATATATTATATATAAGATTAAGCGTATAACACCGTGGAGAATAGCAACAAGTGGCACACATTTAAACTAAACGCGGATCCGAGGACGATTATTGCCACTTTTTACGCCACCTGAAACTCACTTACGGGACTATATATATATATATTATGGTGGAGCGCAATTTATGAAAAAAGAAGAAAGAAAAAACAGTCTCGTGGAATTGCGTCATCAATTTTAATGACTCCAGGAATGGAGTTTTCTCACTCACCTGCATCGATTTTCTCGTTTTGCAGATCCCATGCACCGGAGACCGCGTTCACTGCCGCGATGACGAGAAGAAAGGCCTCCGTCAAAGTCATTTTCATTCTTCGGTGGAACCCGATGCACTATCACACACTCACTACACTATCTGAAAAAAAAAAATAAAATAGTTAATTAGCTGGACTTTGTAATTTATATTTTTGTATATAATCGACTTATAAATTTTCAAAATGAGTTATGTGTTTAAGTGGATTAACCAGTTAAAAAAATCAAATACTTTGTCAGAAAATAATTTATAATACACGAAATAAAATAATAAATAAATTATAAAAATGTTAACAGTTATCCTAGATTAATCATTGATATATAAAGATTTTTTTGCAGCACTCACACATGGGTATCGGTTTATCTTTAATCATATAACCCAATAACCTTTGTATATTTATAATTTCAAAATTTGGGGACAATCCAGGAATCGAACCAAAAACCCCTGGCTTACAGGCCTGACCCTTAACCCGTGCGCCACCGAGGCGGAAAAAATATTAAATATATTTCATTTTGTTCATTGTCCGTTTGTAATCTTTCTGGAAACTTTATGATTCCGTGTTCATAAACTTCTGATTCTTATCAGCAAATAAGTGACCAGAGTGTGATTTCTGATAATCACCATTTTTATAATTGTTACTATTTTTTTATAAATTTCGAAAATAATTCTCACAATTCACATTTAAGTCAGGATTAAATGAGGAATGTAACATCACTTCCCAGCTAAACTCCAATAATTTCCTAAGAGTTACCAAAGATCTATAAAGTCTGGTGGACCATGATTCCTTTACGATGTGCCAATTCTGGCTTCAGAGATTCATCCAGTTTCATCAATTATTGGCAGTAAATATCTGAATTGATCGTCTTGTTCCTTGGAAGCATATCTAAATACACAATGCCTTTATAAATCCACAAAACTGACGGCTTGATTCGATTTTGGTGCAATACAGTTTTTGCTGATTCATCGAGCTTGGATCATGATCAGTTTCGAATAACATAACTATATTGATCCATTTTCATCAATAATTTAGTTTCAGTCAAAATGAAAAAAAAAAAAAAATAAATAAAATGCTAAAACTTTAATTATCTCGGAAGGATAAAACATTTTAATATATTAAAATGATGAAAATATTATAAACAGAAAAGAGTATTCATTCACTTGGCCACAGTTATTTAAATAAATTAAACAAAAATGATTTGAAAATAATTAATGAATTATTTTTACATTTAGCTCTGTAACTTGTGGCTTACATTACGTAAGTACGTTAAACAAATGCACATTAAAACAACTACTTCCCGGGCAAATACCCACGCCGGACATTGAATTACATAATTTATTAATTATTTTTAAATCATGTTTTATTTAATTTATTTAAATAACTGACATTTGTTTAACGTACTTGCGTAACGTAAGTCAAAAGTCGCAGAGCTAAATGTGAAAATAATTTATTAATTATTTTCAAATCATTTTTATTTAATTTATGAAAATATTAGTAATAAATGTGAATTTAAATTTACTATCTAGCCATAATTATATTAATACAATTTTTCTATTCCATCCCTCAATTAAAAAAAAATGTCTTAAACATTTTCTTCTTAATTTCATCCATGTCAATTATTTCCGCTCGTGACCGGAATACCACCACAGAAAAAGCCCGTACAGCTGATGTCGTACAAAAAATAAAACAAGCGGGTCACAAACTGAAAATCCGCCGGCTGAATGTTAAACATTTCCATTCCAGCAGACGACAATTATTCACGCCGGCTTTAATTGATGGTAAACCGGATTAATTACGCGCTAATTAGCGACGTGAAATATTTATTCCGGTTTTCCTTAATTCCGCATGAAATTCCGAAAAAGCGCGCAGATGTCGCTCACATCCGACGATTCGATTATGTTGTGCGTTCGCTTTGGTTAATTATTGTAATTTGTTTAAATAAGGTTTCCGCATAATTTACGCACGCCTGATTGGGGTGAGGAATTAATTTCGGTGATTAATTCGGCGGGTTGTTGTTATTGCATACATTCACTGATTTATTCATTTATTGTAAAACCGTTCGTACTAGATAATAATTTTATTTAAAATATATGGAAACCGCTGAAAGGATTCCTGTTGGTAACTGATTCATATGTCGATTTGAGAATATAATTGTCTAAATGATTGTACAAAATAAATTAATTTTTAAAACTTTTAGAAGTAAACACTTGATTTTATTTCACTATACTTTATAGTGAAGAAAAACAAGTGTTTAATTAAAAATGTTTTAAAAATTAGTTAAAATGTTTCACCAAGTAATCAATGAGAACCAAATTTAAATTAAAATAAATTAAGTAAAAAAAAAATGAAAATAATTAATAACTTATTCCCACTTTACCTACTGCAATATTTTAACTAATGTTACATAAGTACTTAAAACAAATATACCACAATTTGCTATTACCTAAAAATAACATACAAAGAGTTTTATGTAACACAGAACATACTAGAATGTACTCAATGTAAATTTCGATTTGTTCAGGAACGCATCAAAGCATTGAATGCGATGTGATTGGCTACTATTTCTAAAAATAATATAGTCAACCCAAACTACACCCTTTTCCGTCAAAAATGACTTACACTTGTCAGTTATCGCAAGCAAGTGATATTTACTGTTCTGGCTCTTAAAGCAGAAGTAGACGATGAGTTCCTGAACAATTCGAACATAGGAAAATTTACATTGAGTACATTCTAGTATGTTCGGTGTTACATTAAACTCTCTGTATAATATATAATATAATGTATATTTGCTGGATTAGAAAATATTTAATACAAAAAAATTACATGGGTTTTTATTCATCATTCTCTGTCATATTTCACGATTTTGACAATTCTATAAAAAAAATACTATATAATTTAATTAAAGGGAGCTCTATTTTTTTTTTCTGAAAAATCCATCGTACTTATATATTTAACAAACTCGTTAACATTAAACTTACATCTCACAAGACGCGCGAAAATAAATTTAGTTTGTTTATTTTTTGTCTACAAAAACAATGTCACTTTTATTACCCGCCGTTTAACATCTCCGTTACTCCACAAACGCCGGTTTTACGCGAGACAATATAAACTTTATTTAAGAACATACATCAAGTTTACTTTTCGGGATATATCAACTTTATTTAAGGCGGCCCATTGTATATCAGGTTTACACTCGTTCCTTTCTCTTTGCCTCCTTCTCTTTTTCTTTTCTTCTTCTTCAGTCTTTAAAAAAGATGGACATGAAATCCTTATCAGGTGCAGCTTGGCCCGAGTCCAAAGAGCCCGGTCAGCCTCGAATGTTAACCCCTTATCCCTACTTATATAAAGAAAAAAGTAAAGGAAATCGCCGGTCGTAACATAAAGGGGAGATTATGTAACGGCAGACGCTTTTTTTATTTTATTATTATTATTTAAGTTATACGGGTTAAAATTAAATTAATTTATTGCATCATTATTGCGATAATTATTTGTTTTTCACTGCTGTTTCGCAATATAACAATTGCTTTAAGTAATAATACAAACTAGTCTGGGGTTAATAAAACAATATACTCTAAGTAATAAATCAATGTATTGAAAATATTTTTTGGTGAGTACGTGAACATTTCTAATAATAATTCCTTTCTCACTTCATAAGTAAAGAAAGGGATAAATTATTATTATTGAAAAAATGATTGGACGCGATACAATATCTGATGCAAACCCTTTTGTTTGTTTTTATTAGCAATGGATTTTTTATGTTATTTAAATATTTTTCAAAACGTGTTCCCGTTTGCCCAATATACATTGATTTAATGTAATAATATTTTCTTTTTTACACTTCTGAAGTGAGCAATTCGTAAAGTCAGTTCTGAAATGAAGAAAAGAATAAAATATTATTATATTAAATCATGTGTAATGGGAAATTTTGTTTTGAAAAAAATACTTAAAGATCATAAAAAATCCATCCTTAGTAATAAACACACAAAGGGGTTTGCCTGACATTGCATCGCGTCCAATAATTTTTTCAATTGAAACGATTTATAAATTTTATTTGCAGATAATATAATATAAGAATTAAATTTTAGGGAAACTACCAAGGCTATGAAACTGGGAAAACACATCAAAAAGTAAATGAGCACGAAGATATCTGGAACTCCTCAATTCGTAAAGCTTTTATTACCAGACGCGTGTAAAGTCTGGAAATATCGCAATAAATCTTTTAATAAGCATTTTTGAAAAAATCCTATCACAGGTCAATTTTTATCTAAAATGAGACATATTTTGCTATATTTTTCACTTATGGATCGCCTTTTATTTATGAGATATGATGTAAGCATATTTTTTTAAAATAGAAACACTATTTTTTATGCTGGATTTGAAAAGAACATGACATTCTAAAACCAAATCCGCTAAAATAGTATCACATCGTATTTTGAAATATTCTAGATAATTGCTTTTAAAGTTTAAAAACCAAAGTCCTTTTAACATTAATGACTCCCTTTTTTAATAAAAAAAAACAAGTAGCGTTACAAAGCTAAAAGATTAATTGCGTTAGTAATAATTCCATATTAATAAATAAACTTCAATTTAATATATATATATATATATATCTATATTCAGACTATATAGATAATTTCAACAAAATAACAATATAAATAATTAAAATACACCTAGGTGTTAGTCTGTATGGGCTATCGACCAGACCTTAATTTAATATTTACTTAATATATTTTATATTATATTACTGAAATGTTCAATTTTGTCCAACACTAAAATGTTCATCTTCTTTCTTCCATTTAGAGTAAAATTACAAATATGAGAAAATTAGAATACAAACATCTATTACGTGTCGCTCCGGATAGAAATAAACTTGACGTACAAAAAATAGTTAGCACACTCGGAAAATTAAAAAAACAAACATTTTTAATAAAAATAATATAACGAATAATTCTTTAAACGTATGTAATTTAGAAGTTGTTAGAAAATATAAATAATAATATTGCTTCACTGTACTTTACAAGTCAAACTTGTTTTACCTTTTATTTGAGTTAGGGAAATATCATATTATCATTATTTTCATTGCAAAAAATATTAAGTGTAACCGTTAAGATTTATTGTTCCATAAGAAAGCAACATCCCCTGTGAGCAAAAATATTTGAAACTCCAATTACATTTACAACAGACAAAAATAAAATAAAAAAAGTGTAAAGGTGTTAAATGGATATATACATTTTTTAGCAGTGAATATATTAATTTTATATATACAAATATCTTTATTCAGACAATTAAATTTTTAAACATTATATAAAATAAAATAAAGGTTTAAATGCTCCGGGCTATCGACAGGAGGTTTTTTCTAACGTTTATTTTATAATAAATTTAATAAAACTAATGTTGAAATAATTATTATAATTAATTAAAATAATTATTTCCTTGACATTATTTAATAAAGCATATAATCCATATAATCAAAGGCAGCTTCTTTCCAAAACACGAACAGATGATTAAGTAAACGGATTTATTAATTTGTCCTGTGTTTTTTTTTGTATTATCCCCTCCTGTACCGTTTTTTTTCTGTTTTGTGTGTGCGCTTTCTTTTATTGTTTGGGTGGTATCTTCGTAAAGCAGGGGAGTTTTAGTGTAATTGTCTCTGCCGGGTTCTATCTTGAGATTTTAATACGCGAGTCCAATTAAGGATATCTCCTGGGAGGTTTAATTGGATTCTTACATTGAGATTTTATCATTCTTTTTTATGTCTATTATAATTATTTTGTTCATGAATTAAAAGATTTGTTTGACGAATAATATCCTCCGACAGATATAAATTAATTAAATTTACATATAAATGATATCAGCATTTGAAATATTTAATGAAATCAAGAAATAACTCCCACAAGAAAAAGTCCCTGTAATCGATTACTGGCTTAGCGTAATATAACTCTCCTCTTCAAAGCTACATAATCCAAATCAATTGTTTATGTAAATTACTTTTAGTTTGATAATAATGGTATTATACTCACTAAAATAAATATTTAAGTTATATAAAGAAAGTTAAGATGTGTCTTATTTAATTAACTAAAAATTTATAATGAAAAGCAATAAGCAAATAAAAAAACGACCAATATAAGTCTTCATGAATTCATTCTATCATTTCGCCACATTAATGGCAATTAACTTATTAGGTATGTTAATAAGTTAACAATGACTTTTGACATAGACAGTTAGTAATCTATTTTTTTGCGACAAGGACATAAACAGTTATAAATTATATATCTGATTGAGTAATTTTTACAATTTATTTACTTTGTACATTTTCCTGTACAAATCTTTTAATAAAGATTATTATTTATTAAAAAAAAAACAATGTTTGTTTGGGAACTAACAGATATTGTCACTTCGACGAAATGTCTCAAAATGGGGCGTTGTGATACATTTGTTTTTACTATAACATTAATCAACATACATGATTTTATATGCTAATTATGTTAATATAACATTTAAAACATTATTTATTATTACTAATCTTGAGATTATGAAATTTAATAAGATAAGAAATTCATAGTTACACAAAAAATTAACAAAGTGTTTCATTATAATAACCTGAAAGAGCACATACCGAAGTGGAAGCCTTAACTATTGAACAAATGGTTTTATACATTTTAATAACATATACTTATTGAATAAAAAAATCATAAATAACATATTTTTTTAAATAAAATAATTTTTAATCTAACAACTACGAAGTATTTTAACTAATACACTTGGTTGTTAGTTTCACAAAAAAAAATATTTGAGTTCCGACTAGTTTCTACGAATAGTCATTATGTTATATGTAGTCCGGCGGGGTATTTGGGCGGGAAGGAGTTGTTTTAATGTGCATTTGTTTGAAGTAGTTACGTTAGTCAAAATATCAGAGAGGTAAATGTGGAAATAATTTATTAATTATGTTCAAATCATTTCTATTTAATTTAAAAATATACTTTGTATTATAATATTAAAAGTCAGGATCAAACAGTACAATCTGGTTAATCAGACATTATGTATATATGTTAGCGAGATTTCTTAGATTGTGTCTGAAGGTAATTAAATTAAGGTTTAAAATATTATGAAGTACACATAATATTTATCAAAATATAATATTTACATAAAATAATGTTTATATAAAAATATTTTTCTAAATTATAATTTTGGAAAATTGGAAATTTTTGATAAATACAAATTGAAATTGATTAATATTTCTAATACATAAATAAATATTGAGAGTTCAATATGAAGTTCTAAAATTCTACCAATAAAACAATATAAACACATTATTAAATTTAATAACTTTGTTTTCTTTTGAGAATGGTCTAATTAGAGATATTATTATTTACATATTTATTTGTTCTCTTACCAAAATTCTGTATCCTAAAAAAGCTGAACATTCCTTTAAAATATAAACATCGTATATCACATTCATCATAGCGAACAATTAGGACAGTTTAACTAGAAAACACAGATATTTTTGTGGTAGATCACCATAAATTCAAGATAGTTCGATAGCCTATGCAGATTAGCATATAGTATTTCATAGGCGCCTGTATACAAGCCTAGATAGAAACTTTTCATGGGAGGGAGGGATTACAGCTCGATTATGACTTCTCACTGTTAATAATTTATACAAATGAAATAATATTTAAAAAGAACAAACAAACAAATAAACAACCAACTGAGTATTAGTATTTTTTCATCATCATGAAAATAATGTTTAATGTTATTAGAGCGTTGCTAAAACATTATGTGTTAATTTATTAATCAATCGCTGTTCGGGGAGTGTGGGAGTTCGGATATAACCCCATTTCTTACGAGCTTGATTGTATATAAATATTATTATAATCGTACAATGTAATTGTCTGAATAAAAATATGGAACATATTGCGAAATAATAGCTATACACTGTATTCTTTCAGCCTTTATATTAAATTAGATTTTAAATTATCTTATGAATGCGCTAATAATCCGCAAATAGTTGAAAATTAAAAACATAATAATACCAGTAAGAGGTATATTTCTCCACAAAAAAAAACAAGCATAACAAATTTGCTATAAATATGACTAATTTCATTATTATTTCATAACTGTTTTTCACAAAAACTAATTCTTAAAATAATTTTTAATTTATCTCATGAAATTCCTGCTTATTTTAACATTACTTTAATGTATAATACAATATTGTCCATCGACCAGGACATCAATGTAACGAACGTACTAGTTTATTTTTTTAAATATATAAAAATATAACATTACGCGCGCAAACTTACAAGTCCTTCATTCTATTTGCACAATTTAATGGTTAATAAAGAAATACTTTCAAGAATGAATGCAGTTATTAAAAGTAATTTATGTAGCTCCAATTATGAAAGGTATCCATATGTAATAGATGTAAATCTGCTGGTAAAGCTTTTCCTAATATGGATAATGAAATCAATTAGTCAAATCTATATTAATACGTGTAATCAATATTAATATTGTGAGTATCCTATAATTACACTACACCGTACACACGAATACACCAGAGCACATACACCAGCGCATATAATGTACGCACAGGAAACGTATGCTACGTCTAATTAATTTCGTGTTATTCAATAGCTGACAATTAGATATTTGTCGAGCGGCTTTAATTATTGTAAAATAAATACAGCTTTGAAAGAATTACGGTTCTATTCTATTATGATATTAAATAATATCTTTTATAAATAAATATTACCACTATTTTTTTACGAATGATCTGGCTATTATAACAGATAACAAACAAGAATTACAAAGGAATATCAATATATGGCAGGAAGAACTAGCTAAAACTAATATACAGATCAACATAAATAAAACGAAACTAATGAAAATAGACATTAAAGAAGGGATAGATATATAAATAAATAACTTAATTACTGAGGCAGTTTTTTTTTAATCTACATTTAAGGTTTTTTTAAACTAAACACACTTTCAAAATAAAAATTTGTCCTTTATTTGCGACAATTGTTTCGTACTCTTATGCGGCTTCTTCAGGCGAAGAATGTTGATGATTTTCTTCTCTCGAAGAAGCCGCAAAAGCGTGCGCAACAATTGTCCCGAATAAAACACAAATTTATATTTTGAAAGTGTGTTTAATTAAAAAAAATCGTAAAATGTTAATACAAACAAATAACAAAGGCATAGAGTAGATAGAGCTTATGACTTACGGCAAATAATGAAAGAAATGGATCGTTTGAAACAGAAATTAACAACAGAATACAAAAAGCAACTAGTACATTTTGTGCCATAAACAAACTTATACGAAACAATAAAGAAGTGTCAGGGAAAAAAATGCGAAACTTGGGTATTAAACAGACAACAAAAGAGCAAAATTCAAGTACTTAAAATGAAGTACCGGAGAAGAGTTTATAGAGTAACCAGACTAGATAGTTGTATAAACGAAGAAATCAGAAAAGAACTACAGATTACCGAACTGAACAAACAAATTGAAAACAGACAATTAAAATGGATATATGTTAAGAAAAAAATATAATAATCAAACGATAAAGATATGGGAAACCAAAGTAATGGGGAAAAGAAAATTATAGAGGTCAAGAAAAAAGTGGGACCAGGTAATCGATAAGATACTAACACAAAAGAAGATCAACTACACAGAAGTAAAAGAACTAGTAAAAAAACAAAAAAGGATGGAAAAATTGACAAAGGAAAAAAATAATGAAGAATGAAGAAAAACCACTTCGACACTCGAAATAATTATTATTTTTTATTCTGATTATTCGATACTATTCTGCAAGGGAAATATGTTTTACGTGTACGTTATTTTTTGTCATCACACTCTTAGTAGTTTTGTAGCAGATATATTCAAATGAGTTATTAACATACAAGTTAAAATTAACATCTTCCGTATGGAATAGCCTATATTTTGTTTATTGTAAAGTAGTAACAAATATTATAATTAAGTATTTTTTTATAATGATTTTTTTAACAATCTGCCTTTTATTTGTATACAAAATAATTAATGAAAAATTGTTAAACAAAAAAATTATTTATTTTATTTTTTAATAATCTAAATGATTTATAAAAGCACGTAACGTATGATAACGCTATAAAACTCATTCCCGTATCTGGTAACACAAAAAAAACATTCATACTGCCGCTAAAAAAGGGGAACAACTGCGCTCTTTTTTGTTTTTAGTGAAAAATTGAAATTAACCGAGTGAAGTTCATGTGCGGGCTGTAAAACAATGATAACCACGGAGAGATGTAAACTAAAATCTACCTGTCATCAACAGTTGTCACCACCCGGTGGTGCGGTCAATTACAAAAAATGGAAGTGCGGTGGAGGGGGAGGATTTCACAGGACGTGCAGCATTCGAATGTGACAGGTTTGTTGCATCGCATTTGGATAAAGGGTTGGATTAAACCGGCGGGCGGTCTGTTATCTGGTGGGAAAATTGGAACGGTGGCGACTATTTTAAATCGTTATTTCTTTTCAACATCAGGTTTGGTGCGATGAATGTTATAAGCTGTATTGATAATTTTCAGTTCGTGAATAAAACGCATATTTTATTCAAAAAATAAAAAGAAAAAGAAAAATGTAACGGTTAGTTTTTCATAAATATATAATCTTTATAATATAATAATAATTAATATTATTATAATCATAAATAATAATTATAATGTAATAATTTAATAAAATGTTCAGCCTCTATTCATCTAGCGTATGGATAACTAGTGATGGCTAGTGTTTCATGTGCAATGCCTTGATGAAGGCGGCTGAATGAATCTTGTATTATGGTTATATACCACAATACAAGATTAAATTCGTCGTATTTCCTTTATTTTGATTAATATCGGATATATGTAATGTAATAATAATAAATAATGTAATATAGATATTTATAATACACATAGGTGATAGTCTGTCTGGGCTATCGACCAGAGTTAAATCTTTCCATCCGTTTAGTTCTACTTTCGCAATTTATTCATGTTTATGTAAAATATTTATAATAATAAAATGAAGTGCTAGTGTTTAAATATTACGAATATTCTACACAAAAATTGATACATTTTGAAAATAAATCTAACTTTTCCATTTCCTCCTTTACATTTTTGATTTTAGTTTAAAATATAAATAAAATAATAAAAATATACTAATAGAGCAAACAATATTTGCGAAATAAATTAGGCTATTCAATAAAATATTAGAGGAAAGAAGAACAGTTATATTTTTTTTATAATATAGAACCTTGAGAAGAATTAATGTCTCAATTATTTATAATATCAATATTAAGACAATAATGTAATTTAAATAAAGCATTATACAAGAATTGCATTGAATGCGTCGAATCTGATATCAAAGCAAACCCGAAAATCACGTGGATGTATGTCGTAAAACGGAAGGTTATCCAGACGAGATGAAGATAAATAACGAAGTAAGTTATCACATGGAACCATAGAATTATTTGAAATGCATATTTCTACAGTTTACGTTAATAGCATGCTGGGTGCTCTGCCAGGATTTAATATCAGAGAATGTATTGATTTTTGCAATTTAGGTGTGACGGTTGTAAATGTATTCTCATGTCTGTCTTCTGTCTCTGATACATGCAATGCTGGCTCTGATGGCATTCCTGCGTACTTTTATATAAGATACTTATACACATTATGTAAGCCCATCTGTTCGTTACTTGCTAATTCTCTAACTTCCGGTATATTTCCTGATTGATAGAAGGAATGTTACGTTATGCCAATATTCATAAAGTGATCTAGGAGCCTTATCAAAATACTAGACTTATTAGTATCAAAACAATTAATGCGATTCTGTTCTCAATACATAATCAACGAGCAGCATGATTTTATGTATGGTAAATCAATTACCACAAATCTATTGGTTTATCAGAATTTGTTGACAAATGCTTTACAAAATGGCTTGATTCAATATATACAGATTTTTCGATTGTATTTAACCGCATTGATCATAACATATTACTTTACAAGTTAGAACTGACGGGTTTTGGAATAAATATTATAAATTTCCTTCGTAGTTTTTTAACACTGAGAACTCAACACGTTAGAATTGGTAAATATCTGCTTAAATTAATGTCATTTTCTCATTGTGGACCTTTTCTTTTTCTACTTTTCATAAATGACAACGAGCAATGTATCCATAATAGTAGTTTCCTTCTCTTTTTCGATGATCTGAAGATTTTTAAAACTATTAAAAGTGTTTCATTTATTACAATTGAATCATTCTGACCATTACTGCGATTTCAGTTTATAACTTAGGTAATAAGTTCGAAACTTTGTCTCCGAATGCTATAATAATTAATCATCTGTAAATCTTAGGAGAGTCTTTTAATTATTTTGATCTGGCCATTACTGAGTTTCGAATTTAGGTAACAAGCTAGAAACTGAAAACTTTGTCTCTGAATGCCATAATAATCAATCATCTGTAAATCTTAGTAGAGTCTTGTAATTATTTTGATAATTGTCGCCTGACCGAAACTAGTCAGTTTATATAATATAAAAAATTGTGAAACAAAAACCAATTGTTTTATTTAATATTTCAAATCAGAGCATTAAATCTTGTTATTTAAATTTTTTAACTTATCTATTCTTGAACTATTTGGAAAGAAGACTTGATCACATTATACTTTTTTATGATTTATATATATTGCTATTTGTGTATACATAAACATAGTATGGTTTGACTTTTGTTGTATTTTTTTATAATATATTTATATTGTACCTTTGTAAATTAGAGATTTCCGCAGATAAATAATTTAATTAAAAACTAAAACATAAGTATATTGTTTTTGATGGAAGTTTTTTTATAAACAATACATTACATTCGAATGAACTATTTTTTTATATTTTATTAACTAATTCCAGGTACTTTTTTGCAGAATGTACATTATTTAATACATCAAAGTTACTTTAACGTTAAACGGAACATTTCATCTCGTTCATCCAATAAAATCTAGTAAGAACTAATAAAATCTCGATTCGTTCGTCGCGAAACTTTCGTTGAATCCACCGGACGTTTATTTCCTCTTATGTTCCTTTACTCTACTTTTAATAATCAAATAATGTTTAAGAAAGTTAACCCACGCTCCGATTCACAAAGAAAGCGAGCTTTTCTTTTTTATATTTTTCAATTACAAAAATTCCACATCATCCTCCTCTCTCCCCCAAGACATAAGAAAACTATATCAATCACATCGCGTTAGCCTCTCCCGGCCCATCAATCCGGAATCAAGTTACCGTGGGGTTAGGGTTCCACGGATGCGCAGGAGAAGTGGAAGACGAGGGACAAATCCACAGACAAATCTACGTAATAACCACCTACCAGAGGCTTGATGCGATAGCGGAAGGGCTGTCAATCAGGAGAATCGAGAAAGAAAAGGAGGAATCTATTAGTGGATGTGTTTATCAAAAAGTCGTTAGCTTATCCCCCCTCTTTTTTGAGATATATATATGTATAACTAGAGCCAATTTCCGTATGTCTGTGCGACAGTGATGGACACCCTTGACAAACCATTACCAGATATGAAGGAATTGAGTGTGTATAAATGCGTTCGGGAAATGGTCGAGGAATTTTTGCCGCGGGGAACGTGATAAGATTTCTTACGGAAGGGGGAACATAAATCCACGTCTGGGTGATTCCACTTTCATTTTTTTGTGTGACTGCACTATCAGTTATTTTTCTTGTAGGCATTCTCGCCCGATGGGCATTTTTAAATATTAAATCCATAAATTATACACAAATAAAAAAATAATTAAAATGTTTTATTCCATTTAAATTATGTTTTATATACTTAACAAACTTAATTTTATATTATTTAATATTTACATAAATTAGATAAATGAAGAGTTTGTTTATTAAAATCTGAGTCGAGGATATTTATTGTTGAAAACAATAAAACACACGCAGCGTTCGCGTCCGAATGCTATCATTGACGATCAATTTTTTTGATAATTGATCGTAACTGCATTTCTAGCCAATTTTTTAATCAAGACGAGAGGTGACTGGTTTAAATAGCGCACTATACCCTTGGATTTTCAGTATGAAAGTAGGTATGATTTGAAAAAAAAATAATATTTTTTTCAGAAAAATCTGCTGGCTGTTCTTAAATCAGTTAAGCGAATCGACAGCGCAGTGAATGGTAGGTCGGCTTCAATTCTTACACCAGTTGCACCTTGTAAGAATTCAAAGCACAATTCGGTATGTCATTGTTTTTAGAACGTCGAGGAATTTGTCAATTCGGATCTTCTATAACATGCATTATGCACCGAGCCTGTCAATTCAGATTAATTTTCCAACGAAAATAACACGTATTTCATGAAATACAATTTTTACAGATTCAGCATTTTTGTTATGGATTTTTAGAATTATAATACAATTTTAAAGCGAAATTGAAATCCTTATAATAATTATCGATTTAAAAGAAATAATGGTCAAAACTGTCAAATTATTCTAATTTCTGAACAAATATTTTGTACAAAAACATAAATAACATAAAAAGTTTTTCAACAAAAAAATTGTAAGTAACAGTAGGTTCCTTATATTTTAATCAGCTATTAACAGGAGGTTTTGCTACCTTAATTTTTTATTTTAAACAAACAAAAATTCACAACTTTAATCAACCCATTATTTATATATTCCTATTCAACAATAAAGTAAGGCAGAAAGAGCAAGAGCGCGAGTACATTACACCCTTTATCGCGCCGTTATGGATCTGCGAAATTCTTTCGTTGGGTCGCAATAAAATTATAAATTCCGAGTTTTACGTCCGCTTCGTGTACACGTTGCATGATTGAAGACTGTCATGGAGGTTTTAATAATGGAGACGTTTCGTTCCAGTGTGGCGCAAATGCAGTATACTCCCGTAAGTTTTTTCCTTCTTATTTGCTTCCCTCCGTTTTTAAAATGCGAAATTATTACTTTACGAGCGAATTTGGGTTTAAATTGGAATACACGGACATTTTTCTTATAGAAAGAAAAAAAAACTAGACGAGACTTCCAGACAGGTAATAAACTGTCGAGAGGGAAGGAGGAAATTGAAGTTAAAGTTAGGGATATTTAAGTGGGCGATTGAAACATCTCGGTTGGTATTTAATATTACTTTAAGATTACCTATAAATATTTCGCATAAATATTAGTATATAAAATATGTATGGTAATAGTAAATAATTATCTATTAAATTGAAGAAAAACTAAAAATTTGTATTCAATTTCTAATATTTTAAAATTGGTACTTAATATTAAAATAATAAATACGAATAAATTATTTCAAATCTACCAAACAAACAAAAAATAAAATAAAATGCAGATTAAATTACTTATCTTTAAATTCTGGAATAATTTCAGGTTATTGGCCTATTATTATGATTTTTTTTTTCCTGAAGGGAGAATCAAATAGCACTTGATTGGATTCTGTTTGGTTAAAGAAAGAATCAATTATAATTGATTCGATTCAGATTTGTTAAAGGAAGTACCAACTATATATAACTCGATTCGGATCAGTTAAAGGAACAACCAATCATATTTAACTCGATTCTGATTAGTTAAAGGAACAACCAATCTCAATTGACTCAACTATGATTGGCTAAATTAACAACCAATCATAATTGACACGATTCTGATTAGCTAAAGAAAGAACCAATTATAATTGAACCAATTATGATTGGCTAAAGGATGAAATGATTCATAATTCATAATAATCAATTATGGTTGGCTACAGGAAGAATCAATCTAATCGATTAGATTCTGATTGGCTAAAAGAAGAATCATTTATAATTGACCCGATTATGATTGGCTAAAGAAGAACCAAACATAATCAACTCGATTATCATTGGCTAAAGCAACGACAAATCTTAATTGCCTCGATTATGATTCGCTAAAGAAACCATCAATCATAATTGACTCGATTATGATTGGCTAAAGAAAGAACCAATCATAATTGACTCGATCCAGATTGATTAAAGGAAAAACCAAATATAATTGATTCGATTCTGATTGATTAAAGGAAGAACCTATTATAATTGACTGGATTATGATTAGCTAAAGGAGGAACTAATTCATAATTGGCTCAATTATTATTGGTTAAAGGAGGAACTAATTCATGATTGGCTCTATTATTGGTTTAATGAAGAACTAATCATAATTGACTCGATTCTAATTATCTAAAGGAAGGACCAATCATAATGTATTCTATTCTGATTGCCTAAAAGAAGAACCAATTATAATTGACTCAATAATCATTGGCTAATGGAACAGCAAATCTTAATTGACTCGATTGTGATAGGCTAAAGCAAAAACCAATCTTATTTGTCTCGACCATGATTGGTTAAAGGAACAAAAAATCTTAATTGACTTGATTATGATTGGCTGAAGAAAGTACCAATCATAATTGATTCGATTTTTATTATTTAAAGGAAGAACTAATAATAATTTTCTCGATAATGATTAGCAAAACGATCAACCAATCATAATTGATTGGATTCTGGTTGGCTAAATGAAGAACCAATCACAATTGACGCGATTCTGATCGTGAAACTAAATAAACGATCCGAAAAAATATGCAGCTCGTTCTTTCAAATCGATCTTGTACAGTCTTTCTATAAAGTTCAATTTGATTTCTGATCTGATCCATATTTTGCACCTTACGACTTCTTTTGCTATCATAAATAGTTTGCAATGCACAAAGCAATTATCATAACATACTTGAAAAACGTCTATCTTTCAAAAATCCAAATAATTGAAAACGCAGATTGGTTGATTATTAATTTTAAGTCAGAAAGATCTATGGCAGATAGCCCTTATTTGAAAATATATTATGAATTTTTTTAATTTTTTATGTTATGTTAGATTAATATAATTTAAAATTTACAATAAAGGTGACTGTATTTAAAGTTCCTATAATTGACGTTAAGTGTGGATACCCGGTATAATATATTTAATATATTTTAATAATATTAATTTTTCTATTAAAATTATTAGTTGGTCGCTGGAAATTAGAACAACCTCAATATTTGCACGTCGCAAGGCATCCATTCATTCAATTCGACCGTCGAAATCCACGGTCTGTTTGCCCAGGCCAGCCAACCCGAAATTAAATATTGACTTAATTTAAGCGGAAAATCCGCACAGAAAACAACACACTGCTAGCTGTATAAAGTTATCTTAGAAGGGGGCCGCCCTTGGCGCGGAATTCCTTTTCAGTAAAACAACCCCCTTCCTTTTCATTTTGTTGATTTTACCGCGTTCCTTCCTCCCACACAAACACACGCAGGGAGACAGGAACGCCCGCACATTTCGTACCTGCCATGACTGTGAAAGTTTTCGGACAATTCTGTTTAAAGCGTGATTCCGTGTCGTTAACTTCGGTGTATATTAGGGACAAACTTTTGTCCCCTTTTCGGAGGGCGAGGGGGGTTGGTTGGTTTATTTATTTAGGGACGCGATTAATTCCAGAGGTTTTAATTAAACTCCGTCTAGACGTGAAGGAGTTGTTCGTGTATCGTTTTAAATCGCTTTGAATAAATACCCGTTGCTAATTTTTCATTGTAGTGTTAAAGACTGTGCTCCAATTTAGAGGAAAGGATTTTTATGCAAAATTACACATAAAATAATAACATATAGGCAGAAAGACCTATAGTCTATAGCCATTTAACAATTAATGAAATTTTGTGTGATATACTTAATCAATTATTGATATGTTCTTGTAAACTTAATTGTTAATAAAGATTAAATAACAATCTTTATAACTAATAATAACAAAAACCATTCCAAGAACAAATAACTTTCAACAACAAAATAACGTCAAAGGTCACTAAAGATTCACAGGTTTATAAAATGTATTTCTTCAGACAATTCAGTCTATTCCGTATGAAATATGTTTTTTATTATTTATGACTCTGATAGGAATACGTAGATGGATCGAGCACATCGTGACAGCTAAAAGAAACAAGATAGAGTTTTTAGATTTATTTAATAATATGTTCAACCATCATTAATCCAGCTTATGGATATTTTATTAAATTAATTGTTTCTTGTTCACATGAACATGACAAGTTCGCCTTTCTTTAGTGGACGAATCAGCGATTCTTGGTCTTCTCTCTTGTAGACCCACATCGTCGAAGATGCCATATGAATTTAGACAATAGATGGCGCTTGCGCTATCTTCCATTTATTATGATTTTAGATTTATAACTGAGAGTGCGGTTGAGGATAAACATTGTGGAAAAGACCGAGGTCAACATAGATAAGGACATTGAAGGAAAGACTCCAGAAAAAGTTATGGAGTATTCGGCCGTATTTTAGGAGCGTTGTCACGGGTTGATATTGGCGCGAATTAAACGAATGAAAAGGAAAATCCAACACTTATTAATTATTTTCAAATGATTTTTATTTAATATAGGAAAATCCAACACTGAGCGGCTCTGTAAGCGAAAAAGGCGCGCTACCGTGGCCCATTCCACCAACTAAGAATATCCTACGGGACAAACAAAGGGAAGAATTACGTGGAAGACGAAGATCGATTTTTCGTATGCATGCTTCATATATTAAGTTTCGACAGGGAGAAAAGGTTTACGATGATTTACGGGCTGCTATTCGGAGTTCACGTCAGTTCAGATTCGACTGGTTTTTGAAATCCCGCATAGCTCTGGAGTTGCAGAGACGGTGCTTAAGACTAATTGAAAAGGAAAATCAAAAGCTTGAAGAGAAGGAAAGGACGAAGAAAAAGAAAAAAAATCCAAAGCAACGAACATTATTCCAACTATGATGGCTATTTCTTGTATGCATCCTTAATAAATTAGGTTTCGACAGGGAGAACGTTCACGAGTAGTTACGGGCTACAATTAGGAGTTCACCACATTTCAGATTCCACTAGTTTTTAAAATCCCGCACAACCATGGACTTGCAGAGACGGTGCAACACACGAATTGAAGCAAGAGCTTGAAGAGCAGTAAAGGGCGGAGAAAAAGAAGAAAAATCCCAATGCGACGAACAGTAATCCATCTAAGAAGACGGCGCAAAAGAGGAAGCATGATACCATGAGTGGGGTCGAAAAAGAGGAAGAGAAAGTGATCCATTGCGAATTAACCTGATATAGATTACTTTAAAGTAAACACGTTTCTTATAACTTTCAAATTAAAATAAAAATAAACAATTTTTGTTTTTCAGTACAAATTAAGTAATGGGGAGTTACTTCAATATGTCTAGTGGTTTAATAGTGCGCCGCTGAATTTCCTTTTATTTATTTCCGTGCTTTCTAAGGTGATCAGTTTACTTCCTTTCCTCTGAATATATGTGGTATTTGGAAATCTGCGTTGAATTTATGGCCTTCTTCTAACAGGTGGTTTGAATATGATGAATTCTTTTCTTCTTCTTAAAGCTGGAAATAAGTGAACATAAATCCAGCTTTGAGAAGAAGAAAAGAATTCAACATATTCAAACCACCTGTTAGAAGAAGGCCATAAATTCAACGAAGATTTTCAAATACCACATATATCCAGAGAAAAGAAAACGAACTTATGAACTTTTAATCATTCTAATATTTTACAGCAGCGAATTAAAAATCTTATGTCGGAGTAAAAAAACCTATAAATATCTTCAGAAAATATGAGTTTTATTAAGGGCTATTCCCGTTGATAAGCTATCAACATCTCTTGAATGTTGTAGAAAGGAAATTGCAAAATTAATAAATCTTTATTTCACGATACATTAAATCCCAATTTGATCAAAATCAAAAAGTTTAAAGGAAATTGAAAAATGTGTTTTTCGTAACATTCGTGCAAGGTGATATGCTTCAAGAAGCGTTTATTATTTATTAAGAACAATGTAATGTGGCTTACATTTTAATTATTGGCTTATTTAAATTATAATATTTCTTATATTTATCTAAATTTATTTGCATAACTTGTTTACTGAACTTTACAGCAATCGTGCGCCACCCTGTATATAAAAATAAGAGTAATATAAAAGATAATTCAATCACTTAGTCTCAGTTATTTAAATAAATTAAATAAAAAGAATTGGAAAATAATTGGTTATCACCATCTTCGGATATTTGCCCGAGAAGTAGTTGTATTAATGTACATTTGTTTTAAAGTACTAACGTAACGTAAGTCAAAATGTCACAGTAGCTAAATAGTATATAATTAATTGATATTTAATTATTTTCAAATTATTTTTATTTAAGTCATAAAAATAATTTAATTTTGAAAAAAATAATTAACAAAAATTATAGATACTTTTTAAAAAAATGGTTTTTGGGACGAGTAAGAAGGGTTGCCGGACGACGCTAGGCCCAAAAACCAATTTGTGGTCCGAATAAAACATAATTTTTTTTTTTTTTCAAAAAGTCTTCAACAAAAAAAAACTCGATTGTTGTAATGATTAAATTATCTATTTAAACTAAACTCATTTATTTATGTAAATAATGAAATTTTTGCGATTATTGAACTAAACAGAAGGAAATAAAGACCGATTATTTTTAACCATGGTCTCAGCAACGTTCGTAGTACTTATTTATTCGTTTTCTACCTCAACACCACTTTTATTATTGATTTGAACACGAGAACCTTGTAAAAAAAATATTACGCAATCTCGTCACGAGATTTTTTTTTAATTTGGAATAATTTTTGAATCATTTATAATATTACTGTCGTTCTTCATATTTAACTTTACTTTCAACATCGAGTATGTAGATGGCTTAACGAGGATTAATCAGAAAAAAAATATGTTAAAGTTACGTTCTTATAAAAAAAGATGCCTTAGCTGTTACCAATTCATAAATTTTCTGTAGCAACGTTCGTAGGTTCTCTTGATTTCGTCGGCTAAAGCTCTAGGCAGCCGTATTTGCCGACTCAACAATATTTGGTGGTGTGCACATAATCAATTCTTCGGAATCTCTTTCCAATTTATTTTAAATTCTGATAAATAAGAAAAGATATTTCGAGACTAAGACCTTTCAATATAGATTTCGGTACTATGGCAACTAGAAACATACAAGAATCTCCCTTTTTGGTACAAATAACAATGAAACTATGATGTCTTATTCGAGGTGTTGATTTTTTTTCCTTTAGCTGCTTCAACTTTGATTTACATAGCGTAAATACCTAAAAACGGACTAATATCTATTTAAACAATTACTTCCTGGCCAAATACTCAACCGGACATTGTTATTTAATATAAAAAATTTAAACCTAGTAAGGCATTTATAATAAATGGGTTCGTATTACGCACCCCAGTGTTTTATTCCCCCGCGATTTTATTTTTAAAAAAATCATCCGAGTAGAAAGAGACCAACGCGTGATTTAAGGATCTTATTGAGGCAAAGTGCAGCTGGAGAAATAAGGAAGGGGCCGGCCGTTTTGCCGGATTAGTAAGATTTGCCATTCGATATCTCTCATTTATATTCGTTTAGTGCGGTGCGCCGAGGGAGAGGGCGCAAAAAGTTCCAACACGTATGGCTTATTTATGACCGTGAAGAATTGCGATGCGTCAGTAAATAATCGACTGTCATTAGCCTCATTTATTTCCAACCCCCAGTGTCATATTTGTTGTGCGCCGCTTATATTCAAATGCGGATTCGCGTCATAAACACATGTTACTATTTTTATTTTTTTCTTCGAGTGTTTCGTTGTGTGAAAACCTCGCTGTTTAAAGTGTAGTTTTCGAAGACAAAATATTCATAGTAATGAAAAATAGCAATAAATTTTTTGTCGCATAATTTAAAGTTTAATTAGGTGACAAAAAATGTATTGCTATTTTTCATTACTATTAATATTTTGTTTTCGAAAACTACACTTTAAACAGCGAAGTTTTCACACAACGAAACACTCGAAGAAAAATGATTCCTTGGTTTTTGTACGTCAGGCAATAGAAGTTTAATCTCTTAGATCACTTTTTAGGGGGAAGTCTGAAAAGTTCAGTTAATGCAGGAAATATTGGAAATAGAGAAAAACTAGTAATTAGAATTGCTGAAGATGAGACTGTTAGCAGAGCTACCACTTCAATTCTAAAAAGAGCTAGCAACTAATTCAATAAAGCTGTTACTTTATAAATTGTCTTTAAATTAGTAGAGAATTCGTACTACCACTTATTTGAAATTTCAATTGCTTGTAGCTGAGTTACGATAGCGTTTTGAGTATGTGTTCATTATATATTTTTGACTTAAAATCACCCTCTATATACTAATAAATATCATAAATGTAAAGCACTCGCTTAACTTCCAGAAAAAAATGTTTTTGAGTAAAAAAATATCAAAATATGTAGTTCCTGTTAATTGATGCAAAATCAATATGAACAATACTCAAAATAGAATTAGGTAAAAAAGTATAATTAATCCCAGAGTAGCTAAACTTAAAGCTCCTATCAAATCTTCCACAATCAATATGAACACGGCTCAAAATAGAATCCGCAGAATAAATAGACTTCCGAAATTCGAAATAAGTAATCCGAAACGAAATCCGCTTAAGGAAAACTACGCGCACATTTTGCCTCCCCTTCGCCGCCCATCGCGCGCACTTTCAAGTCGGAATTAATTTGATTAATCTCGTCAAAAGGAGGGAATCGCAGCTTCGGCACACACTTACCAGTTCGGCAAAGGATGTAAAGGATCCGCTCGCGCCGAAATGAACTCTTCGCCGGTTCACTCCGTTTCTATCTCTGTGTGTATCTGCAACAAGAAATAAATTATATTACAGACGGAATGAAAACGGGATGTAATTATTACATATCCGCCGGTATGTTTCTGCCTGTCTGTGTTTAATGCGAAATGCGCTCGGTATTAATTTAATTTCTAGTCATGAATGTAATTTGTTTCGTGTAATTTGAAATAATATGTATAGCAAAAAAAATAACAATTAGTGAAACTACAAATATGATAATTTCATTATAATTTATGGAATAAATAACGTCTGAAACAATGTCTTTTAGATTTCTAGGATATCTTAATTATAACTAACATATATTAAATAAAAATGATTTGAAAATAATAAATAAATTATTTCCACATTTAGCTCTGTGACTTTTGACTTACGTTACGTAAGTGCGTTAAACAAATGCACATTAAAACAACAGAGCTAAATGTGGAAATAATTTATTAATTATCATTTTTATTTAATATATTTAAATAACTGTGACCAAGTGAATGAATACTGTTTTCTATTTATATAACTAACATTTTTTTGCATCAGTTCAAGAAATTGGAATTTTATTACCAATAATAATAATACTTGCCAATATATTAACGCCAAATAATTACAACTTGGTCAAGAAAAACACTTTCTGTGCGTTTTATTTGCAGTTTCCTGTCACATATTTCGATCTTTTCACATCATTGTAAAAGGTTTAAATTAAATTGCAATTGAAGAAGTATATTATTTGGCATTATTTTTTTATTTAATGCCAAATATTTAGTTTATTCACATTTAGTGAAATGTTCGTTTTCCTTGTTTTTATAAACAAGACAAGTTCGCCTTCCTTTAGTGGACGAAACAATGATTCTCAGCCGTCTGACTCAAATCGTTGACGATGCCATTTGAAATTAGGCAAAAGGTGGAGCTTGCGTCGTCTTTAATTTATTTGAATGAATTTATTATTAATTTTAGAAAATTAAAAAAAAAAGATATTTTAAATACTATAGCTTAATGCGAACTAAGCAACTTTAAAAAAAATCCTTTATTTAATACCAAATTATTTCATTACCTCTGTTATTAATAAATAATATTTTTTTGAGGTTGACTAGCACAACTTAATAATATTTCATATAACTTATTTGAAAATACTTTTTCTAAATAGATTAATTATGGAGAAATCTGACGACAAATTTTAAACCTGGTAGTCTTCCCATTTAATAGGTTGTTTAGAAAATGTATCCTTGCAGCAGCATAATATACAAATTCATAAAGTGGTATACTGTTAGGTAAAATTTTTAGTAAAAGTAATTTCATGGAAAAAGCCGGAATGAATTCAGTTAAATGTTGAAAATGTATATATTGGACAAAAAGTCCGTAATTTAAATATTAGATTTAAGGAACACAGTTTTACAACAGGTCATAAATTCAAAATCAATTACATGAAACTCCTAAAAAGAGTCCAATAATAATCAATGAAATATGCTAGAAGCAATTGAAATGCATAAAAACAAATTAATGAACTTTGATTTGAGTCCCTCAAATAACCCGCTTTTAAATTTGTTAGCGTCATAAACATCACTGCAATATAAATTGTTAATCTACCGAACGTCTTCCTATAAAAATATTGTATTATAAACTAATTCATTTCTATTGCAATTCATGGTGTGTCAAATGAGAAGCAAATTGAAAAAAAAAAACGTAATGGATACAATTCCATTGGCGCATTGCTGTGAACACATCTCCTACTTATCTGGAATCAGTCGACCTTCGATTAATTCAACCCAAGTATACTCCAAGGACTGCCTAACTCCTAGAAGGCATAAACAAAGCTGGTGTGTTTCCCGTTTATCGAAAACGGGAAATACCCATCGGACAAACCGATCACCAATAATACTCTGTTCGAAATACAGTTGTATTTTATACGGGATACATATTGCATAATAATGAATAGGAAGAAATTAAAATTAAATATAGTTATAGGAGAAAAATTATCGAATGTTCGGTCGACATTATATCCTAAAAACAATATATAACACTTTTGTAATGGATAGAACCATTGCCCTGAGGATTGCAAAACTGCGGTCACTAAAATTACTATTACCTTTAAATGTGAGTTCATCAACAATGATTCCATTTATATATCAGATCAGGGACTTATTGAGTGACCTTAAAAAAACCTCACTTAAATATATATAATATATATGCAGTGAGGATTTAATTTCATTAAATATACGGTTACGGTTTTGTGGTAGGTGCGAAGGCATGCATAGGTCCTCGTTGGGTCCCTAATAATTCTTCCATTTAGGGCATGTATCCGCACGACCAGCCTACCTCATCAAGATAAGATAGCAGTGTTGAGGCAGGCAGATCCCTGATTTTTACCATTTCTGGCCATTCCTCAACCAGTATTGCTTTTCTATAGGATTTTAGCGCTCTGCAATATTCAAAGATATGCTCCGCGCTTTCGTCCTCCAAGTAACACCCTCTACAATCATGATTCTGCAATCTTCAATCTGTGGAGGTGTCCTCTAGGTCTAGCACCACGGCCATTCTAACTGGACACAGACCTTTTAAAATCTCTCTGGATAACCGCAAGTACAGATTGGCTCATCTTTCATTTGGATACCGAAAGGTTTCCTTGGAAAGTCTGCAGCCTGTTAAATCATTCCATCTGCATCTAAACTTTATATAGCGTATAGGAATGTATTAACTCATATACGAAACGTAGAATGAGACTCATCAGTGTGCCGGGCATGTAAATGATCATACTAGCCGCAGCTCCAGTCAAAGCATCAGCCTTCTTGTTCCCAATGTCAGAACTGTGCCTTTTCACCCAGAAGATCTCGACTCTGTTGTGTATGAAGGCCTGCCTGAGTTTATTACGGCACTCTTTAACTGTCTCTGAGCTGGTATAGTTTATACTCAGGGCATGTTAATAATTTTTTATTAACTGAGAGATACAAAAAAGGTTTAAACTGAAATCAAAAGTTGATTACAATACATTTACAAAAAAGTCAGAAGATGAAATTAGCAGTAAACCTGTACGCTTTTGGTCGTTTATTAATAAAAAGAGGAAGTGCACAAAAGTTCCAGGTGAAATGACATATGATAACTAGACTTTATCTAACATGGATGCTATTGTCTCATCGTTTGCTAATCATTTTGCCATGGGCCATTAATAAACACCGACGCAATATTCAGCATATTTTCTCATATGGGAGATTATTACATCTCAGAAGATATTGTACTACAAGTTATGCAGAAAGTTAAACCCAATTTAACCATGGACATGGACCAAATACCGGCCTTCTTAATTAAGGACTGCGCGGGAATACCATGTGAACCGATTGAGCGAATTTTTAATTTAATTCTTAAGCAAGGTGTATTTCCGAACTGTTGGAAAGCCGTGCGCGTTGTTCATATATATATTTTTTGATAATGATAAAAATTTGTAATATGTGAATTTTTAATGCGCTGAGATAGATTTTGTTAAGCATCACCCCGCCTACCTGCAAAGCAAAAAAAAAATTCGTGATTTTTTCCTCGAAAACGTAATAAGATAAAAAAAACTCCAGTCGACTTCTC
Organism: Philonthus spinipes; assembly: GCA_963082785.1. NCBI lineage: Eukaryota > Metazoa > Arthropoda > Insecta > Coleoptera > Staphylinidae > Philonthus > Philonthus spinipes. Next base: position 12,911,003 of record OY720302.1, read on the forward strand.
CGTCACACAGCTCCCCATAGAAGACTTTTTAAAAAGGCCCCGATTACGGGTTCTGGAGAAAGCATTTGAAAGAAAAAAAATCAAATTGGGTTGGATTAATGATGATCGTTAGATTTTGAGAAAAAAAAAAACAAAGTAGCGCTCTCCTGAGTAAAACAAGTGTACTTTCGGATCTAAAAAAAGGTCTTTGATCGATTGTAAAAAATAGGAAATACATATTGGGCGAAATTCTAGCGATCAACGACTATAAAAAATTGTTATACGTGACAAAAAACGCTGTTATATTGACAAAGTATACGTTGAATTATCGTCGTCATGGATTTTAAAAGTGGTTTCGAGATAATCACGTTTCAACAATTGAGATGAGTTCACTAGGATCTATACTAACATTGCATAAACTCACAAAACTTTGGCAATTTGTATCCAATCAATATGAATCTTTTTAGGCAATAATCTTAAATGTATATATTTTCAAATTCTGCAATAAAAAAATCCTTTTGAACCTGTGCAGGTACGTATCACGCCAATCAAACAAAATCATCGCTGTATATTTAATTTAATTATATAATATTATCGATTAATTTTATTAACAATGCTCTGATTCCCTTCTGATTATTTTAGTTCACTTTATGAACGTCTCTCCCCTGAATGTTTCGTTTTAGGTTATATAAGCGATAAAATATTAATCCTGGATTTTCGCGGAGCGTTTCCGTCGTTTCGGCGAATAAAGTTTAAGTCCTCCCTCACACTCCCTCCTTTCCAACGAAATGTATTCAATTTGAGCATAAAATTATATGACACGTCCGACGATAAAGTGTAATCCGAAATTTAAACGCCGCAACGGTTTTATAACTAAACCTCTCGATTCGGCTGTAAGATCCAATTTTAAAAGTCTTACGTGCCGCGTAAAATCCTAAAAAAATGTATAATAAAATTAGAAGAAGCAAAAAATCATCCGCGAGTGTAAAAAAAGTAAAGTAAACTTTTTAAAATGTTTAATTTATTTATCCTAATCACTTATTAATATTTAAATTGTTGTTTAGGTGAAATAAATAAAACTTAAAAAAAAGAAATGTGCTTATAATAAATAAATTTGGTGACGCGCTGTTCTATAAATGTGTTTCTCGCCGCTCCTTCTGTAGTGGGGGAAGGCAAAAATATAATTAAATATTTTAATATTGTGTTAATATTACAACATTAAAAAAAAATGAAACCTAGGTACATAATAATTGAAAAAGTATTTATTCACTTAGTAACAGTTTTTTAAATACATTAAATAAAATAATTTGAATATGATTAATAAATTATTTCCGTGACGAAATGTGACAGTAGCTAAAGAGGAAATAATATTTTTCTAACACGAATCAATCAGGCAAAATTTTTATCCATATTTTCTTTACGATAATACAGAAGGAGATTATAAGAAATTTCTTCATAAATTTCATCCATAAATCCGATAATAATTCAAAATGCATTTCACGAAATCACTCTATCACCAAGGAGATTACTTATTTGAATTATTTTTTTTAAATAAATATCCATATTGCTAATATTACGTGCAGTAAAAATAAATCCATTATTTTTCCAATAGAAGGATTTAATTATCTGTATCGCGGGTTGTATAAGTCCGACCGGGTTCTACTAGATGACGCTAGAAAGATATTTCTTATAAAAAAATCTGGCAATTGTATCTTAATCGACTCACTACCCTAAAAAACTCTATCAGGGAATAGAAATTGTTTGGGAGTTAGCGATTGGCTATCCTAGTCCTATCCTTTTTTTGACCAGAGTTTTTGTACCCTCACTCCCCCCACGTCCTCACCAGACAAGTGTCGCGAAATAGACTCGAAAGATGGACGTTGGAGAGTCAACACGTACAACCAGGCTCGGGAACCTCAGAGGGCCTTACAACCCCCCTGACTGTCCCAAGGTGGAGGAGATTCCTTTCACTTTATAAACTCCTGCTCACCAGCCATTCTACCGCACGCTGCCAGTTTCGCTTTTCTTATTTGAAGAGCACCCACCTCGTCGCTGGTAGAACGCAATAACCCGGCAACAGTGCAGAGCACCAACACTAGGCAGTGGAAGGTTAGCATAAATCAAAAAAAGACTGGATCCTCATTGATGGGGAATAAGAAGCCGAAGAGGAGTTTCATGTGTTGAGACCGCCATAATAAGTTCAAATTGCAGAAGATCATTAGCTATTTAGGTATTACGACAGATAGAAAGTTAACTTTCGATTAGTACGTAGCGAGAAGAGGCGGTCTGGTTAAGAACAGAGACACCAGTTCTATCTCCAACAAAAACAGACTAGCCGTCCTGAAGTAGATTCTCAAACCCAATGCAGAGTATGACCAGGAGGTGGTCATAAGAGGTAGCATTAACACCAAAAGTATAATGAGCACGACAGAGCAATGACAATGGGCTTCCTAGATTTCGTTCCCATTTTGAATATTTACAAAAAACTACAACTTGAAAATCCGTTGGAAGAAGCCGAAAGAACAAGAAGAAAGTTACTTGACCGTCTCATCCAAGAGGTGGCCAAGCCAGGAACCGCCCTAACATGAGCACTGAACTCACCAATCGCCTTTAAAGCAGCCAGCTTAAGTCGCCCAGTATATCAACACAGATGACAAATCATGTCGAGGAAGGCGATTTTTTTTTAATCTGGAAGAAAAAACAAAAACAAAGTATTGCGATTAGTTGACTCAGTTTTTTGAGCTTTTTGAGCGTACTTCAAAAAAGATTACTAGTGAAGAGAAAATACACTATATTTTACATCAAACCAGGCGGCTGAAAATGTGAGTAGCGTTAATGGTCCTGATACTGTAATAGTCTATCAAAGGGTTTTTTTAATACGAAATATCATCTTTCTAATGACATCTAGTACAACTCAATTAGATTTATACAACGCGAGATACAGATAACTAAAGCCATCTACTGGCAAAATATTCAGACGCAATTTCAGTTTTGTCGATTTCGTTACGGTAATTTTTTCGTGGTACCTATTTGACCCACTGGAAGGCTAGTTGTCCAAAATATCAATAAAATCATAGGCATTGTCAAGTCCACCGTGGTCCAAAAGCTGAAGATTGCACAAAAACAGTTTGGAACCATTGGAATAAGGCTGGATAAAAAAAAGATCACGTACAACACGTGTTAACGTAAAAAATCTCATGAACCGAATTTCCATCTGCGAATTTTTCGATCGTGGCTGTATCGCGGTGAGCTGGCGGAAACAGTGTTCAAACCAGGATTGACGGCTTGAAAGGTATTGCTTTGTATTTGATTCGATTGACAGGAAATTATCTGCTATAAGCTGCTCTCCTACGGCAAAACTTTTAACTCGGAACTATACTGTCAAAAATTGGAACATGTGAAGGAAGTAATCGTCCAGAAGCGGCCAGATTTGACCAGTAGGAGAAAAATTGTGTTCTATCAGGATGGCGCTAGGCTACACATATCTATAGAGACTTGCCGAAAGCTCCGGAAGTTTTGTTGGGAGGTTCTTATACATCCACTTTTTAGTGCAGACCTGACACCAAGTAATTACCATCTGTTTCTATCTATGGCGAACAATTTTCCTTGATTAATAAGGCCTGGGAAAAACGACTGTCTCATTGTTTGCCAATAGGGACGAGTGATACTATCAGAGAAACATAATTAATTTCTGGCAACAAGTTATCGAACAAAATCTATTTGACCTAAATCGGATCATTTTAACTATGGTAATAAAACGCTTCAATTTCATGTATCTTTAGTAAGTTCAACCTCAAATTGGCGGACAGCACATAAGGATGGGTAAAAATAAAACGCATGTTAAAGTGTACGATTCAAATTTATATCATATCATTAACTATATTCTAGAGTTTGGGGTATTGATTAACTTAATAGTTGAGTCATTATTGGTTTGGAACTTACAAATGCGTAGATTTTAATTTGTAGGATTTTTATATCCTTCATCATAAAAAAAAAACATGCAAATATTATAAAAATTCAATTCATTTGCTTAACAGAAGCTTGTATTTTTCTTGCTAACTGTATCAGGTCAATCTTCTACTAATTTTTGTAAAAACAAATAAATGTTGAAATAGTGCAGTTTGATTTTTTTTTTCCACAAATAAAACCGAATGACAGTAAAGCGACGCGATGAATTATTAATTGAAAATTACGAACGCGAATGCGCAATTTATACAATGCAAACACAAAATACACAGACATTGAAAATGTGCAAACCTCAAATTGAAACGAATTAATGTTAAAGTCCGTATGCATGGCTTGTGCACACGAATAACCCACACAGTACACGTAGTGTACGTTTTGAATGCAACAACAGGCGCTAATGATTACATTAGCGCGCACCGTTAATTCCTGTATTATAGCCGGCCGATTATTTGCTCAAACGGTTTTATAATAAATATATATACACACGAAGCCCCGATGATAAATCGTTCGAGCTGTATATCAAAATACACACTAATTAAAGCCAGCTGAACCGAGCCGAGCCAAGCGAAGACGTCACGCGCAAAAACTGAGCGTTTATAATGTATTATAAGTATGTAGACTGTTGTTTTTTAATGTTGAAACTCAGTAAATACGCGCGGAATTAACTATACTTGGTGAGTTTTGATTAAGTAAGGCGCGCGCAATCCATCACCCGGGGCGGCTTATGCCTTTGACATCTCACTTTTGCGAGTTTAATATTAACACGAGGGCTATTAATATTTTATTTACCTGTGCGCGCATAAATAAATCATAAATATATATACAAGAAAACACACACATATAAAATGAATCATGCTTATATACACAAAAAAATCATACATCAAGATCGAAATCGCGCTCTCGCTCGCCATTACGAAATAATTAAGTTCTGAATCGTTTAAGCGTAATTATTTTTATATTATGTGTGGAATTTTTCGGAAGGGGAAACGGTGAGTCTGTTTGTGGGTTAAAGTCATCAAGTGCGGGGAATTTAATGTGTAAGCTGATGAGTTTTGCACGTGCTGCGCCGTTGCCCGTAAGGTAATTCATTATTTTTTTTTAAATAATTACAGGTTTAAACGTAATCTTAATGCTAAAACTCTTATGAATTATTCAATATTTCCTAATTTTTATTTAATACTGTTTCTACACAATTTTGTGTATATTAAACCAAAAGATATCTTTTCATACTTTTACTTTTGAATATAACTAAATTATTTTTTCGACCGAAAGGTATCTCCTTTCGGTCGAAATAAAAATAATTTGATACTATTGAATAATATCAGATCGTTAAGAATGAAATTTGTAGAAAAAAGGCAAAGTTGACGAATAACTTAAAAATTATGTTATTCATCAAAGTATGCACACATATTGTCTATATACCTTACCATTTTAGCGGCAGATGTACACTGGCAGACGAGAGTCAATAAATTCCTGGAAGGCCAGTTTTGACGATTTAAACTAAATTAGTTAATTTTATTTGTTTGCTAATACCAAATTTCAACGATTATTTGTAGGCACTTTAAGAAGGGTCAGACTTAACAGTGATCTTTAGTTCTTCATTATTAACCTTTGATTCCGAGCGACCACGCATTTGTAGAGTTAAAGTTACCTGCATGTAATTTGGCGAACCAGTTTGATACTGTCTGTTGCGTAGTAACACTAGAGCCATATACAATTTTAATACTTCTCGCGGTCTCTAATGCTGGTGAGCAATGTCACCCCCAAGAAAGTCATCAGGTTCATAGAGGACGTGGGACTGCTTGGGAAGTGATTAGGAAAGGGCAGAACAATAGATCTTACAGGTCGCAGTTCACATGAGGCTAACTTATGTCTCACTAGCCCCGTATAACCTATAACCTCTAATGCTGTATTTAGACGTAATAACTCATACTTAATAATAGTGCGACTTTTCGACCGTTCTATTTTCAACGACATTAATTGTTAAAAAAGTTTTCAATTTCTTTTAAACCTACAGTGGTTTATTTAAATAGGCAGGATGTGTAACTTTCCAACAAAAGAAACAGAACTGTGAAATATTAAGCCAATATCAAGTAATAAGATATTAAACTTGGAAATATTGATAACCACAAATTTCATACTTGGAAATATGATTACAACAATAATAGAATAGATCATAATTAATTGAAAATAGCGCAAGCGCCATCTTTTGCCTAATTTCATGTGGCATCGTCAACGATTGGAGTCTACAAGGTACTAAGGTCTACAAAGACAACCGGGTATCATTGAGAATAGGAAACAAAATTCTAATCGTTGACGATGCCACATGAAATTAGGCTTGCGTCGTCTTTGTTTAATTATTATTAATATCAGGTATATACCCACAATACAAGCTCCGTTCCGAGGTTCGAAAAAACGAAATGACCATCACTAGTTATCTAGTTATACGCTAGATAAATGGTGACTGAATATTTTATTAAAAAGAATAGATCTTTATTTGTGATAATAATATAATTGTTTTACATACTTTAATAAATAAAAAATATAAATGGTATAATATAATGCATAAATATGAGAATAAAAATTACATACATCGATTTTGTTGACAAATAACTGGTCACTCAATAAGTCCACGGTCTGACACCTGTCGAACATTGTTATCGAAAAGTTAGAGGAACTTAGGAATTGATATATAACTCTTTTGGTTCAGCTAAAAAAAACGTACTCTTCCTATGTTGACGAATAAACTGGAATTTCTAAAATAAATTGTTTTTCCTAGTTAAATCAGGACTTGACTTATAAATAATAAATAAAATTCCGAGAAGTAGGTGTGATTAACATTCTATATTTTCAATGTTTGAATAACTTTCAAACAAGTTTTAAAATTCATTGATCGAATATTTCTTGATTGGGATATGTTCCATATTTGATTTAACTAATATTATAGAATATAAACACTTCAGTTCCTTGGGGAGTTTATTGTATAATTTAACTGCATGGTAGCTGGGCCTGTTTGTCAGTTGGTTAAGCAGAAATTTTGTAGTATAATCAATCCATCTCGCTTGCGAGTATCATGATCTTGGATGTTTTTATTTAGTATTCGTACATCTCCGTGTTTCCTAGTATATAAAAGAAGCTCCAAGATAAACAATAAAGGGAATGTTGTTACTTTTAATTGAATAAGTGTTTCAGCACCAAAGGGAAGTTATACAATTCTTGCGTCAATTGCACGTCTTTGAAGGTGAAATGCATCCGCAACTATAGGAGAATATCTCCATAATAGAACTCCGTGTGATATCTGTGACCGAAATAGTCCGTAAAATGTGCAGATAGCTGTACGTATTGACAGGGATCTTTTATTATTGCAGGGAAGGTATATGCTATTAAAAAGTTATGTTTTAATTCATATTCATGAAACGCCAGATCCGGTCATTCCCCGCATCACGTGGCAAGAACTGATCAGCTGACAAAGGTTGGTTTTAGTCAGGATGCGTTTGGAAGGTCGAAGCCTTTGAGTCAGTTCTAGGCCACCGACTGGATGAATGTTGTCGGAAGATTGCCAGCAATCGTAAAGTCCGGAGCGATCTTATACACGACAACTGCTCCGCGGCTAGGGATTCTCAAGATGTGCAAGTGATACTCCTGCCAATTAAGACTGAGACATTCATGAAAATTCCAGGTACATTAGGAATCTACCACCATTCCCAGATGTTTGGCTGAAGCTACGGACATGGCTGAAAGATATTTGAATAAGAATGTAATTTCAACTGTTTTGGCAATATTCGTTTTATGTTTCTTTTTGCATATAACCAATTCATTATGATTACTTTATCATTATTGGGAGTTGATAAAGATTGTTCGAGAGTTTTAGCAGTTACCGATATAGTAGTATGGTCATATATAGTGGTATGGTAGCGTAGATGACCACATATGAGTGAAATACATTGCTAAGGAGAATATTGATGACAAGAGAAAAAGAAGGGATCTAGAACGGCTTTCTCACATCAGATCTATCATCTCACCAGATTTGATGCGATCAATAAGAAATAATTGTATTTGCTGCACTTGGTACACATTTATAAAAGTAAAGTTTGAGGCAAATAAAATCCTGCGTAAATAATAGTTGAAGGTTTTACTTAAAATAAAGTAATGTAATGCATATTTTCCCATTCTAAAAATAATTTATTTAATTGATAAATTCACGAATAGTCATTACCGTCGATAGATCAGCCCTGTAATCAAACTGAGCGTTGTTCAATAGTTTATTTTCTTCAAAAAATATATTTGTTCAGAGAATATACATTAATTTGCTCAATTTAATAATAATAACATTAATAATTTATCAGAACTATATACAAAGAAATACAACATGAGGCAGATTTATGCTCATTTCCAGATTTTTTTTGCAATTCAATTTCGCCTGCCTCGTATTGTATTTCTTTGTACACATTTCTGTCAAATTAAAACAATTAATTATTATCATCATTATTAATAAATTTAGCAAATTATTAATTTTTCTCCAAGAAAATAAACTATTAAACAACGTTCAGTTTGGATTCAAGTTTGCTCGATCGACTGTAGTGGCTGTTCATGAATTTATCAATTAAATCCTAGATTGTTTCGGGAATGCGAAAATGTGCATTATATTACTGTATTAAGTAAAACCTTCGACTACGTTACGTATGACATTATTTGCCGTTTATTTTACTTAATAATTTTGTACCGAGTTCTGTAAAAATGATTATCTCTTATTTGTCACATCGAAAGCAAATTATCAAGCGGTGGGATAATAGATCGTATGTGGGAGAGTAATTACATGATGTACCTCAAGGGTCTGTTCTAGGTCCCGTCTTTTTCTTTTGTTTGTTGTTGGTGGCCAGAAAAGGTATGATAATTTTCAGGTAGAGTAGTTCATAGTTTAAATTCTAGTAGAACATTTTTGGATAAATTATAGAACATTCCGTCATAAACTTTCTGGTCAATCGTTATACCAAAATTATTCTTTTCTGTATTTCATGTCTTCTCCTAAGTGAGGAATCACGTGCTAGAGATGAACACGTAATTCCTTAAACCGATCTCAAAAAATCACTCTTCCTAGAGATTGCGATCGACTACATAGAATAATACATAGGATATAGATGTCATGCGCATGTACGGACTGTGATTTTTAGCGAGCGCTTTCTTTTATCCATATCACGAACTATAATCTGGTGCTCGAATTTGAAATGATGTAAATATTTTCAAATACTTACATTTAAAATCTATTTTCCAGCTTTAATATTTAATTAATTGATGCCAGGAATCATCAAAGACTACTTAATTGAAAAAATTCTAAACTGTTCTCAGAGAAACTTTCAAGTACAATTAGTACCACAAGTTTCGCAATAGTATCAACAATTACATACAGTTTTGTATTATTTTTATCGCTTGTGGATGGCTTTGGTGGGCTTCATACCAATAAACATAAAATTACACAATGCATGGTTTAATATGATTCGTAAGTTGTAATTTTAAAAAAATAACTTTGATTGACCAATAATGTACTTAAAATTGAATTGATTGATTAAGTGGAAAATTTTAAAAATTTTGATTTGTAAATGGATACTCAGATTCTTTCAATTTATTGAATAAATATTATAATGAAAACCCCTTCTAAAATCTCTTTTGAATTTTGACTTGAACTGTTTGAAGGTTAATACTAACCTGAAATCACGCGAATCCATCAATAATGTTGCCATTTATGTATCAAACCGGGGATTTATTGAATGACCTACATATAAATTCATTCAATTTTAATAAGAATATCTGACAGAAAGACCTATGGTCGGTGGTCATTTTCTGATGTATTTATCAATCATGATTGTAAATATTAAATGTAAAAATTCTATGTACAACTTCGGAAATAAAGAATATATAATATGTTTTTAAATTAATTTATTATTTCTTTATAATTTCAAATGAATTGGATGCAATACAAAAATTTAATACGATAAACTATTTATTTACACGACACCAACAATTACAATGAATCCAAATACTGTATTACAGATTTAAAGTATTTGACTTCAGAAAAAAGAAACAATAAAAAAACTTCTTTTTTTTTTTGCTTTTTTTGAAGGACTTTCCAAGATTTCACACTCACTTACACATACATACACACACACAAAATCTATATTTGTAATGAAAATAAAGACGTCGTAAGAAGGTGGCGAAAGCCGCAGCAGCGTGTGTAAAGAATAAAAGGGCTCAGTGTAAACCTCGGAGGGACATGCTGGTTCCATTAGACAGGTCAACAGAGACTCTCCCACATCTGTCCTCCTTCCCACACACATACACACAAAAAGGAAGTGGGTTTTCGTCTCTATTAGACGTGCATTTTCATTAATTCCGCGCTTATATGTCGACTCATCTTCCATTCTAATGGTGGGCGACACGTCGCGCGCTGATATTGATTGATCACCTGGTTTTATTAAATACTCTCGGGGCTCGAATTTAATCTGCTGGAAAGCTCGCGCTGAAATGTGTTTACTTTTTTACTGCTGATCGAAAACGCGCACGCTAAAATCACGTAAAGGGGTGGGGGGTTGATTGGGGAATGCACCCTTTGTGAAGGGGTTGCTTTTTTATTTGAGGGAATAATTAACGATTTAATCGATTATTGCTATGCAAATTTCTCGAGCTGAATTGTAAACCGATCTAATAACAATTTAATGCATTAGGGTCAGGACTTTTTATCATACATCTTGCTTATTGAGTAACTCGGAAGTAATAAACTCTACATGTGTAAGAAGTACTGGAAGATGGCGCTTGCGTCGTCTTTAATTTATTATGATTAATACAGGAATTACTCAATTGTGCAAAAAATATGGGAGGAAAGAAATTTTTAAATAACTGCGAATTGTCTCGCCAATCGTTCAATTAAATAAAATATTGGTCATTTCATTTGAAAAGAATTGAATTATGGTGTTATTAAGTAGGCACTAAAATATTGATACTCTTGAAATACCTATTGTCAAAATTGTCATGTTTTTTTTACATTTTAGAGAGATCTATTAGTAAAAATGCAAAATGCCGCTCGTCTGTATATTTTGTTCACACTAGAAGTTATAGGAATTTTTCGAAACGTTTTTTTTTTATAAATAGAAAAGAGTATTTATTGACTTGGTCACAGTTATTTAAATAATGTATTAATTATTTTCAAATCATTTTTATTTAATTTAAATACATTTTCACCTCACACTGAGAAGTAGAGAGGAACATATAACGATGTTATATTAGACTAAATAAATAAATAAAATTTAACTCAAGAACTGTGAGAATGGGAAGGCAATTAAATAAGGAATCAAGTATATATATATATATATATATATATATATATATGGTGTTCCACTTAAAATTAGAGTTGGTAGCCATTTTCGGTACAACCGAAAATTATAGAAAATGGAAATAGTTTCCATGCGGAGGTCGCATTGTAGAATTTTTTTTTCAAATTTTTCCTCGGACAGACACCCCGTAACCTTTTAATGGCCGTTATTAGTGGCCCACCATATTATTGAGTGTAAATGGCAGTAAGTTTAACTTTTTGAATATAAATCACAAAATTTGAAAAGTTCCATTTAAGACTTGATCACTTACAGTGAATCTAATTCAATTAAGAACTTGAATCAAGAACGCTTATGCGTGATTGCGAGGAACGGATACGAAACTCGGTGGAAATAATAATTGTAAAACTCGTCTATGTGTGTGTGTGTGTGTGTGTAATTCCCGTCTTGCACTCCTCTCGCGGAGGCATTAACAAAGTTGAGCGTGATTTTCTCTCGTAATGGGCGAAATAACGTAAGTAAGGAGTTGTGTACGCACGCATAAACTACGATAATGCTATATGACAACACCAACTGCCGTCTACTAATTCTCCACAGACTCCCGCCCTCTCAGATTCCTATATATGTATGTAAGCGAGGAGGTAAAAGTAGGGGGATGGGGGTATTTAGAATTCGAGAATTTATAACGGGGAATAGGGTTAATTAATTCAATTACAACGAATAATTAGAAGAAGAATTAATAAACAATATATTAAATAAAAGGAATTTCAAAATAATTAATTATTAATCAATAATTTTCTTTTTTGCTCTCTTTTACTTACGTTACATAAATTTAAAACAAATGAATATTAAATCAACTACTTCTCGGACTTATACCTCTTCAGATATTGAATTACATAATGGACATTTGCTGTTGCATAGCAATAACATATTGTATAAAGCAACACTCAGGTAATTTGTTTCACAATAAACCTCGTGTTTAATTTTTACCTAAATGCTTAAACATGTTTCACTTAGTTTTATGTGAGGTGAGAAATTAATTTGAGAGTAAAAGTACCAGTTTTTGTTTCGAGAATATATATATACAAATCTTTATTCAGAACTAATACAATATACATACAATAAAAAACTATTATATATCATACAGTGGATATCAGTCCCGAATCCCGACTATCGACCAGAAATCTTTCTGCTAATTTTTGTATTTGTTGTATTTACTTGTCTGTGTCCGTTAATTTATGTTTTGTCAAATTCAGGATTATTGGCTTTAATGAACTCGTAGATGGAATTTAACGTTTGGTGAAATATTAGGATTACGGTGAATGCCGAGATGTTTAATTATTTGGGATATGTTGGTATTAGAGGAAAGGTATTAAAGGCGGTCTTTGATTTATGGTATTCAAGAATATTTAATGCAAATAACACAAAAAATACAAATCAAAAATTGTTGCACTATACAATACGTTATTGCTATGCCACAGCAAGGTCCATTATGTAATTCAACGACTGAAGAGGTATAGGCCGGAGAAGTAGTTGATTAAATGTACATTAATTATAATAAATTAAAGATGACGCAAGCGCCACCTTTTGCCTAATTTCAAGTGGCATCGTCAACGATTTGGGTCTATCAAAGGTGGCGCTTGCGTCGTCTTTAATTTATTATGATTAATATCGGGTATATAACCCCAACACAATTTCAGTTCAGTCGCCTTCATCAAGGCATTGCACATGGAATACACTAGTCTGATGAGGTTCGAAAAACCGAAATGGCCATCACTAGTTATCCATACGCTAGATGAATGGTGACTGAACGTTTCATTAAATGTGAAGTACATTAATTAATTATTTTCAAATACATTTAATTTGATTTATTTTAAATAGCTGTATGCAAGATTTTTTATTATTGGTAAACAATAACTGATCAGAATGCCATATTTTTTAAATTGTTAGTATCTGTTTTTTAGTCTCATTTATTACCCTAAAAAGCAAAAATGCAACTAAAAGTTCTAATAAAATTATATTCCTTGATTTTATAGGTAACTGAAAGCTTAATCAAAAAAATAAACGTGTTTTTCCATTTTTTTCTACACGAAATTCATTGTCCTACATGTCATATTACTCCTAGCACAGGGAAACAGGATAAAATAGTAAAAAAAGGAGAAAATAACGCGGAAGGAGGGAAGAGAAAATGGAAGCCTTGACGCGTATGTCTGACGCTAATTCAATTTAATGTCCCCGGCAACTCTTTCCTTTCCGTTCCCGGGGCCCTGATTCCCCCCGAGATAGTCCCTCACACTAACCCACCCTCCCCTTCTCGCTCTACACTAGTTTTATTCGCAGGCATTTTTACCTCAAGGAGGAAGATCTCCGTTTACATTAATTCGTACTTAAGGGCTGATTTTAAACGAGATTATGCGCACCTCTGGCGCCCGAGAGGGATGGATGGGACTTTTTGTAGTTTTTTTTGTCTCCCACTTTGCGCTAAACGTCGAGGAAAAGTTTTGCAATTAAGGAGGGATAATTTAAGGATGTCTAATTTTTTATACTTGGATTCCACTTGGACAAAAAGCTTGGAAATCAACGGATACAAAATGGGAATTTAAAATAGCTGTAAAATTGTTCGCTTAGTACTTAAATTGCATCTACATTTTTTTTATGCAAAACAAATTGTAAAAGTGTTTAATTTGTATCTTTTACTGAATCATTAGTTTCTTCATATTAAATTACATTATCAAATATTGCATGGCGTTCAGAATGAAATAATCAAATTCATCTAAAGATATTTCGTGAGAAAATATCATTAGAATTTTGGACTGTGCACTTTTTGCAGTAAATATTTGATATGCAGAGCAGAAAGACCTACGATCGATAGCCCAGGAAAGACAAACCTTTATTTTAATGTATATACTCAGTGTTTGTAAAAATGTAATTGCCAGAATAAAGATATTTGTATATATATATATATATATATATATATATATTTCATATGCATATCCCAACTGTTTTTTATAATTATTATTTATAATACATTCGTGGACAACACACAATTCGGACATCGAAATAAATGTCTGTTACCATAAAAGAATTGTCTTTCCATTTTATATTATAAGAAGTGAAATAATATCAATAAAGTAAGGATTGGAAGTAAGAAAATATACTAAACATTTAATTCAATAAGAAAAAGTCACGAAACTGTAAGTTATACAAAATTGCAAAATCTGGGTGTGTTGTTTATTTAGTTTTTATCAGTTGGCCTGCTTGTGTTGAAAGAGTATTTGTACTATCAGTGCTGGTACTTATTTTTTAACAAAATGTAAGCAACGCATGTAGCCAGAGCAGTAGCTTTGAACGAAGATGGACGCAGTTTACGATGGTATACGATACATTGCTGCTATCTTGAAAATTCTCAGGAGTACGGTCCAATACGCAATACAGCGACATCGCCTAGTAAGAATATACAAGATGGCCAGGATCAGGCAGACCTCGCACCACAAATCGGCAGATTAATATTTTTGCCTCTTCTAGGCAGTCGTGGTTTGCCATTAACAATTATTTTGTCGCGCCAGGTGGAAGATGTTTATGGTAATACATTTTTTGCACGAACCGTTCGCCGAAAATTGAAGTCAAGAAAATCTGCTGCTTTTCCTCAGCTCACAGTATGGAGCGATAACCATTTTCTCGTGATCATAGAGACTGGACATTTGAACAATGGAAGTCCGTATTGTTCACAGATGAGTCTCATTTTTTTTGTTCTCCAGATGGACGATAACGTGTGTGGAGAAGGGCGAGTGAACGATTTTCAGCTCGTTTTATATCTTCGAGAGTGCCATTTGTGAAATGTAGTATAATTGTTTGGGCTAGTGTTTCACTGTACGAGCTTGTTCTCTCTGAAAATGGTGCAATGACTGTTGTTACATACTTCGACGAGTGCTTAGCTGATCACGTCGTACCATTTGGTCTATTCATAGATGAGAACATTACTTTAATGTACCATAACATGCGTGCATACATCTCATTGGTGGTTGAGCAATATTTGGTTCAGGTTAGCATTCGTTGTTTTCAATGGCCAGCGAGAAGCCCAGATTTGTATCCAATCGAAATTTTCTGAGATTTATTAGGGCGAAATATTCGGCGTCGACAACCTATACAGTAACAATAGATATTTATTGTTGTATATACAACTATCTTTATTCAGACAATATTACAACAAAATTTTACAAAATTTATTATAACAATATGTACAATTGTGTTAGTAGTCTGTCATGGGCTACCGGCCATAGGTCTTTCTGCCATTGTTGTGTATTTGATTAATTTCTCACTTAACACTTGGTAAAACATTTTTTAAAGTTCAAAAATACAGATAATTTTAAAATTCTTTCTACTGGTAATAAGTTCAGTATATTAACCGTCAGGCCAGTAAGCCAAGAGTCCCTGGTTCGATTCCAGGATTGGGCTGGTCGTTGTATGAATAGTGGGAATGTCTCCCAAATTTGAAATTACAAATATATTAAGGTTACTGGGTTATATGGTTAAAGATAAACCGATACCCTTATTTGAGTAGTCCAAAAAAAAAAATCGGCGGTTGGTTATCCTCGGAGAATGGATTAGATATTAAAAAAATGAATGAAATTAAATCCCTTACTAATAACATTGAAGAGATATGAAATTCCCCTATATCTACCGGTCCCGTTAGCTAATCCAAAAATCCTTTTTTCTTTGAGTTTAAATATTAACTCTATATTCCTTTTCTGTATATGCCTTCATAATAGTCGATGGACGAAACTAGTCGGAAGAAATTAACATTTCAAGTGAAATAAACCAATTGTTTTATTCAGTATTTTTGTTCTATGCCAATACAACTATACATTGAAGCGTTGTAAAAAATGATCGAATTTTAGTGATAACTTTCTGTAATTTAATTTTAATAATTCATTATATTGACACAATATTTATAACAATAGTATTGGTCCACAATAATTTATTAAAGTAAACATTACGCAATAAAAGTTACAAAAAATCAACGAATACTGTATGCGTTGCTCTTTTTGTAACTTTCAAATGGAATAGTATAATCTAGCGTGAATATTCAAAACAATATTATCCCTGCACCGTTAAACTATAACAATTCGCTGAATTTATAATTAGTCGGGCGCGCACAATGCGCGTCCCCATGTAAAATAACGATAACCGACGCCGGATTAATTTTTGACGTGCGTCGGCGTTAAAACATTATGCAAATCGCGAATTTAATCAAAACCCGAAATATTTCACCGTTCGCCACGAAAACAATAACAAATTCGCGCGCCCGCTGTCTCATTTAAATAATCCAAACCCTCCAAAAGCACACGTATACACACAGAAATGCATATTCGACACGGTTCTCGGCGCGCACACACACATACAGCGAAAGAGAGGCATAGGGATTAAATGCATAATCGACACTTGTTCGCCATTACTCATGTAGACTTCACTGGGGGATATTCAACATGAATTAATACTGTATTACAATACAGTATTTCATTAAAATTATTACAAAACTATAAATTTTATTGAATATTTTTATTTTAATTAATTTAATTTACAACCTTTAATATTACATGAAGCAGAGCTGTACTGACGAGGGATATATATCCAAATACGTGTCTGCAGATTGCATTATATTACGTAACGATTTTTTTTTATTTGCATTAAATATCCTCGAATAAAAAATTGTTGCATTATGCAATATGTTAATGATATGCAGCAGCAAGTGTTCATTACGTATTTCAATGTCTTGTTGTTGTTTTAATATACATTTGTTTTAACGTACTTACGTAACGTAAGTCAAAATGTCACAGCAAGAAAAGAGGTGATAATTTATAAATTATTTTCATTTTTTTATTTAAATTTATATTTTCTATGTGAAATACTTGATGAGTATTTAAAAAACAATGTAAATTGAATAATTATATATTATAATTAACTATAATTATATACCTCCTCCTTTTTAATCTAGAATTCAGGAATTCTTGCAAAACATTTATATCACAACGTATATTAACAATCCCATATATTTATATCTATAAACTTTTGCTCATGATACACAGAAATATAGGATTTTTAAAGAATAACAGTTCTTAAGGTAAACCATACAATACGAGAAATAATTTAATTCCTGTAAAATTACTCTATTATGTGTATGAATGGGTTCATAGGTTTAGATCTATTTTATAATTATTATTCAATTGATTGGCATATGTAATGTTTACAAATTGTTAACTTTTTGCATCAATAAAGTACCTATCTATTGTTACTTGCAAAGGTGAAACATTACTACCATCTTTATAAGTATTAATTAACTTGTTAATTGTTTAGGCTTCTACATAGTTAACAATGTACTTCAATTTTAATATATGAAACACTTTGTCAGAGTCAAAACTTTTGTTTTGATAATGACAAGCTAAGTTTGTGGAAATTATAGTTAACAATAAACAATCCAAATAAACTAAAATGTGTTTCATTTATTAAAATATTCTTAATTAAATTTTGGAGGATGCGCCGGAATTTATATCCCCTTACAAAATAAGACACTAACTGCACAGAAATTACGAAACAATAATTTTATTGTAATTATCCCGCTACTCGTGATTAAAACAATTAGGAAGGTTATATAAAAATAGGGTCCGTGCGTCGAATTAAAAGGGTTGAGTCCTTGTCAGATGCAGTTTCGTCCGTCGGGAGTTATTATATTACTTGGTGCAGAACGAATTAAGTTTAGTGTCGCGTAATGAGGAGCCCAGCTACGTGATCATAATACTTCTTTACAGTCCTGATAACAACGTTTGCCAATTAGGAGAAAGGACGTTTCTGTCCCGTCCCGTATAATCAAACGTGCTGATCACTCAAAGAACAAAATGTATGCAACAACATAACAAAATGATGGATATAGTTCGAATTCTTGGGTTTATTTAAATAATCAAAATTCTCAATTTATAAATAAAATAACAGTTTTTTTTAACTTTTACTAAATTTATTGTAGAGACCCTGCTACAATTGATTAATCAGATCAGTAATCTCTACAATAAACTTTGTGAAACATAAAAATACTGTTGTTTTATTTACAAATAGTGTATTATAGAGTTTTATTAAGTATAAAAGCCTCAACTATCGGAATTGTTAGTATTTAAATGATGAATTTTGTTAAAAATTGATTTATATAGACTGTATAGAAAATACAAAAAGATGACAGATAAAAATATTTCGTATGAAGAAATTCTACAATTAAATATACAGCAGTTTCTACGATAAAAAAAACTAAAAAAAAACTCTTATTTTTTTTTATAATAATAGCACTTTATTATCTAACAGTTAAAAACTCAGGATAATATTAAACATACAAAAATTAATACAATGTTGATGATAAGATAGTAACACAATTATTATTGTATTTTCCGTCTTAGCTGTTCAAGAAATTGACGTAATGATAAATTAAAAATATCAACATTTGAACAATACATATTAAAAAAATTACAAGATGAAAATAAAGTTGAAGAACATCTGTGATTTATCTTATGATTGGGGATATAAAACAATTTTGTATTTCTAGACGTAACACGAGGCACAAAAAAATGAATTTCATTTAGTAAATCCGAATCAATTATATAATCTTGAATAAGTTTGAATATGAATATAATTTACGCAGTTATACGCCTGGACTCCAGAGAGGGCATGTTAAATATACTTAAAAGAGACCTGTATTCGAAGCCATGTTGAAAATATCAAACACATTTACGGTAATACAGAGCTTTTAAAAATGTTCTTTGTACTTTTTCAACAAGCTCTCTTTGTAATAGTTGTGAATGCCAGATTATCGACCCATATTCGAATCTGTTTCGAATAAATGCATGGTAAAAATTAAATTTTCATTTAATTGGGAATATATAGTTTCAAGTGACAACCTCAATTATTGAATTTTTGGAACGGCAAGAATAATTGTATTCTCAATAGAAACACCAACCAAAATTTTAGCAGCTACTTCATGCAACATACAGTTCGATGTTTCAGATCCAAACATAAATCTACATACACTTTCTTTGGTGCCCGCTATTATGTTCAATTATTGTTCGATTCTTTTAACTAATACTAATCCTGGTAAACAGTAATTAATGTGTAAAATATGTTTTAAAACTTTAATTATTATCAATCCTAAACCATAATCATTATTAATTTAATAAAATATTCAACCGCCATTTCTCTAGCGTTGTTGTCTACCTTGTAGACTCAAATCGTTGAAGATGCCACGCGAAATTAGGCAAAACATGGCGCTTGCGTCGTCTTCAATTTATTATGATTCATATCATTATTTATATTTTGAATTATTATTGATAACTAAATAAAAAATACTTGAAGTATTTTAATTAATACACTTGTCATTTACAGCATTGTCAATCTTCTCATTTATATCGGCATGTTTGTACTTTTAAGGGTGCAGTTTCGACGAAAGAGATTGCTATATAAATATTGGCATTCACTAATTTGAGATAGATTGTTGTTATAATCAATGAACAATATTGTATTATACATTAAAGTAATCTTAAAATAAGCAGGCATTTCATCAGATGAATTAAAAATTATTTTAATGTTTAGTTTTTGTAAACAACAATTATGAAAATTGATCGAATTTATAGCTAATTTAAAATTATATTTTTGCTAATAAAAACTTGTGCAATGAAAATCTAAAGGATTTTATTAAATTCTGCATTCAAATAACTTAGCAGGCATGGCCTATTAATTTCATTATATCTTACTTTTTTCTGACTTGAACTAGTAAGTTGACGTAATACACGAAAATTAACGATTTATTTTTTATTTAGATTGATACTTTATACTTGATAGATAAAAAATGTAAATACATATTCATATTATAAAATCCAAAAGAATTTCTATTTTTCCAAACGATTATTCCATTTTACTATATAGTTATCGCAACCTTAATTTAAATGTTTCCTTGAAAAGACTACTCGTCGAAACTAGTCGTAACTTTAGTGAAACGATCAACCAAGTCTATTAATCAAAATACTTCATCATTATTTATGTCCATTTGAGTAAATATGTCAAATGATTTAAAGAATGACTTTCTCCATTCGCAAACCTTTTTCTCGTATTAATGTTGCATTTATTCTGATATAAAAATCCTTGTTTTTTGATTAATTTTTAATAATACAATTAAAAATTGAAATCATATACTATGAATATTGAAAATAAATTTATAAAATTACTTTATAAAGTATAACAGATTATGATATAATAATTGATATATTTAATTAATGAATAATAGAAATGTTACATCATTTCCAAATATTTATATCCACTCTAAGGATAATAATTACAATCATAACGATCTAATTTCCAATCATGAATATTTAACGAAGCATTTCCTTAACGCAGTGGGGTAACCAATACCTTCCATTATACCACAGAAAGAGGGGGACTTCTCTCCCAATCTCCCAAGGAAACACGCAGGTGAAATTCTCTGTTGTGTTATTATTATTTTTGTGTGTGTGCATGAAACGCGATACGGAGAGAAAGGGAATATATAAATGATGCAATTATGCATCTCGTGTTACGGCTTTCTACGGTTATCTGGTTCCGAGATCAATGAGCGGGGGAAACGTTACGACTGATTTCAATAATGATGCAGTCGAGGGTGAAACCGTCGCTGTAATTTCAGTACGTACCCAGGACCGATTGTAATACCGCCGCCATGGCTGGTTGCTGCACTTAGAATTGTAATTGTCTAAGATTACGTTCGGTATTATTCTAATTTGATTAAGTTGCGCGCATCGAGTGGATGAAATGATTTCCACTGGTTTATTTAATTATGATCAATCGGGATTTGTTAATTATTACCCATTCAAATTGAATTTCCTTACTATGTATATAAATAATTATTAAAATATTTTTATATACAATTATCTGTAGGTATTTACATATACATATATTTTAATATAAACTGATAAATGGCCATCGAACTTAGGTCGTTCAGCCAAACTATTTTTATTAAAATAGAATAAGTAGAATTATTGCATTTTTGATAATAATGGTTTTGTTTGTTTATTATAAATGTTAAATATTGATATATTGATGCGTACATAAAGAAATACATTTTTCTTCACTTTTTATTTTTGATAACAGATGTACATTTCGATCAGGTGTGATTTAAAACAAAATACCTTTTTTTTTTCAATTGCGCTTTTTAAAAAATGTAATGAATACATGATGTGATGATGTGTTTATCGATTTTTGACAGCACGTAGTTTTTTTTTTTAAATGCACAAGATCTAAGTCCTATCTGGTCTATTTTTCTGTGCTGGCTCGACTGCTTGTATTCAACTCTAGACTCGGCCACAGTAATCCTTATGCGTGATACTCCGCAGAAGTCTGAAGTAAATTTTCGAAAGGGATGGTTTGATAAAAAATAATTTTCACAATCAAATAAAAACACAGTTGTATTTTAGTTTCACTATTTTTTATTGTAGAAACATTGCTACAATTGTTTCGCCAACACAGTCGCATCATCAGGCAGATGATTAATCATCAATACAAATAATTGTAGCAGTGTTTCTGCATATAAAAAACAGTAAAACTAAAATATTACTGTGTTTTTATTTAATTGTGAATATGTAGCTTAATCAGCCTCATCCATTAATTTTTTAAAAATAATTTCGTTACCTGATTGAGACGTGCGGCTCTTTTCAGTTGTGTGTGTGCAGTGCGTTCTTACTATTCCGATATTATTTTTAACTTAATTTTAATTTTTGTCTCCAAATTTCAACCTTAATCCGCACGTACTAACCATACATTCAACAATGTCAATTTATCAAGTTTTCAATCTGTACCTACGATCGCGATCAGCCGAGCTCAACTCAAGATGACATCTAAGTATCGCGAAATTCAATTTAACAATTTCAATGCTTTACATGAAATTGTTAAGTTATTGAGTAAATAGCCCAGAAATAAAAATAAAAAAATACAAAATCTTGATCGTTGGCAGAGATGGACAGACTCATATATGTATTGTAAATATTTATGTTATATAGTTTCTTATTTTTTGTATAGTCTGAATAAAAATGTGTGTATATAGAATACGTTTCATTTCACTTGTTCTCCATTAAATGGCGCAACTGTATATTTTATCGAAAGAATTTACGAGCGACCTTTTAATATTAGCGAAACAAGCCGAGGCTCACATCTGGACGTCTTCCAATCATCTATTCCGTTTTTCCTTCCCCTCGATATCCCCCCAATTTCACTTGTAATTCCAATAGACGCAGTTTTTTTTTTTCCTCTCTTCTTTTTTCCACGCTTGATTGAGCATCCCACGCAATCTGTAACTCGTACTAGTTGATTCCAAAGTTTCGATTTAACCCTCCCCCTCCTCCCTTTCCGCACTTCTGGTTTTATTGGCCCGCCACCTGACATCCGAATTTTCATTCCTCCGAACCCCATTGAAATCAACGATCCAAAAAGAGGATATTATTTCTTGGGGGCAAGACATTACGGAAATTATGAATCGCTTTCGGGGGTTTGATTTGTGTTGCGTATTGGAATGAATAAAATGAATGATATTGAGAAACAAACCAACGTATACCATTAATTGTTACTATTTTGTTATAAATAAAAAAAAGATGTCGATAGCTAATTTGTGAAATGTATATTAATTACAGTTTAGAATTGTTTCAATAAAAAAAATATTCACTCATTAAAATTCTTGATTTCTGGGCTATTTGGTTGTAGTCTGTTGGAGTTTCATCCAAACGTTTCGCTGACACCTGCGGTCGGCATCTTCAGGTGCTCCGTGGACGAAGGAAGACTCTTCGATGTCTTCTCGGCAACTCAGTTTTATATTCATTTTATGATTAATAAAGCCATTTATAATAAAGCCATTTATAAACGGGCTGCCGGCACGGACATGTCCAGCAAAAGGAAACCGATTGGGAGAATAATATAAAAATTTTTAGAAACGATCATAAAATCCCAGATTTAGCCCAAAAATTAAAAATAACATGAATTTCGGAATACGAATAAAATCAAGTATTTAGGCGTAATAAAGTGTAACACAAAGAAGGCTATAACTAAAATTGAAAAAAAAGAAAAGAAAAAGTCAATAACCCTATTTTTGGCGCAAATAGGAAAATCTACAGACAATACAATCAGCATTAAATCTACAATGACAACAACGTAATAGTTTCGCCACACAAAAAAAATGCAGGTGACTGCAACAATGTCATAACTAAGTTAGTTCCTCTGCTATATCCAACTTTAGTAAATTTAATAACATTGCGATTTCTCTTGTCTGTTAAGCTCACGCGACTCACTCAATTCAATTACGAGCGACGCGTCGTGGGCATCTGTGCGCCGTCCGTCCGAAGTCGAGCATTTAATAAACCCCGCGGTGTCTTGTAAACGTCAATGGTGTCTGTGGAGGGCGTCACGTTGTTTTGATCAAACGTCAGACCATTCCTGATAATTTCTAGATGGAAAAGAGAGACATCGTGCACGTAGGAAAAGGTAACTGACGGTTGTTCTACATAACAGTAAGATTTTTTTAGGTGAAAGGATTTCGTATTTTAGACTGATTGACGTCAATCGAATTGTAATATTATTAATTTAAGAAGACAATATTTATCTGAATATATTTATTTATACAGAGAGGTTTTTTATCAGCAAACATTTTCCCTATCTCTACCAATAAAATACCCGAATCAAACGCATTCAACCGACTAATATATGTGTGTCTAGTTGCTTATAACACGTATAAATATGTATAAACTTCAAATTGTGTGAAAAAACAATTACGTAACGTAAGTCAAAAGTCACAGAGCTAAATGTAGAAATAATTTATTAATTATTTTCAAATAATTTTTAATTAAAATATTTAAATAACTGTGACCAAGTGAATGCATTTTGCAGGTATACATAGGGGAAATGTAATCTCACAAATAGAGCTTTGTGTATATTTTTTGTTAGGCGTTGTATGCGGTATTTACGTTACTGTCATTTGTACACATGATCCAATATTATTTAAGGGTGCGGTTTAGAAGAAAGAGATAGCTATACAAATATGGGCAATCACTAATTTGAGTTAGATTGTTGTTGTGATCAATGAACAATATTGTATTATACATTAAAATAATCTTAAAATAAGCAGGAATTTCATCAAATAAATTCAAAATTATTTTAATGTTTAGTTTCTGTGAAAAATAATTATGAAAAACAATGAAAATTAATCAAATTTATAGCAAATTTTAAATTAAATTTTTGCTAATAGAAACTTGTGCAATGAAAATTTAAAGGATTTCACTAAATTCTGCATTGAAATAACTTAGCAGACATGACCTATTAATTTCATTATATTTTACAATTTTCTTTTCTAACTTTAACTAGTAAATTGACGTAATACACGAAAATTAACGATTTATTTTTTATTTAGACTGATACTTTATACTTTAGATAAAAAATGTAAATACACATTCATATTATGAAATCCAAAAGAATAGCTCTATTTTCAAACGATTATTTTCATTTTACTATATAGCTATATCTTTTCACTAAACCGCAATCTTAATGTGTTATTTTTAGTGTAATTTCCATTAATAAAGTTTATTATAATTCAATAATTTAATGATATATATATATATTTCAAAAAAGCGTAATAATTATCAAAAATAATTTACGCATAAATGTTTATCACCGAATAATATTAAACTTGCAGCTTAATACAAATGACTAAAAGGTCGGGGAAATGGAGAAATTTTCAAAATTTAATATTATAAGGAGATTAAAACGAGCAAAAAAAGTTCTAAAAGCTTTTAACACCGTCGTCAGCATAGGTTTGCGAAAGTATTTTTTTGTTTCAGACATTACACGCGGAATCTTCGAAAGTTCACGCGCTTAATGGAGCTTCCCGGGCCGCGTAATTATATCACGTAAAGTGCTCGGCCCGTCGTTCCTTATGCATTCAATCCCGTTCACTTTTTATTTATTTATTTATTGAAAATGTATTAATAAGTTAAAAGTGCCGGGTAAGTGCATTACACCGCGTGCTTTCCGCAACTTTGCCTTAATTAACATTTCGTATTAATAAGAGAGAAAGGAGCTTTTATGCGAGAGGCGCGAGAGCGTGTGTGTGTGCACAAGGGGGGGATTGGATGGGTTCTTAACGCTTTCCGGTGTGAAAAGGTGTTGAAATTGCTGTTGATGTCGTTGGTGATGAAAGCTTCGAGCGAACAAAGCGATGCTAGTCGAAAAAAGTCGTTTTTATTTTTGATTTAAAGCGAGACGCGAGTGAAGTTTTTAACTATTTTCATCAGCGGTTTGCGTAAATACAAAATTCCCTACAAAAATGTGTGCTTTTATTCTCAATTTCGATTTCTTCTTATTTTTATTCTTTTCGTATGAAATATAAGTGGAAAACAAAAAGTTGCAACGTGAATAGTGAATTTAAATGATGAGAATGTCATTTTGAAACGAGGATGCTGTTCACAAGATTCTACTATTTTCCGCAACATCCGTGCAGCAAAGTTTAAAGTGTTTTATTTGAACATTTTTCATGTGAATACTCAGAAAACACCCAGATCTTGAAAAAACAATTCAAGTATTTTTTTAGATTTTTATTTATTTATTTAAGGGTGCGTTTTAGACGAAAGAGATGACTATATTAATATTGGCAATCACTAATTCGAGTTAGATTGCTGTTGTGATCAATGAACAATATTGTATTATACATTAAAGTAATCTTAAAATACGCAAGAATTTCATCAGATGAATTAAAAAATATTTAAATGTTTATTTTATGTGAAGAACAATTATGAAAAACAATGAAAATTGATCAAATTTATAGCAAATTTCAAATTGGATTTTTGCTAATAAAAACTTGTGTGATAAAAATTTAAAGGATTTCACTAAATTCTGCATTCAAATAACTTAGAAGACTTGACCTATTAAATTCATTATATTTTACAATTTTCTTTTCTAACTTGAACTAGTAAATTGACATAATACACAAAAATTAGCGATTTATTTTTTATTTAGACTGATACTTTATACTTGGTAGATAAAAATATAAATACATATTCATATTATAAAATCCAAAAGAATGGCTCTTTTTTAAACGATTATTTCCATTTTACTATATAGCTATCTCTTTCTACTAAATCGCAACCTTAAGATTTATCTATTCTCAAAAGTAAATCATCAAATTCTTTTGAAAAATTCGATTATTATTTTCAAATACAGAAAAACTTAAATTTCTTCAGTTTATATCGTATATTTCATTAAAATTGTAAACATTAAATATATCGTTATGAGTAAAAATTTAATGATTGGCTGAAAGTCCTCCGGTCGATAGCCGATTCATCATCTACAGAATATAATTCTAATTTTTGTATATTATTGTACATACATATACACATTTGAATAAAGATGGTTAGTTAGTTATTTAATAATTTTGGGAAATAATGTTTGCTACGCGAATGCAATCTAAGAGATTTTATTTTCATATGATCATAACATAAGTATTTGATTGCCAACCTATCATGTTGATCACTCTGTATACAAATGATTTAACTGTTTCATTTTTAAAATTGAAATTGAATTTTAATTACGAAGCAAAGAAAATTACTTCTTCAGTTCATCGAAAAGAAAATTATTACAAGCGGTGAATCAGGAGCTAATTTTCTGGAATGAAAAGTTAAGTTCGCGGAGGGCCGGGAATTGGGCAGAGATTAAATTCGCCCGGCCGGATATTTCGCCCGGATAATTAAGCAGATTTATAAAGCTGTCATTTTTACATGTCCGAATTTGGGCGGAGAGAGGGGGGCGAAAACACCCCGCCTCCCGCGCTGTAATTCGATTTCCGCAATTTCACCGGCAAATTTTATTACACCTGCACATCCGACCCGGGCCTAAAATCCCATCTACAAATGACGTCCATTATGCTGGCGCGGGGTGAAAATTGTATTTTCTATTTTACGTCACATTGAATGGATAATTGCAGGTTTTTGCGAGGATTAAAATTTTAATACGGCTTTTGTGTTGGGCGGTTAAAAATTGAAACGCATTAATGATAAAAGTTAAGTTTTCGAAACAATTATATAACAATTCTGACATAAACGCCATTGAATTTACGATTTTATTATTTCTATAAATCTATTAACTTAAAATGATAACCGGTTTGTTTTATTGCATTTTTTAATTCAAGTCGGCGTGCTTTTAAATAGAGATGACCCTAATCTAATAAAACATATTCATTTTCTAAGTTTGGGCTACTAATCTCAATAAAAAAGTGTATTTTCATTTATACAGTGCTTTCACAATAAAAGGAACAAATTAGTTTAAAATGCTGATGATTATTTCCGAGAAAAACACTCGGAAAGGTCGATTAGTATTTTCAACTGCGCATCGGCTTCACTAAACATATTATATCCTGTATATAAACAAATGCCGATACAAAGTTATATTTTTTTTTTAAATGAAACTCCCAATATATTATTAGATATTTTGATTTCAGATACTTTTTGGCACACCCTGTATATATAAATTTTTTATAGAAAAGTATGCGCAGTTATAATCACTAATATACCTGTTGGAGCATTTTTCTCTAAAATAATTACCTGCAGCTTAAATTCATTTGTTCCTTTCATTATGAACGCACTCTATATACGGCTTAGATAACGAGAAAGAAATAATAACTAGTTGGATTATAACATTGTAATTTTCATCTATAGGTGTTCTACAAAAATGATATATGTCAGTCAAATAAATGACACGAGACGAAACAACGTCCACGGAAAATTAAAACCCTCTCGCAGCATCCGTCTCGAAGATCTCATTTAATCCGAAGGAATAAGTTCTGGGATGGGATCGTTTTCGCGTCCCGCGGGATTCCCCGTAAATACAGGAGTAAATAGAATGTTGATACAGGAAAACGGCTAAATCATCGAAGAAGAGTGTCAACTATCTTGCTCGCATTTATCCCCCTTCAATCTTTATTTAGTTTGCTCCCCCGGATTCCCCCGGCTCGCTAACGAATCCGAGCCCCTCTCACTAAAATACACAAACATTACCGTATTGATTCGAAAAGCGAAATAGAAATCTAAATAAAAATCGACAAACACGGTTTTCCGAAAATAAAATAAGAGCGCGAATATTTTTTTCGGCGCCGACACATTTATTTATTTAAGTTGCGATCAAAAGGATTTCAATTTTGCAAGTAAATAATCTTGAAGTGAGGAATGAAGGCGAGGATTATTTGGTAAATGCGCGCCCGTTTAAGGCGTTTAAGGAGGATAATGGAGCGGGGATTCATGTTGCGCTATTAATTATCGGGAGTCGACTAACAAGGAATCGCACTCTGCCTTCGGGAAAATTAGTTACACTCTCCCGCAATTTTCCCACCGTTCCGGAATTTACGCCGCCGGTGTGTACTCTTCTTAATACTATTCCCTTTTAATAGTCGTTATCTCTCGGTGCGCATAACTTCAATATAAAAGAAATAGTTTTCAATTAATTAATTTCAAAACTATACGTGGGAATAATTACGTTGGTTTACAACAGTTTCGAGAATTAAACAGAGTAGTAGAACTGTATACTGTAATGAAAATAGAATCTCTGCCAATCCATTTGTTTACGATATTACAAAATTTTACGTGAGATTTAATTTTATTTTCCAATTCTAAATAATACCAAATGCCGCAATGAAATTACAAGTTTCGTAACTTAATATGGTTACCAAAATATTTATCCAGATTTTTTTAAGTAACACATAGATCATTTAAAGCTAGCCTTTGATTCATACGCCATTTTTGTTTGTTATTCAATCGCAACTATATCAAAATGTTTTTAAATTCACATAAATATTCTTAAGAAGTTTATTAAGAAATTCAACAATATATCCTCCTATACATTTATTTTTTATTTTGCATAATACACTTGGAATATAATACCTAAAACTACAAACATAATTCAAAATTCCAGGTCCTTATAAGCAGCGACAGTCTTCGATGTGTCTTCGATTAAAATAGTATATAGTTTTCATTAACCCAGCGATTGAATGAGTTGATAAATCTAATGTTAATATCGTTGTGAAATTAAGAACAATAATACTAATTAAGTATGAATAGCGTTTCGGTAGTAGGCTCCTGGTGGACTAATTTGGAGATTATTTATATGAATAATATTTAGTTAGATCGACGTAGTCCACTGTTGGTCGCGGAATGACACATCCTTCAGACGATCAGTAAAGGGCTGGCTAGGGAGTGCCCGAGTTCAGCGGTTTACGATTGACTATCGTGGACCTGAGATTTTTACTCAAATCAATGGGGAAAGTAGCCACCACACCAAGAGATAGGAAGATCATAACGGCTACCGGGAACCGTAACAAGGGAAAAGTCCCGTTAACAAGCGAACGGACAAAAAGTCACATCAAATAAGAAAACAAATTCCATGTAGAGGAACACAGCGGGAACACAGTTCAAACAGCAAAGAGGATACAACCAGACTACACACACTGTACTACTGGCAATATGGTAAGTTAGGTTAGGTTTTAATGGCAACAGCCCTGAGACTGTTCACTTAGGCCCATATCATCTAATGAATCTGAACAGATAAACCACATTTACAGGGAAGAGATCTGCCAGCTTATTTGCGTAGTGCAGACCGAGGTACATAATTCTTTTCCCCTCAAGAGTAAGACATTGTCCTAGATAGTAGAGTACTATTTCTTCTTCCTCTTCATTTATGCATTCTCTACAAAAATCATTATATTTGAGACTCATCTTGTGTGTGTGTGTGTGTGTGTGTGTGTGAGTGTCTACCTAGAAGACAGTGCTCCGTGATGATACCCACTGTCCTCCATATATCGATGCTGTGTGCAATTAATCTTTTACTATTTTCAGACATAGGCCATAACTGCCTTGCTGTGTGACACGTATCCTCCTCCTTCCAACTTAGGTTGACCAATGACATCATTTGGTCCTTTAATAATCTTTTGCATTCCGCAAGAGGGATGTTGGCGAAGAGTTCGGTAGATGGGTTCCACATCTTAGTCCTTTTCGTCAGCAATTGAGTTTCCCTTGATATTACTGTGACCTGGTACCCAAATGAGTCCTACTTCAAAGCTATTCGCGATCTTGTTGAACAGATTTCTGCAGTCCCTGACCATCTTTGAGGTACAGTAGAGACTTCTTAATGCCCCAACGACGGCCTTACAATCCATGATGTACCTAATATGGTTAACTTGAAGATCGGATTGGTCTATCCATATCAATATGGTCACTTGTCATAGCCTGATGGCTGAAATGTTTTATTGATAAAAAAAAGTTAGATCGATTGGAAATCAAAATTAGCTGGATTTCAACAAGGGTCTTCGATCTCCCCCTGCCTATTTAACTTCTTCGTGAACGACATTCCAAAGTTCATGGTCAATTCGCCGTTGACACAGCCCTACTGGTGTAAGGACGGAGTTTCAGGGAAGCATGTGCCAAAACAAAGTTTGCTGTTTGAATACCACTGAACTATACAGATCAATGAAAGATCCGGATCTACACATCAAAAACGGAAGCCATATTCTTATGCAAAAAAAGACTTAAGATAAAGCGAATCCAGGTCAATAAAAATGAACAATTCAGGTTAAAAGGAACCGTAAATTACTTTCATATAAAAATCGATAGGCAGATGAACTTTGTACACCACGTGAAAACAAGAGGAGCGCGCACAAGAAATCTACACCAATTAATCAGAAATAAAAACCGCTAAGCATGAGAAACTGAGTTCATCTGCTAAACTCCGTCCTCAATTGCTAACAACGGCCAATAAATCTTCACCTGTAGCAGTGATAAGATAAGGAATATTATTACACAAGCAACAGTCTTATGAGGAATACTATATGGGGCAGAATACTATGTGAAGAACAGGTTCCTCAAAAACAACATAAACGCAGAAGATGTAATAGAAGTCGCCCAAAAGAGAAAAGAGATAGAGAGGGTCGAGATGCAAAGCGACAACGAAATAGCCGGAATTTGCGCAAATTTGACATTAGACGGCCAAATGTAGGCATTAGGGGTGAAAAACAAAATCAAAATATGCTATTAATAATCGATTTATTTTTTCCTCCAATAATCGTTTTCTGCCGTTCTAGGAATGAACGATTAGGTTTTGGTGGATCAGGAAAATTATGAGATTTACCGGATTTTTTCGCTTTATTCTCTTTCTGCAGAAAAGAAAAAATCCAGCAAATCGCATAATTTACCGGATCAACTAAAAGTGGCAAAGCTGTGTGGGGATTTTGATCAGATATTCGTAGAAGGTGGGTGCAGTAGGTCTATCGATGAAAACGCTCGATTCGGCTTTTGACGTCACAGGCTAATCCGATTAAATCTAGTCATGGGCAACATCGATCAATTTATGAACGGCTCGATTTTTTTGATCAGTTCGATCTCTCTGATTACTTCGATCTTTTTGATCGGTTCGATCTCTCTGATTACTTCGATCTTTTTAATCGGTTCGATCTCTCTGATTACTTCAATCTTTCCGACGGATCGATCTTTTCGGAGTGAATTTATGTTATTGTACGGATCTGTTCGAGCAATGATCTTTTCTAGCAGATCGATCGGCTTAGGTAAGATCAATCATTGAATCACACTATTTCTTTAAGTTATTCTGTTTTATACACCAGCTTATACACCATCACAAGTTTAAGAATTAAAAAATATCATGCAAGGAAGACGAAACATTTCGTAGACAAAAAAAATGATTCGCGCTTTATATGGATATTAACAATCCATTGCTCCCTTTAAATTGATTAATGCGAAAAAACCGCCCATCGGTATTTAAAATTCGCAAAGGAAAATGTAATTAAACGGTCTCTCATCAATTCCGCTCATTGCCCCGCGCCAGCGCAAATTAATGAAATAGCTGTGCACGGACGGGCTTAAGGTCAAAGACTGATATATTGCAATTGTTTGGGCGCGTGCACTGTAAATTATGGACGAATCCGTTGAACATCTCAAACGAGTTTAGAATTAGATGCGCGGAATGCGAGAAATGCACTTCATTGCATTCCTAGGGCGATCATTTCTTTTGTGTTTTTTTCTGTTTCTTGTTTAAGAATGGAAATTACGTCCTTTTAAAATAATTTATTTAATTAATTTGAATTAAGACTTTTTGCAGGTGTAGTTAAAAAACTATATAAACGTCATTAGCCATATGCATAGTCTAATGAATGCAACTAACTGAAGCCTAATTTTGTTACCATATGCTTTTCTATGGTAACAAAATATAATAGAATAATTATTTAGTGATGATTAATTAGTTGTAAATAGTGAAATACATAATGGCTCGTTATTTTTACTTTGATAATTATAATCAAGTACAATAGGTCTATATGTGTGTCGTTCCCGAAGCTAAATTTTTACATACCGGGTGTTGACTTGACTGACACAATATAGTAGACACATCTAAATTTCGAAGTATTCAAATATTGGCTCGCCTGTATATTTTAGAGACAAAATATATTTTTTTTTGTAGAGGGAGAAAGTTATAAATTTATTAATGTTCTTACTTAAATCTTAGTGTATCTCCAAGTTAGTAGAATTAAAAAAAAGAAGTAATGTGATTTTATAGAATTTAAATAAAAAAAAAACATTAATACATTAGTCTCAAGATATTTTTGATATATTTATAATTCAATAATGTCAATATCAATATTTTAAACGTATTTTAAAACGTATTAGCTTGGATAACATCGAATGGTACATCTATGTTATTTTAATTCATTGTATATTTATTGTAAAGGCATACAAATTATATGATTGGTATTTATGATATTCTGTTATTATAGTTATATAAAAGTTTCTGCGGATTAGAATATGCATATGTATATATTTTATTTATATTGTTAGAATATTCTGCTATAATTGTTAGAAGATATTTAAATGTTTCTGTGGATTAGAATGTGAATACGTTTCTATTTATATTGTTGATTATTTTATTGTTTGTGTATAAAAAAGGAAATTCCGTTAAAAATATAAACTTGGCACCTATGTATACCTCGTAATCCTAACATCAATCATAAATATGCCTATCCTTCACTAACAATTCATCAATTCATTTCAATTAATTTAGAGAACTTAGACTGTGACGCAATCATGACGATTGAATAAAAAGACAAGAACTGGACAAAGACAGTCAGAAAGACCGATGGTCGCTAGCCATTTTCTGAGGTTTAATTAGATGTTTCTGATTGTAATGTTGTAAATACTGTAATATAATTTAATGTATCTCTCAGAAATAAAGATTTTCTTTATATATATAAACTCGGGATGGAATTGACTCTGGGGTTTGAATTTTGTCACCTAGTTTCTCATTTAATCCGAAGTGAAGAATGTTTATTTAAAAGTTCAAATTGCAACGATAATATTTTTAATTCTTTTGAATTTAGATACTGTATATAATTAAATAATAGTTTTATTATAACATCGGAACTGTTCCGTACGTAAATTGTAAAGTTTAGCGTATACGTTATTAATTCACATTCTATGCAAATATTTCTTTCAAAAAGCTGCTTAGATTGTGATGATAAAAAAATAACACACACGTTTCCCTTGCAGAATAACCCTGATTAACTATTATCAGGTATTGCATCTACTTTTTGTAGATGATATTCGGAAACTAAAAACAGCCAGAAGCACTATAATTCACCGACATCAAAAACAGCGACATGCTGCACACACAAATACGTACACAGAAACAAAGAGAGAATTGTAATTCCCGTGGAAAGTTTTCGGGATCTTCGATATGAATTATACCCGAGCACGCCTCACATATCGGGGAATATCAATTTAAAGTTGTAATTTGATAACTGGCGGTTGGTTGTTCGGCTGGAGGAACTAGTTGGGCCGTCAATATCAGCGACTAGTTCCTTACTTTCGGTTAGTTGGGATGCGCCATCACACACAGACGTGCGCCAAACTTGAGCCAATCTCCTGCCGTGCGCTAACACAGAGAATTCAAGTAGGGAGCTTCATGTTCCAACTCTCGCTTTAATATATAATAGAACAGAAAAAAAAAATACAAACAACTTAATTAAATCCGGCGTACGCTTTTTGTTTCAATTTCATTTCATCCGGATAGTTGGGGTGGAATAAAATAAAATCAAAAAAAGAGAAGTGTAGCCGGGGTGGGTTGTATTTACTTTTGTAACAGAGGGTTGTATAATGTAAGTGCAATACGATGTATTGGTCATTGGGGCGGTGGGAATGGGCCAAGGGGTGATTGTGATGCGATGTAATGTTATCGCCTAGTGAAATCAATCAAATGGCCCAAGGACTAATGAAAGAGAGAGAAAGGGAAAAATTGAAAGTTTGAATTGTTTAAAGCGATAAAAAACGTTTATGCCGCAGTTTGAGGCGCGGGCCAAGGATGCGGAAGGGTATAAAATTCGAAATGGAGACGTAATGCGCTTTTTATGTTTGTCTTTTTATGTACAGCCTTGTGTTGTAAGTAATTCAAAGTTTTAAATTTGATTATTTACAGAAAGGACGACAACAAAAAAACGCAATACGGATGAAATAAAATATAAATCTTGATTAAAAATGTACTTTTTATTTCATCTTGAAATTATCTCTCAGTAAAAGTAAGTGTTTTCTTTATATCACTTTTAATAACTTGCCCTTTTGTGAGCAATCCTCATGACGACTCAATACTTAATATACCTCTTGAATTAATATCTCACTTAACACTTAGTGAAATGTGTTTAATCAATTAGATAAAAATTAAACACTTGGTTCATTTCACAATAAATATTAATATTATTAGATTGTTTATTGTGAAACAAAACAAGGATTTAATTTTTTATCTAATTGCTTAAATATACTTTGATGATTTATAATAATTTGAAACGTAATATTTTAAAGTTTCTGAACGTAATAAATAGAAAAAAGTCATGTGCTTTTTAGATGGGTTATTCAGTGAAGGAAATATTTAGTTTAATGTGTAGATTATTTTTTATCATCCCAGTCTAAACAGCTTTGGTAAAATATATACCAAATATTATAAAATGTGTAATAAATTACTGAATAGCCCCGAATATAATCAGTTTCGTCTAAGTAGTTTGATAACGATATTAGAAATATTAATAATGATAAATTGCTTCTGTTAGCAGTTGTCATTGAAGATCCAGCAGACGGTAGAACCGTGGTATAACTGTCTAATAAGCTTCATTGAACGAATGATGAATGTAACATTAAAAAATTAAATACTTCAAACAATTTATACATTTGAGTTTATTTTTATATGTTCTGAAAAATTCTTTTTGCTGCCTCGTTATAAAAAAAACAAAACTGTTCATTAAAAAAAATTCAATAAAATAATAAATAATAATAAATTCAAAATAGCTGTTACAAATATTTATTAATGTAGCTGTTATTACGTTCAGAGAACTGTAGCGCTGCAGCGCTTTACAAAAGCGGTGTCTCCTGAACGGTACCGCTTTATGTGTGGCGCTGTACCGCTGTATCAGGCGGTAAAGCATTTTTTTTTTCTGCTGGATCGTTTTTCAAGCCGTGCAGCTGTATTGAAACGGTTTACAGCTGGCACATATTTTCGTGAGCGTCCTTAACCTCGAATGCGTGTTCAGGGAACATCAAGCGCTTTGCACTGTAGCGCTACATGTCTAAAATTTCCCTGAACGCGTCCATTGTCTTTAAATTTTTGCGATTGATAAATTTGTATTTATGTTTCAAAGTATGTTCTAAAATTACTTTATTTTTTTCTTGTTGTCTCGTTATAAAAAAAGCTGAAGCCATTCATAAAAATTAAATTAATAATAAATTTAAAATATATTTACCAACATATCTCGGTGTGTTAACAAAGATATCATGTTTGTAAAAAAATTATGGAGCTAATAATAGTCCTAATCTTCTATAGCTTCTCGGTCTCAATGTTTCCGCTCGTCTTTGCGAAATGCATCTGCCTTTCATATACCGTTCCACAGAACAGATTATGCGAAGCAGTTGGCTACCGCACGCATATTAAGGCACGCTAATGAAATTCTAAATGCAACTAGCTGTGATATGTTTATAGGATCTGCAAGTTCTTTGCGCCGTGCACTAAGTGCAAAATGTGTTTATGATAAATTCATTATTTTTTTTTATTGTAACTACACTAATTTTATTCCTGTATGCATGTTACTGCATGAAATGGCCTCCGTTAAGTAAATAAATAATATAACTATTATGATTTATTTAGTTTTTGGTATGTTTTTATACAGAATATTTTGTGAATGAAAATATCTGTTTTCGATATTTACACCGGCGGGCTGATTATTCTAATGCCTAATTGAATTTTGGTTCTGGCGTAGACGCTGGACGGATCGTAGTAATCACGCGGTTAGCCGAGGGCCAGTGTAAGCACAGCGGGGGAGGCTAAACTCAATAATGATAAGGGTCAGCAATTGAAATGGCCCCTCCGACATTTCACGAAACTAGCATTTGCCTCTTTTCCTAGCCCCTGTTCCCTTCCTCTAGTCGAATGTTCTGTAAATTCTCCCCTATTTATCCATTCGTATCACAAAATGTGTACAATGGGCACTGGAGCTTATTTTGTTGTAATAGAAAATGAAAACAAAAAAAACGATCTTAAATAAAATTAATCGAAAAAAAAAATGATTTATTTACTTTGTATAACCAAAAATTTAATTTTTACATTGATCTGTAGAGCATCTACGGGAAAGCCAAAATTAAATTAGGTATTAGAATAATCAGTTAATCGAAAACATATTATTATTTAACATCTTTATTAATAAATAGATACATACATATATATTATAATATAAAAAAAGTTATAAAATTCTTAATCATTTCTAATTTATTAAAACATTGAAATTCTCAGATACTACTTCAGCTATACTATTATATGTAATCTGAGTTGCAATAGTAATATAAAAATAATGTATATACTTTGCCATAAGATGTATTATTTTCTAGTAAATTAGGTTGAGATAATAGCAGATTTGCTTCTTGGAAGCATTTTTCTGATCTCCACCTAAGGGTTTTCTACAAAGATTTGATTTAAGTTTGTATATTTACCATTGTATATCAATTGTGTTGTAGAAAATAAGGACTATTATTATTATTTGAAACAAAAAAATGAAATATGGTCATTATGCGACTGTCACTGTCAAAAGGTTCTCGACTAGATGTCTTTCTGCAAAGGCTTGTCATTGCTGTCGAGTATCAGACATTAATAAGTGAAAGGATGAAATGATAAAATGTATTGAAAAATTATGTTTGGTGGGATTTTAAATTTTAGAGGAATTTTAGGGTTTCTGTGCAAACAAAATGGGGATATAATTTTGTAAATAAAATGATTTTCTGAGATTTTTTTCGGAGAGAAATTTGGCATTACAAAAGTAACGTTGTAGAAGAATAGGTATTTAGAAAACAGATATTTTTATTGACAAAATATTTAGTATAAACAAATTGGCGAAAAATAATGGACTATAACCAATAAATATAATAAAGAAAGTCTGTATAAATTAAATTTAAGTGAACTTGAAGCATTGAATGGAGATTTTATTTCACCTGTCTCTGTGGATAACGTACTCGGCTAGAAATTGAGGGACATGGGTTCAAATCCAATCGGATATGTTTCGTTTCCACTTATATTTAATTAATTTAAATTATATCTCAATGTTGTACATTTTTTCAATCATAATAAAGAATATTTTGTCTAAATATTAAAACCATTAAGAATATTTTTTTTAGTTATACAGACAAAGTAAAAACAGTGTTTTATTTGTAATTAAAAAAATCTCCCAACACGTATTTCTGTCAACATTAAAAGTAATCAAACATCATGAAATTAATAACCATGATCGTTATTGTTTGAAATACACATTATTAATTATTTTTTTGTGGAGGCTTCTACGTCATTATACATTAAACCTTGTTTTGCGACACATGATTACTAACTCTTTCGTAAATTTTGCGATGTAAACTTTTAAATTTTGTATTTTTTTTAATTTTTAAAATTTAAGAAAAACAACAAACTTTTTAATCATAATTAACTTTATTTATCTCCTGTAGTACATGCTATATATTTTTGTAAATATTAATGAGAATATTCGGATTGAACATTCGCGCGGTGTTCCGCGCAGATTGGTCATTTGCATAACTCGCGATGATTTGTTGTCATTATCCTTTTTTGTGGACAGATTTGACAAGCGGTTCTTTTTAAAGGTTCCTGAATAGTCCTTTCTTCAGCAGATTTCACCTTGATAATTTCTTCAATAGCAGGTCGGAGTGAGATTTACAAAGTTGATATATTTAGTCGGGATTTCAGGAAAGGAAATTCGACTTAATTCAATCATAAAATATTGTCTATTAAAAGGATTTTCTTTAAATTAATGCATACTGTCTGTATAAATTATATACACATTTATAACCCGTCGCGATCAGCGAATGACGCTGACCCGGTTGGTGTTTGGTTGTGGAGAATGGAAGTCAGGCTCGAAGATGTGCAGCGAGTCATCGATATCCAGGAGAAGACATTGGTCGTGCGATCAGCAAGAGCTGACTCAACCGATGTCTAACTTTGAGGGTCCAGCCATGGCTGCCGTGGCGCTGGGAGAAACGATGAAAGAATCCCCACACAACATCTACGTCGCCACAACTTCCAAGTGACCTTGTAAAACCTCAAGAAAATCATTTCTATGGAGAGAACACCCGCGTTCCCGGAACACAAATCTTTCATCATCACTCTCCCACTCTTCGGAGGAGGAAAAGAAAATACCCCAAACAAACTCGACAATCAATTCAAAAGAAAAAAAAATCTACCACCATAACAAGTGTTTGGTTTGTAATGTATACTTCAAAAATAAAAAAAAGTAAATGTTTAAAAGAACCTATCTATGAATCTGTAAGTGGAGTAACATTTGATAAAATTTAATAATTTTTAAATAATAATTTTACAATTACATTGATTACATTTTTTAATAAGTTAAAAAATAAATCCATAATAATTACACGTGAATTGATGCTATTTCCGGGACGATCTTTATAAGTAAAGAGCATTGTTTTCTGACCAAAAAAATGTATTGAATCATAGCTACATTCAATGTAGATTATAACGACATATTTAATTTTCTTTCCATAATTATATTGATAGGTAAAAAATATACCAATTTGTATGCATAAAATGTGCTAACTTTTGACGTAATTTTCTTCTAAATTTTTAATCAGATTCATTTTTAAATAGCTCCCTCGAAATCTGTGGAGTTTTAAGTTTTAGGATTATTTTGATATATAATATCATGAAATTCATTATTCAGGGTTTGCGTGTTAGAGGAATTCAATTGGCACGAAATCGCTTAATTTTACGTACGATAAATGCCAGCCATTGGTATATTTAGCTAATGTTTTTTTAAGCGTAAACTAAAAAAACTTTATTTTTACATTTCATTCACAATACATCGAAATAAGAGTATTTTTCAAATGTAGCTGATTTTTTTTTAATTGAATATAACACAAAATATAAATAAATTAATCATAATAAATTATAAAAAATATAAACATGAAAATATAATGAAATAACAACAATAAATCTTTGATTTGGTTCTCATTAATCACTTGATGAAACATGATCACAATATTAATAGTTTGAAAAATACACTTGATTTGTTTCACTAATTGTTTTATTTCCTCCGACTAGTTTCGACTCACGTCATTCTCAAGGAGTGTACAGAAAATGGAATGATATATTTTGTATTTGGTCGGGAACCTCGAGGCAATTGGATAATTTCTTCAAATTTATAAATACTATTAATAGAAACATTCAATTTACGATGGAGATTGAATCCAATAATAGTTTAAATTTTCTAGACCTCACAATTACAAAAACAAATAACAAAAGACTTAGATACGAAATTTATAGGAAGGAAACTTTCACTGATTTAATTATACCCAATTCGTCAAACACAACGAATCAAACAAAACACTCCACTTTTCATGCATTTATACATAGACTAACACAAATACCATTAGAAAAATCGGACTATGAACAGGAAATTAACATAATTAAAAAAATAGCGATTAATAATGGATATGATAATAAATTAATAGATTCACTAATAAAGAGGAAAAAACAAAAACAATTGATGAAATAATACAGAAAAGAAAACAGAATAAACTACAATATATTAATGGTTTATTACACAAAATTAAAAGAACCTTAAATGGGAAAGAATTTAATATTATTATGACGAATCCATACAATCTAAAAAGGATATTTGTTAATAATAAACCTATAATTAAGAAAGCGCAAAAATGTGGTGTTTATAAAATAAAATGTGGAGATTGCGATACAATGTATATCGGACAAACTGGACGGAATTTCGGAAAACAAATAAAAGAACACAAAAAATCTATAATAGATAATAAAAAAACAACGGGGTTCGCGAAACATTGTATCGAATCCAACCATTTTTTCAATCCGGAAGATTTTGAAATATTATATACGGGTAATAAAGGACAGGAATTAAACTGAAGAGAAGGCCTAGAAATCAGCGAGGCAATAAAACGGGGAAAACACCTAGTAAACGAATTCGATGACATCTGGAACTCACCAATTCTTAAGTCCCTTATTACCTGAATAATAATAATAAAAAAATGTATATATATTCATGTAAAATTAATTTTCTGTACACTCCTTGAGCATGACGTGAGTCGAAACTAGTCAGAGGAAATAAAACAATTACTGAAACA
Source organism: Philonthus spinipes (assembly GCA_963082785.1). Lineage (NCBI taxonomy): Eukaryota > Metazoa > Arthropoda > Insecta > Coleoptera > Staphylinidae > Philonthus > Philonthus spinipes. The sequence continues at coordinate 12,952,068 of OY720302.1, forward strand.
AATCAAGTGTATTTTTCAAACTATTAATATTGTAACAACAATAACAAAAAGATAAAACAAAAACGAAATTCACTACTGCATGTAGAAAAATTAACTATTCGATGCAATTTTTAGTTTTATTAAAAAAAAACGTACCATTTGGATTTGTAGACAAATATACTGACAACCTTTTGAAGGATCCTGCCCTTAAGCTCCACACTATTAGAGAAATAAAAACTATAGGAATATTTCATTTGCTCTTCATTTAATCCATGACCAAAAAATGGTGTAGATACATCTTCATAAATCTTTATTTATTGACGTAGAACTCATTTAACTCGTGTTTGCCGATAAGAAAATTAGTTTAAAAAATCAAAATAGTATTTTTTGGCGGTGATTAAATGTTTGCCGGTAACAATAGCTAATTGTAGATTTCCTTTGTCTAGATAATTTTCAGGATAATCATGATCTTTTTTTTTGTTGTAACAGCAAGGTTCGTTGTCTAGATTTGTAATGCTCAAAAACAATTTCGTGTCGTGTAAATCAGAAGCAGCAACGATTGATGGTGTCGGTGTATCTGAATTGTAGGTGCTTGTATGAAGTAGTTAAGCAATCGGTTAATCTGCATGCTATTGAGTTGTAACTGAGCCCGGCATCGGGCCGTAAACAAGCGTTTAAGACTTATTGCGGCCGGTGCCCGGAGTGTGTGATAGGAGCGCTTCTCTGGCAGGTAATATCCCCTTTTCAAAGCCCAATAAAATACACAATCACGGTCAGCATCAAACGGCGCGTGTGAACCGAGAGAGCAGCGACTCTCGCAAACGCGCCCATTGTATTACAATGAGACCGCTTTTCCATACAAACGGCGTCCATAGATCCATCCTCTCTCCTCTCATTCGGGAAGGATGTTTTTATGTCCCGGGACGGCGCAAAGCGGAGTGTATTAGCGAAGGACAATGTTGCTTGTCCCGTCCTGGGCAAAAACGCGCGAGCGTATCACACTTCTTGCACTTTTACGATTGTCTTCCTTCCTTCCGCCCGTTTCGCTGTTTCTCAACCCCTGTGTTTCGTTTTTTATTTGTATATTTTTTCTACAAACAGTAACTTGTAATGTATCACGATACACTCAACCCTTCTCTAGAAGTTACAATTTTCTAGTTTTACGCCAACAGAGTCCAGATTTTTTTAATGTTACGTTGAATATAAAAAGCTTAATTTCTACACTTTATTTATTTATTCTTTTTGAAATTAATTTTAAAATTTCATGTATACGTGTGAATTAACAGTGAACTCAGTATACGCGTTACTACATCGGATCATTGTCTCGAGCCAGTGATAGTGGTTAATCTTCGTCAATAGAACAAGTATTGAACTAATAAATGATGGAACAAATAAAATTACTAAACAAACGCAATAATTAAAGTCGAAATAAGAAATAGCAAAACCAATATAATTTTATAAAATAAAAATGAATAGATTATTAAAAATTAACCAATAAAACACAGATTATATTGAATAACTTTAAATTTTCTACTAGTTTCGGGTTATTAGCCCATTTTCAAGATAGTTTAAAATAAAAAAAACTGTATTAAATTATCTTTAAAATAGACTAACCAAAATATAAAAAAAATATAACTAACCAGAAAATAGTCGAGAATTTAAAGTCTTTTATTTCCTTTATTGGTTAAATTTTAATAATCCATTCATATTTATTTTACACAATATGATCTCCAATATAATTTATTGTTATATCAAAACATATGTGAACAGTAGTTGCAAACCGAAAACGTGTTCAGAACTTCTCCTTTCAGCGCTGAAATCTTAAATTATTTCGGAAAAAAAAGTGAACATTAAATGTTTACTTTTAATATTTTAATGAAGTATGATAATTTAAATATACATTTGTACAGTATTCAGATAAATGACGTGTTTAATTAATTTCTCACTTAACCTGTGGTGAAAATTTTTTTAATTAATTCAGGATGATTTAATTAAATAAGTGAAACAAACTAAGTGTTTTAATTTTAATTAAATCATCCTGATAAACGTTGTTTATTTTAATATGAATATGGATGGTTAAGGCAGAAAGTCCGTCGGTCGATAGCCCAGACAGACTCACACTAAATATTAATAAACACTTGTAATTATTTTAAACTGCATCAACATTGTCCGAATAAAGATGTTTTATATATGGATCGTTATTTTAAGAGGAAACATATTATTTTAATTTATTTTCCTGATTCTAAATTAAACTGCACATATGGAAATTATTTAAATCATTTTCACGATTATTTTGGAAAAATATCCATCTACCATACATTTCTATTTAATTTCAGAAGTTAAATGTTACGTTATGCCTTTATGTACATGAAATGATATAAATCTCAATTTCAATTCCAGATATGATCCACCCCCGAAATCCCCTTGCAATTAACGCAAAAAATCGCGATTTTAACGGGAAATTACACACAGCATCCCACGTCCCGCATCCGGCCCGCAAAAATATAGTTTCATTTTCCCAATTATTTCCACTGCACGCGCGAATCCACCCGTTACGGGATTACATTTTCTATTTATGCTCAACGTACGAAAATCTAATCTCCCCTGAGAAGAGGAGGGCCGGGTGGGGCGCGCGGGGCTTTAGTGTGAGTGCGATCCGGTTTATAAATTTTCGGTCCGCGAATAAATTCCCGGGCCGTTTCCCCTAATTATTTTTTATCTTCCGGCGCGCCCGCCGAGAATGAGTTACACGTAATGAGAAAAGTTGGACCCGAAAAAGGGCAAGAAAGTAAGAAAAGCGAGAGAAAAAAAGAGTGTGTATACATATATACGCGAAAGAAAGTTTCCGCGAAGGCCGCAACTTTTACGCCCGCAATTTATATACTTCATTAACGCTGTTTAATCAAAACAGCATTAAGAAACGAACACAAAAAGGACAAGATATAATGACTATTTACGAAACAGACATATAGTGTATTCACAACGAAAGGAATAAATTCATTTAATTAAATTGTTAATAATTACAGCTTAAACTTGGTTATATATTGTTTATCAATATAAAAAAAACACTCGATAAGTGTAAACTATAACCAGAATAAATTAATTTCATTGTTATACAAACAAAGTTTAAAGTGTTTTATTTAATTTATTTAATTAATACCGTACTTATGCCGCGGTGAAACAGTCCTTAATTTTTAATTCATTTGAATTAAAAAGAATTTTGTATATAATTAATACAAACATCTAAATAATTCATTAATTATTTTCCCTTTAGCTACTGCAACTTTGTAACTTATTTAACACAAGAATTTTAAAAAGAACAAATATCCATTAAAACTACATCCTCGTCCGGGAAGTAGTTGTTTCAATGGATGAATTCAATGTGTGCCAAACGTTGAATTACAAGATATGCATTTGTTGTTGCATTAATTAATAATTGCATTGTGGAAATTAATTGATTTAAAATTAATTTTTATTTAAGTTTATTTAAATAACTGCTTCCAAGTGAATAAATTATTATATTTAATTTTATATAATCCTTAGTGTTTGAATCATAATGAAAACTATAATCACCATTTTGAATTACATAAGTACTTTGAAACAAATGCACATTTAAACGATGGTTAATAGAGTGTACGGTCATCGAGTCTTTCCATTTGGAGACGGGGTAACAGGTTTCATGACGTCACTGGTACATCTACAAATACATCACTAGACTCAATACCAGAAACACACAATAATTTTATATTAGTAAATCGTCATATATATATATACTAGTAAGTGTACCAGTGAAAATTTTGTGTAGTGTATGTTATTTTATAATTACGTTATTCTACATTACAAAAGACTTGTCTTAGTGTCAAAAAAGTCTTGTCTCAGTGTCATTAACATATAAATATAAATAATTAATAAATTATTTCCGCCATTAGCTCTTTGACATTTTTACTTACGTTACGTAAGTTCTTTAAAACAAATGCACTTTAAAACAAATACCCTGTCAGACATTGATTTACATTATGTACACCTGCTGTTGAATATCAATAAATTATTGCTTCATGCAAAAAATGAGGATGCGAGAATTTTTAATGTAAAAAATAACAAAAAACGTTACTTAATATAAGGCCGTCTGTAGACACGTGTTTCGGGATCTATCCCTCCTCAGTACAGCTTGCCTTACATAATTTAAAGAACTAAATGTGGAAATAATTTATTAATTATTTTCAAATCATTTTTATTTAAATCAATAACATATTCTAAAAAAACATTTATATTTGGAGTTCCAATTCCAGCGAAATTCTGGTAATGAATATAATTAAATGAGAAATAACATAGGATTTACGCAAGAAATACAAAACTCGATATAAAAGCCCCGAACATCAATAGATTCGATTCTATTATTCGATTAAAGCTTACTGAAGTATTCAGCGCGTTAAAAAACCGTTTTTTTTTGCAGATATATAAAACATATATATTCTGAAATATGGTGGGGAAATTATAAGACGCTCAAGTGTGCGGAATTTAAGCGGATCCTTAAATATCGGCCGGGGAAAGAGGAAACGGATAAAGGTTCCTCGGAGTAATTTGATATCGCCGGAAATGCGTGGATCGATGTCATTCGGTGATTGCTTTCTCTCTCTCTCTCTTCCTCTCGCTTACTCATACCAGTGGCATTCCGTAAAGAGCAAAATCCTTATCTCTGTATATCTCGGTTTATACGATAATTTATACACTTTAATAATGTATCGATTTTCAATAATGCGCGGGGCGTCGGATTTTTATGTTTGCTCTTAAAATCCTGATTGGCATTCGGTTTTTATTAAACACGCTTTATTTTTTTATTAAGGTACACTTTTTTGACAGGATTTAATTCCGAATGAACGCTTTAGTAGCTCGATTGGAGATTTACTTGAAAAACTACTTGCAATATCGAGTACGTAAACATTCTGAATACTTTATTAAGCGGATAGGCTGGATGAAGAATTTATTCGGAGCGGTGTTTAAAAAAATCATTAATTCTAATTTATTTAGAGATGTATCAAGTAAGCATAATTTCGAAAATCAAATAATCTTATTTTAAATTAATGTATAAAATAAATAAATATTTGATTAATATTTTTAATTTTTAAACTTTAGTTGTTTATAATATAAATTTTTATATATATCAATAAATTATTAAAAATGAATAAATAAAAACACATATTAGTTTCAATAATTTAAATTCAATTTTGCTATGATTAATTCATAGTATAAATATTTCTTAAAATTAATGTTTTAATAGAGTAAATTAATATAAAGTAAATTTTTTGTCCACCTAAAAATGAGAGTTATTAGCTGCTCCTGATTTTACAGTAGGTTAGTCTTTCATTTTTTAAATATGACACTAAAATGTTGTGTAGAAAATTGCATATAACATAGCTGCATCAAGATTTATAAATATATAAATCTTGATGCAGCTATGTAATACAATTACAAATTTGCACGAAGGTGTTAGTCTGTCATAGACTATCAACGTGAGGTCTTTCTGTCCTCTTATATTATACTAACTTTTATTAATGGAATACATGAATCAATGGTGGCAGAAAGGCTTCTGGCTGTTAGACGACTGTTGTTTTGTTTGGTTCTAAAATTAATATATTTGAAAAGTTAATTATTATTGTATAGGTATTGTATAAAAACAATATGTTTAATATATATGAATAAATGGAATAAAATCTGTTTGTTGGGGAAAACAGTTATGATTATTTATGAAAATATTAAATGTCTTATCAACTGATTTTAAATTAATATTCCGTTGACCGGTCCTTAATGAAACATCACATCAAGTTTGAAATTTTCCGTACACATCGCGCCCATTTAAATATTCACAAAGTCGGGCTTTAATTCAATATTTCCTCTCTCGCACAGAAACGAGCATAAGTAGTAATTAATAGCAGCCAGCCAACGTCAGGGTCACATCAAAGGATAATTTATTCGTGGAAACGAGAGAGTGGGGACGAAGAGAGGGGGTCATTATTTTAGGGTCATTTATTGACGCACAACTTTAAATCCAATTAACCGCGCCCGCAGCGAATTACGTCCCTGAAAGCTCGAAATTATATATCCCGATGAAATTTTAATCAAAAGAATTTATCCGCGCGAAATTAATACAGGCGCGTGCGCGTACGATGATTACGATTGCGGGGATTTTAATTAGAAATCCGCTGTCATATTATACCCCCATTCCGAGGACATAAGTGATGGATCGTGTAATTGGAGTGGTCAGATTAATTTGCGAAAAATTAACGGAATTATCAGCAAGTAAGCGGTTTTCTTAAAAAAATATATATAAAAAAAATGCTGGAACCTTTAATTGGGATTTCAGTTAAATTAGAAAAATAACGGGCAAGGCAGCATATTTAAATAACGAGCAATTAGCGACATGTATAATTAATTAATTGCTTTATGCCTCTTAAGCGTTTCGATTGATTATTAATTTTCCCTCTATTATAATATAAACCCCGTTAATAAAAGCATTACTTGAATACTTGATTGAAAGATTTCTCCAGGGAATGTGGCCTCTTGCCACGGTTGTCCTCTTACATCGAAATATTTTTCTTTACACCTGTGGTAATGTTTCTGGCGGTTTATGATTTAAGGATATACTGGGGAAATAAGTATAAAGTATAAGAATTTAAAATTTCTGGCTAAACCTAATTGTTTTCTGTATATCCTTTGGCAGGATGTTTGAGAAGAATACATGAATAAGGATTTGTTATAAATAAAAGATGATGAGAAAATAAGCAGTTTTATTAAAAATTAAAATTGGTTGTTCGGGCTGGCTCAACTAGAAGTTTTGGCAGTGCGGATGAGGAATCGGTGACATAGAACTAAAACGGAGGAGATTAGGCCAAAAATATTATTATTATGTTTTTTTATTAAAATGTATATAATTGTTGGTGCTATTTCTGAATTACCCATCTACGCGCGCTATCTAACGCCGCGGAAAGGAAATGTAGTTTATGTTGCCTAGACTTATGAGATTTTAGGTGAGCTAGGTTCAGGTTGAAAAAAATCATAGCGAATGATTAGAACATAAAGGTTACGTTACGTTATGTGAAATTGTTGTTAGCGATTATTAAAGTTTTAAACAAATGCAGTCCATCTAATTTCCAATCCCACGAAGAGACCATTCCCGATTACATAATAATATATAATATTCCAATTTAATGGATTTAGAAATAAAACAGCATCTGGCTAACGGCCAGAAGCCTTTCTGCTCATGGACGTGGATTTTATTAAATTGGACATTTATCTATTTGTTTCCCGCAGCCAGGCCATATTAAAAAGAAAAACCCCTAAATATCCTATATGTGACGAAATTAGTTACTTGCATCAATGCATATATGTGAATTTTTTGAAGACTCGATTAACCAGTTTGGTGATCTACGGATTTTTTTAATAACTTCGTCGAGAATAATTAAAATCTCGGTGAATTTGTGCTCTATGTGAGTTTTGAAACATTTGGAAATTTCAAATAACTTTTTTGAATAATAAGTTTATTTAAAATTCAAAATAATAATAAATATGATTCATGTACATACAAAATATATGACTATGTATTGTGTTTCCATTCCTCTTTCTTCACCCCGAGATCCTGAATAAATTCCCGCCTGGGTTAATGGTATTGGCGGATGGTCTATTGGTTTATTTAATGGTGTATCAAATTCAATTTACGTTATTTCATTTTTTGAAAGGTTTTTTTTTTCAATTAAAAATAATTTTAATAACTTCTAGCAGTAATTTCAGTTATTGTTCACTCTAGAACTGATATTTGTATTTCTGTTGAAAAAGAATATAAGATGAATAATAAGATGAATTTCATCGAATTATCAACACCCATTTTTCAGGATTTAAGTTCATAGAAACTATTGGATCAAAGTGATTCATGGGTTATGAATTTAATTTTAAAATTTTCGCGCGTAAATTCTGTTCCTTCCTTATATTCTTCCACTCCAAGTTTATCGGATAAGTCCTAGCTCTTCGGGTGTTTTCGAAGATATCAAGTGATTATCAGCAAGAAGTACGCGTTCAGGTATGTAGGTGAAACCACAAAAGTGTCCAAGTGTTGTGCTGTAAGAAGCCAGACCACATACATAAAAAATACACAGTCAACGACGAATTATCTGCATTTCTTTCCTTGTAAGTGCACAACCTTATTTTCCGTTTTTTTTTTTTTCATTGCTTACGAAAATTAATAAAATGTTACTCTTAACGCAATCCCCGTTTAATACAGTCCACTCTTTTCGTTTAATTACATCATTTATGTGTTAAATAAATACATTTATTGGCGCATTTTCTCTCTTGCGTTAATAGAAACATTTCCATTTCTTTCATCGAGGTAGCTTTTCAAAATTTATGTCGTCTCTCCTAAAAATAACAATTCATTTTCCCTTGATTTTCAGTTGATTACGCCTGACACCATTGAAAAATATGATAATGCGCCCAAGCGTAACAGTGCATAAAATTGCGGTTAAGTGCGGGAGACCTATTAAAAAACTTTAATTCAGGCGTTGAGAGAGTCCGTGTCAAGTGTAAATGCACATAGTGCTGAGCATAAAATTTTAAAAAAATGGATGAACACGTTTTCGTGCAAGATAATACACTGTGTCTACTTCTCGCCCCGTCCTAGATATATGTCAATATACCCTCTTTAATTACCATTCGAGTGTTATTAATAAATAGTAATTATGAGAGGAAATATTGAGGGGGTTATGAGAAGATTATACTCAACGTAATTCTAAATATCTTATGAATATTTGTAAATGTGATTGTTTCGTGCTTTATATCGTACTTACATTGTGAGAAAATTATTATAATAATAATTCTTTATTGAACGGACCAGGCATTTACAACTTGACTAAAAATTTAAAAACATAAATCATAAACTATACAAATATACATATAAGCTAACATTTAGTGTACATTATCCGCGAAAATCCTCCTAATTAACCTAATCGACTTGTTTAAGAAATCAATTCTGCCACAATTTTGTTTTAATATTGTTATTATTATATATACACATACATTTTATTGGGACTATGCAGTTAATAGAAAACAATATAACATAAAAAGACAACACTTGCAGTTGTTATTCTGTCTGGTCTATCTACCAGAACTCTTGCTCTCCAGTCATGAATTTATGATGATTGAAAAATAGAAAAACTCTATTCTAGCTAGCTGAACTGGCTTGACGATTCACACAAATGAATTATATTTTTATTTTTATAGAATTCTACATAATTTACTGAATATTATCAAACTGTGTAGGCTTTTACCACCAGTGTAAATTGTTTATTTATGGACTATTTGGCCGTGGAGACACCGAGGAGTCCATACGCCCTTAGTCCAATTCCCTTGGATGTACAAATGGAAAATATTATAACGAAAGTGAAAGAAGAAACTGGAAATATCACTCTAGAATGTTCTACAGAGCGTGCGACGGTAAACGCGGCGTCATCGAAAATTCCGGAAAGTTCGAGAAACAAGCACGCTATATAACCGAGCGTTAGTGGCGCTACAGGTAGTCAGTCTATTGCGAACTTCCGAGTGCTTAACATTTCGTTATAAATAAATATTGAAAGCGTTTTCTTTACAAATGTCTTAAGTATTTATTTATTTACAGATTTCACCAACTTTACATAATGAAATACATTTATTATAACTAATAACAAAGCATAACAATAAACTATCAATTAAAAGAGCAAAAGCAAAATATATTAACTAAAAAAAAAACTATAAATCCCACTTCAACAAGAAATTAATCCTAAGTAAACTGTTGCATACATAATACATACTTACATTCCTATGCAATGATAGGGATACATATACAAATTGATCATGATAATACGAAATAGTTGTTACAGACAAAGAATTAGCTGACGTTTAAATGTAATGTAAGATACGCCAATAAAATCAATCTTCGAACACAACTTATTGCATTCTTTGCCTAAGCGCGATAAGTGGGCTAGGTAGACCGAAAGTTGTTCTATGATGAAGATAAAAAATACAAATTGTACAGAAATCCAAGCACTTACTGCAAATAACAGATATTGACAAGCATTCAATATTTTTATAACATTTATATTTTATTCCTTTCTTCACTTCTATATTTCTTAATACTAAATGTAGATTTCGAGCACAATGTAAAGACCAATAGTTTTTTTTTTTATATATAAAATTGACCATTTTTTGTCAATATGTTAAATACTTAAATCTAATTTACTAAAAATTGGAATAGAAAAATATAAACATTAAACATATTGTATTGTTTAGTCTTATTTGTTTAAATATTTAATTTTCTGTATTTCATATTTTTTCTAATTCCTTTATTCTATATTTTATTGCAGTTCTTAAATATTTGTATGCTAATTTTTATAAACCGTGTGCAAATGTCGGATTAAGAGTATTTTCGGCTATTAACCATTTTTGATTTTTCAGAATTCATGCATAGCCAAACTCCATATTTCATAGTAATTGGCCAGTCCTTAGCCCAGAAGCACGTAATGTGCATGCCATTACACCATAAATTTTCTCTTGTTTTACAAATGTAAATAATATTTTATTTTTAAGTTAGGTTAATATTTTACACTCAAAGGCAAGGCATTTGTACCTTTTTTGTAATATATTTTGATTTAATTATATACGTGCCAAACAAAACATTGTTGTTATTATTTAAATAAAAATACTTGTCCTTTCTCCTACTTATTTTTTATTTCACTAGATATATTTCGGAAATATAGTTTATAAATAAGTAGGAGAAAGGACAAGTATTTTCATTTAAATAATTAAAGTCTCCACAACCAACAACCATTATAAAGAAGATTGTTGTTATTATTACAAAAGAACTAAAAACGCAGGTGAATTCTTTAAACTAGAAGTAACTGGAATTCTGCCCAAACACTTATAAGGAAGTGTTTTCGAACTATGTTAATTTCTAAAATGCATGTTCTTAGTAGTAATACTAAAACGCGTTGCAATGGTTATTCGAAATCAAAAGCACCCTTTTGATTGGAATATTAAAACGAATAACCAGATATGATGCTCTCACGTATTCAATTTTACGCACCGCAGAATTCAGTCCTCCGTCACCTCAATGCACACACGCGAGTGTGTCCCATTTGCCTTCCTTGAATACAATCGCCCATTCGACGATGAAACGATACAAGGCCCGATGAATGACGTCGCCTGTCGCCCACTGTTCACTTGCGCGACTTAATACCTAATTCCACCCGACGTCTGATTCCCCGATATGATCTTACTTACATTATTCAGTTAAGGATTTAGAATATATGGATCGCGATACGGATCTGCATATAATATCATCCGTCCCAGACAATTTTCGAGCGCCGAGTATTATGTGGAACAATAAAATAATTTAGAGCGGAATTAATTAAGTAATGATTTTTTTATTTATATTTAAATTTATTTAAATGAATTTATGCGGAGACCGTTTTTATACATGTAGAATATATTTACATCGTTGTGGTTAATTAATTTTAAACATTTTTGATATTTTAATGTAATATGTATAAGTAAAATATATTTATATTTTATTAAAATAAATATTTTTTTAATACTGAAAGAGATTTAATTTTATCATCCAGAGTTTGGACTGGTGATGGCCATTTCGGTCTATCGGACCTCATCAGACAGACTGATATGCTTTATGAAAATTGACGAACGGCATTTAAAAATTATATAAAATAAACAATTTCTTAATAATAATTAATATGAACAGATAATTAATAATTAAAAAATCTACCGCTAAAATAAATAAAACACAGATTAAAATGAATAACTATACTATTTTATGCTAATTTTTATAAACAGTGTGCAAATATCGGGTTATTTTCTAAATACCCTTAATATGATCATAAAACATACCAGTCTGCAACACAATAGTGCGACTATTAACCATTTTTGATTTTTCAGAATTCATACATAGCCAAAATTCATATTTCATATGAATCTACCTCTGTCATTAGAACACACAGACGTTTTCGCAATCATTTCCTCTACTCAGCGACAAAGTAACTGTTTGGCGTGGCATTAATCAAAACTTCATTATTGGTCCTTATTTTGTTTGTGAAAACATAGGACCGTTATTGCCAACACAGATCGTTTACTAGCGATGCTGCGTGAGTTTTTCTGCCACAATTGAGAAGACGGCGTATCAACCTCAATACTGTATGGTTTCAACAAGATGGGGCGACATGCCATATATCGAGAGCAGCTTTGTTTTTTTTTAAGACAGATCTTCCCTGGACACCTCATTTCGTTGCGTGAAGAAGTGCCTCTTCGGTCAGCGGACCTCTAACCTTGTGTTATTTTTCATGAGGCTACCCCAAAGCAGGAGTATACGTAAAAAAAAAAAACAGGTACACTTGAAGCCCAGAGTGAAACAATAAGAAAATTAATTCGAGCGGTTCCACGTGCAATGCTTCAGAGGAGAAGGGAAAATTTCTCACAACGTCTACAGGAGTGTATGAACAAAATCTGACGCCATTTAATAAGTGTTATTTTTTTGCAAAATCAATGTTTTATTTTTTGTTTCTTTTGTTTTTAATTAATTTTTGCAATGGCTGCATTCAAGCTACACATTGAAAAAATACAAATTGAGTTTCGTTAAGAAAAATTAATGTGTAACTGTTATGTCAAATCATCCAGATCTTCCTGCCTAACCCTGTATAAAGCTTGAAATGAATGCGTTTATCAGGTGTATTTTCTGCTGTTAATTAATTAAAAATGATCACATTTAGAAAAAGATAATCGTAATAATGGAATAATTATATTTTTGCGATTTTCTTTTTCTATAATTGATTATTTTTAATTAATTAAATACAGAAAATACACCTGACAAACGCAGTTATTTCAAGCGAAATCCGACTTATACAGTGAATAACGGGCGAAAGGACAATAATTTCCAGGAGGATTACGCTAGGAGTGGCGGGGTGGGGGAAATTTAAATCCGACAAACGGACGCGAGTTTATCTTGGGCATTAAACTAGCTAATAAGAAATATAAACACAAGTCGAATTTAGGAAGGGTTGCGGTGGCATTCAATGCGGGCGAGCGCACACACACACCGAAACCGGATTATATTAAATAAAATAATCAAATAACCCAAATTTTCTAAAAGTTTACACCCATTCAAAATTAACGAAATTTAAATCCCAGCGTTATATTTGCTCACTTTGATTATGTTTTCAATTAACATATAATTTTTGTTAATCTTTTATTTCAACATTATGAATATTAGATATAGCAACTGAAAAATATTAATTTATCAGATAAAAAGAACAAAAAGACAAAACTCAATGACAGAAAGACGGTCAGCCATTTTTTGAGGCTTAACAATTAGTAAATGAAATTAAATGTGAATTTCGTTTTCCTTGTTTTCATAAACAGGACAATTTCGCCTTCCTTTAGTGGACGAAACAATGATTCTCAGTCGTCTACCTTGTAGACCAAAATCGTTGATGATGCCACTTGAAATTAGGCAAAAGATGGCGCTTGCGTCGTCTTTAATTTATTATAATTAGTAAATGATTGTAATAATGTAAATATTTTGATCCAATTTAATGTAACTCTCAGAAATAATATTTTTATAAAAAATGAAGCTACTCGTTGAAATATTAGAGGAAGGAATGTTTAATTTTATATGTGAATATTTTTACCCGATTCAACCAATTCTCCGGACTTCGCTGATCATTAGTCAGTAAATAGATTTTCCTTGAGATTAGCTGATCGAAGGAAAGTCGTCGCGAAGCGGAAGCAACCCTAAACTGGTGTATAAATTGATCCGTTTCGTGACAATATGCAACTTCGGTTATTGCAACCCAAGAAATGTACAAGAATTGAAAAAGATCAAGGTTAGATAGCCATTTGGGACAAAAACACTTTTACTTTATTTTATACTTGATATTTATAAAATTGTATGTAATTGCCTGATTTTTTCCACCTCAGTACAATGTTTCAGCCAACGGGCTATGACAAATTACCATATTTCCAATACTACAGTGTGCGTAGTCTGCTATTATCCTCATTGATGTTTAAATGAAAGATCCCCACTCAGGGAATTGTGGCTCTTGACACAGTGTTCCCCTAGATGGAAATGTTTTTCTTAGTTGGTCGTGACTTTTTCGTCTATTCCTTCTTCTGACGGGACCTTTTCCGTATGATAATGGTTCCCGGTAGTCGTTATGTTATTCTATTTGCTCTTGGTGTGGTGACCACTTTTCCCCATTTGATCTTCTTTTTTTTAGGACCACGGCAGTCAACAGCAAGCTCCCGAAGTCGTAGTCGTAGTCTTTACTGATATTTTGGGAGGTGTTATTCCGTGACCGATGATTCACTACGAGTTGCCTGATTTTCTTCCTTCCTCCTGAATTCTAACCATATTTAGCCTAAGGCATATTTATGGCGGAATTTCTTTTCCCATTATCTGAGTGCAAATGAGGGATGTATCTTGAAGAGTTTGATAGAAAGATTTATATTCTGGAAAATCAGCCCTGTACCGAGAAAGTACCCTTCATAGAAATGATTAACCTTGATGATGTCGAACTGTGACTTCATTCACTCTGTCGACACTGGATCGCAGATGTTCTTTCTTATTATGTCGCTGGACGGTATCTTTCTTCAGGTTCGACGGTCGGAAACGGACTACGAATTGTATGAATAAATATCTCTGAATATATTTAAGGTGCTTGCATGCAATTTTATCAGAGGCGTCTAGTGGTGAAAATGTGAAGTATAAATGCAAACAACGTAATCTAAATGTTAAATTTGATGGTTTTAACATTTCTCTAAATAAAATAACAGTATTCCATTTGGTATGATTAAGTTATTCAATCTATACATATTCTAATCACGGGATGCTAAATATTGCATTTTAGACATTTATTACAGTTGTTGTTTGATTTGAAGAAATTGGCTACCAAAGTCCATAACATTTTTTTTGGAGATTTATGGTGATGTTGCTCCATATCCCAATTGTTGGTTAAAACCAATGTCAACAATTGAAATCTTGTGATTTTGTTGTCAATGACAAAAAAGGGCCTGGAGGAACAAACAAGTTTAAAGACAATGAATTGCAGGACTTATTGGACCAAAATCCTACTCAAACTCTTAAACAACTT
This sequence comes from Philonthus spinipes, assembly GCA_963082785.1. NCBI lineage: Eukaryota > Metazoa > Arthropoda > Insecta > Coleoptera > Staphylinidae > Philonthus > Philonthus spinipes. The sequence goes on from OY720302.1 coordinate 12,967,223, forward strand.
AGCAGTTGATTAATAAACTGCTTCCAGACGTGTAGGTGCAATAGGAAAGATCCAAATGGAGGGAAAATGGCTACCACACGATTTGACTGAACCGATTCAAACACGCGGTTTCATTACTTTAGAGCATTGGAAGCTGCCAAAGGCAAATTTCTATTTCTTATAATTCACCGATCTCCTATTGTACTGGCACCCTGTATAAATTAATTTAATTTAAAAATATAATTCAATAAAGACATTTAGCATTATCTCATTTAAATAAATCTGTATGAATAAATTCTCCTTTTCGACACAGGCAGCTAATTCCGCATTGTCACCACTAAAATAGCAACGGCAACTTCTCACTCACACACACACACACATACGCACACAGCAATTCAAAGTGAGCTGAACCTTTTGAAAAGCCGTCCGGGCCGACTGGAGTGAATGCGAAATTATGAAAATTACATAGTCGTCGTCGTAAATGTAATTGATTATTACTTACGCGCACCGAGGCAGTCAATTGTGTCAAATTGCGCATTGTGCGGTTCGCCTTCTTGTGTAAACGGATCGGCGGGCGCTTTGCGTATTGACGAGACGCCACTGAATGCCATCGCAAATTGCTTCCTTGGAAAAGGGATAATTTCAAACGCGAATCGGAATTGAAAATAATTAAAAATTCACACGTGATTTTAATTCGAAACGTAATTGAATTATACGCGCAGTTAATAAGTTATGAATATATTAAATAAAATAAATTTATAAAACCCCATATGGAATTAATGAAAACACCTAGTTGGTATAATTGAAATGTTCAGTTATGTAAACAAAGTTAATAATGTTTTCATAAACTGAATGACGATATATAACGAACTAGAAGTATTAATATACAATAAAATCATATAGAATTAATTTGTATTTATGGTGAATAATTTCACAATAACTTAAAATAAAGAAATATATATATATTATAGCTTGCCATATATAATTTTAAATTACGTATATAAATATAAAAATGGCTAAAAAGGGAATTATATTTTATTTTAGGCAGAAAGACCGATGGTCGAAGGACAACGTATAACATAGTATAAGAATTATATTGTTAATTTATATATATATATATATATATATATATATTAATTTCGAATGGTGTTTTAAAAAATCCATGGTCCATTTAGTTCGTAAATGGAAATAATAAATAAATTATGTATAATTTGAATAAATTACGCAAATCCCACGATTAAATTAATTGATATGAATGAGTAATGCGCTCGGGACGTAATGCAGGAAGTTAGTCGATCAGGTATTAGACTCAGCGTGGGTGATTAAGCGGCTAATAAGGCCTTATCCCGTTTGTCATCCCGTAATGTTTATCTGGTTGATGTTCAAAGGATTACGGTTGAATCATCCTAACCTCCCATGAAGATAAAACGGTGGACGGAGCGAGAGTGAGAGATAGAGGGAGACGGATAGTGTTGCTTGCGGCCATAATTGCAGGAATTAATTAGTTTCGTGCATTTCAAAAGGTGCATGAAAGCTTGCGATTCAATTAAAGCAAGCGCGGGGAGGTTTGTTTAATCGGGAAACTGTGTTTAATTGAATGTGCTCGGTTTTATTTTATAACGGATTGTTTTTCGAACATTAATTTACCTTAAATTAAATAAAAAGGATTTGAAAATAATTAACAAATTATTTCCTCTTTGCCTACTGTAAAAATTTTACTTATGTTACATAAGTACTATAAAAAATGTCTAATAATAAAAATTGTTGCATTATACAATGTGTTATTGTTATGCAACAATTATCACCCAAAGAGAGTGTTGAACATTGCGTCGATGTTGAAGAAACCAACAACACTTCTGAGAGTCAGTCTTTGAAATGAATTAAGCAACAACCTAAATTTAGTTATTTAAACTTAAATAATCGCGAATTCAATTTTATAATTTTGTAAAAGTATAACATAAAATAAAAGTTCTAAGCTACAAACGAGTTTATTTGACCACCGTCAAAGGCCTTTTACAGCCAATCGAAGGAAATCAAATATAAAGAACTAATAACAATTTGTCACCAGTAACCTAAATTAGTTGAAGTCAGAACGTTACAGTTTGACCTGTAAAAAAAATTCCAAGTCAGAAACGAAATATTAATTATAATCAAATCCTGTTTAGCTAGGTTAATTATAAATTAATGAGAGACATTTTATGATATTACTTTTTCACTCAAACCAATTTTAAGGCAATATTATAAATTGGCCCGCATTAAAAATGTATAAATTATAAATATATTAATGGCATGATTGTGAATTTAAGGTAGAAGGGTTTTGCATTGCAAGAGATGAATAAATACTTTTATGTTAACGGGTTTAACCTGCTCCAAGTATAATAAATAACAATGGTTTTAAAATGTTTATTAATTCAATTAAGCAATGGTAGTAGTTTGTGATGTTAGCTTGCCCACATACATATATATATATGCATATTTGTGTAATTTATGTTTTTAGTCAAATTGTAAATGGCTGGTCCGTTCAATAAAGAATTTTTATTATTATTATTATAATTCAATAGCTATCTATTATTTTTCAAGATGCAATTTGACATTTTCCTTTTTACATAACACTCTTTAATAAAAGGAGTGTTTAACTTTTTTCGACAAATACCCAATAATTACACTAGGCAGACAGTGGCGTAGCCAAGGGGGGGGGGTAGTTAGGGAGTTATAACCTTAATACTCTCCCCCCACAAAAAAATTATAAAAAAAGAAATAACGCTTTAGCAACGCTGTAACAATATTAAACATCATTTTTATGTAGATAAAAGATTACAAAATTGGCTAATGTGGGTTGTTTATTTGTTTGTTTTTTTAATTGTATTTCATTTGTATTACATTATTAACGGTAGGAAGTCATAAAACAAATTCCGCTCCCCCAAAAATTTTTTTACCATACACGCCTATATGTAGATGTAATTTTTTAAAATCGTGAGAAACCCAATAAGTTATTATACAGAAAAAAAAGTTTTGTTTAATTTTTCAATGTCTACAAATTTAATTTCTTTTAATTTTTTGATTATATCAATTTGATTCGTATTAATTTTTCGTTATCCCTTCCCCCAAAATACTCACTCGGACGAGAAGATTTGCCATTGTGTGCTATTGTGTTAATTGTAATGGGTAAATATGGAACCCGTGAATCGTGTTCATGAATGGGTTATAGTTACACCACAATTTCCTATGGCACCAACATTTCGCGAATGGGATTCCTCTTCATAGAACCTGCCGTGGAAGCAAGGACTATCTGTTGAGTTTTCTCTTTGTGTTTCTTTTTGTATGTGTCACCGTTGATTGAAAATTATATAGATTCGAAACGCATATGGAGCGAGTATATCATCCCCCGTTTCACCCGCACAGTTATTGCAGGCATCCAAGGTAGATCGAGTGACACATATATACATATGTGTAAAGGTATGCTGAACTAGCGCCTCGCATAGTTTCAACGCCCCCCTTGCTTCTCACCTCCCTTTCGGTCATTCAGACCTCGTGACGTAGACGAATTCGAATATTTTCGCGCGTACACGGGCGAAAACAAGCATAACCTATTTTCACATTGCGTGCTTTCTACTTTTTTCTTTATGCCCGTTCATTGTTTCATTATTTAGTCTTTCAGCGACCATGCGAAAAGTAAATTTGAAAATTGTTATCACCGGGCGTAATACATTAATTTGTTTGTCTGCGGGACATTACATATTTTTGTATTATTTTATTACTTTGATCCACAATATTTTAAAATGTTGCACTCTTTAGGTTTTTACACAAACAAATGCATACTATGGTAACTGAGTAAAAATGGTATTAGCTAAATTCATTACTACACTGTATTATTATAAAAAACATAATACATTTTTCTAAGTATTGAAATGGTCACATCGTGAAATATGCATTTGCAATCAATAAATTTTATAAAGGAAGAAGACTCAATCTTTAATTTACAAGTACACTTTTATTTGTACGCAATAAATACAACTTAAGTATCGACATTTGAGGTTATTGTTTAATATAATTTTATTACGATACAAATATTAAACAATTTAATTAATATTAGAATTTTTTATTTTAGTAATAAATATAATAATATAAAACGAAAATTAATTATATTAATATAACCTGAGGCCGTATTTTAGTTTAGTCGATAGCGACTCAAAACGAAGATGGAGCGATTCTAAACAACGGTTGATAGAGAGAAAACTCCGTTTCGATATCGTTTAATTTATTATTCGATAGCTATTTTAATCATATTTAAGGCGTGCGCAGTGAATTACTGTGACGTCATGAGATCTCCCATTACATTTCCCCCACTCTCAAATTTTCTATTCCATCTATCCTTTATACATATACTCAAGCGTCGCTGGCAGGCATCGACATGTGGTGACATCTAAAAATTTCGCGTAATCATTGATGCTGTGTTGCCGCACATAATTTTATTTATTAAATCAACTGTTTTCGAGTGGGCATATTCCATCTATTCATTTCATGCCGAATTCGCAATTCAATAAAATGTGTGTGTTGCATTTAATAGAAAGAAAAAGTATAAAAAATATTGTTTTTATTTTATATATATAAAAAAAAACATTAATTTCATCTAGTTTCCAGTAAAGAGGATAAAAAATGTTTTATTTATATCTCTGTGGTTAAACAAATCAAAAAATTATATGCATGATAGGAAAAATATTTAAAAATTATTAGCAGTATCAAAAATATTTTAATAAAAAGAAAATAATTAAATTAAATAAAATATTAAATTCTTCAAAAAGTAATAATAGAATAATTGATTAAATATTTTTAAAATTATTTTATTTTTTTCTAAAACGTTAAAATAGATACAATTATAACCACAATAAAATAAATAAAACAAATATTAAATTCTCGTAAAAAATTGGACTAGTAACCCCAAATTTTGGAAATTCAAAGATATTTTATTGGTAAATTTTTAGTATTTTTATATAAGAAGTAATGTTTACTTATATTGATAGTATGAAAGTCAAAATTACTGACACTTGTTGGCAATTTTGACACTTTGTGCCTTTCGATATTTTTCGTTACACAACACACCGCCCCCCCCCCCAAAAAAAATATAATAATAATAAATAAATTTAAAAAAATCATTGAAATTAGTTACGATTTTTGTAAAAAAAAATTTTAATTTTTAAAATTTACAGAAAAAGATTAAACTTTCAACGACAACCAAAATTTAAAACGACCAAAAAATATGTAATTTTCAACAGAAAATTCAAAATTTATTAAAAAGAAATTGGATTTTCGAAAAATTAAAAAAAGCTATATTTTTAGGAAAATGTGATTTTTTTGTAAATTAGTGATTGATTTCCTGGCAATCGCAAAGAAAAAGTAATTGACATTTTTTATACATAATTTGATTATTTTTCGTTCATTACTGTCATTTTTTGAAATTTTCAAGTTTTTTTGGTATTTCAACATTGTATGTCATTTTTAAAATTTCTGTTTTTTTGACATTTCGTCATTTTCTGTCATTTTTTAAATTTTCAACCCTTTTTTCTGTCATTTATGGGAGATTTCACTTTTTTGATATTTCTTCATCTTCTGTAATTTTTGAAAATTTCAATTTTTTTTATAATTTCGTCGTTTTTAACAACTTTTGTGTCGATTTATAATGTCCCATAAAGATTTAAAATTCTCAAAAAAGTGAAATTCTCAGAAAATGTTACATTTTTATGAAATTGTTAATTTTTAAATAAAATAACATTTTTTAAAATGTTTAATTTATAAAAACAAAATAATGTCAATTTTTTTTTCAAAACACAAATGTTGAAAAAAGAAAACATATATATACAAATATCTTTATTCGCAAAGAATACATACATATTTAATTCAATATACAATACATGAAACAATTTAAAACAAATATATATTCTTAAGAGAAACGGCTATCGACCGGAGGTCTTTCGGCCTGTCTTTGTCTAGTTCCTGTCGTTGATTAAACCGTCATGATTACTAACTGTCAATGTCTCGTCCTGTTAAATTTGATGAAATGAATTGATGAATAGTTAGTACTGGGTGCTTAAATTTTGGAATTATGTTTGGGTCTCGAGGGATGCATAAGTGTTGGATGATGGGGGCAATGTGGGGGTTAGTGGCAAATTTTAGGGAGAGGATTTCTAGCCTTTCTTCAATGGTTGGGATTTGGCAGATTTCGTATAGAAGGGTATTGGGTGGATTATGAAGTGGGTTATTCGGGTGTCTGATTTTTGTTAACACTCTAAGGGCTGACCTTTCCGCGACCTGGAGATTTCTCAGGACAAAGAAAACATTTATATTTTATATTTAACATTTGAAATTTTTGACAATTATTATACGATAGTTCATTTGACATCTTCAATGTTTTGACAATTAATTTTTTAACATAATCTGCATAATCGACATTTTTTTCTAGTTAATCAATTGTTGAATTGAAAGTTGAACATTGTATTATTCAATATTTATCATATATAATTTATTAAATAATATAAACTTTACCTTTATTATATAAATATATTATTGACAAATATGTGCATACGGTTGCGTATCTAGTAATTTTTCAATCAACGGTGTCACTCGGCACAGTAGGCCATCCCTGTTAGGGACCCTCTAATTTGATTCATATGGGCTCTTACCTTTAAAAATCAATATTAACGAAAAAAAAAAAAAATAGGTACATCAAGTTTCCGAATTTTAACCTTTAATTCATTAATATATTTAGGAAGTATTGAACAGTTCAATGATTTTTCATAATAATTTGAAAGAAAACACAAGCGCCATCTATTGTATAATTTCATGTAGCATCGTCAAAAATACTGATTTATAGGTTAAATGAATCAGAATTTTTGTTTCATGCACTAAAGGAAAGCCAACTTTTCCAGTTTATGAAAACATGAAACGAAATTTTTTTAATAAAATGACGAAGTTTCAAAGACCTAAATCGCCATCATAAGTTATCCATACGCGGTTAAAAATTTTGCTATATTTATAATGTTTAAATTGATTGATTGAGTTACGTGGAGATCAAACCAATTTGATAAATAGAGCACCTTTCTTCACACGTTTATTTGTATTACTAAATTTATATTTCGAATACAATGTGACAATTAAGATGGTGTTAAACCATTGATAATGGCCACTTTGTGTCCGAAATGTACATTTGGTAATTGAAGTGAAGAAAAATTTTATTCGTCAAATTAATTACCTTTTTTTCATGTTGACAACTTTAATTGTTGAGATAATTCACATAGACACCTAATTTTCTGAAGTGGTCTTAATGGACTTGGGAGACCTTAAAAAATATATATCAGTCCGTATTAGCGATTTCATTTTTTCTTGTTTGCAGAATTTTTCCTATACATTTAAAATTGTGAAAGTAAAAATATTATCAGCATAGGAATGATTCCTACATTGTAATTTAATTGACATCAAGTTGGGAAAATGAAATCGCAACCTTGAGCTTATATCTATATATACATTTATATCGTCACAGTAAGTCCGGGAGTAAATTGAAATCGGCGCAATTTTTATCGCCCGGGTTCTCTTTTCTCGCCGTTTCTTTTTCGAAGGGTTGCGATTTCAATTTCCAGATTTACGGGCAAAGGGTAAATGACTGACTCCCCGGCCTCTCCTCCCCTTTCTCTTCTTCACTTCTCATTTCTCATCCACGGAGAAGCGGAGGCAGAACATTTTATTTCCGCGTCGCGGCAATTAAGGCCTTCCTTGTGTACAAATTCCGCGACAAATTCAAACCGGCGCGCTGTTTACGCCCGGTAATTAATTTGTTTTAGATTTTAAACGCCGTGTTTGAGTTCGAGTTTCGTCGGCGGCGGGGCGCGGAATTAAAGCGGACGAATAAGGAAAAATAACTATTTAATTACAGCCTGTTTAATCATCGGACGAATTGCGAGCGATTATGCTGGTGGAATTAGTGTTATTCAAGATGAGATTATTTTTAATTTTAAATGTTGGATTTTATACTGATGTTTTGCTTAAAGGAAATTAAATAATATTCTAAGGAATCATAATATCAGGCTTGTTCCATCCTTAACAAATTCTGTATTATTCATAATAAATTAAAGACGACGCAAGCGCCACCTTTTGCCTAATTTCAAGTGGCATCGTCAACGATTTGGGTCTACAAGGTAGACGACTGAGAATCATTGTTTCGTCCACTAAAGGAAGGCGAACTTGTTCTGTTTAAGCAAACAAGGAAAACGAAATTCACATTTAATGAAACGTTAAGTCACCATTCATCACAAGTTATCCATACGCTAGATGAATGGTGACTGAACGTTTCATTAAATGTGAAATTGTGTATTCCTCAAAACCATTTTTATAAATAAATATTCCATGCATATTTAGATAACTCAGTAAGAGAATATGGATTGAAGTGCTAGTGTATGCATAACTATGTGTGGGGTTACAACCCACTTCTATCCATTTCTTAAAAAATGTTATTTTTTTAAATTAAACTTTCATCGTTTCTTAACTGATAATAAAGTATTATTTTACCGAAGATTCAAAATTGTAGTCTAATTCTTAATGAGTGGTGTATTTCATATGAAAGTTAGTTTATAAGATGTTTAATTTATGTTCCTAAAATATTATTTATTATGTCTTTAACATATTAGAAACATAATAATTCAACAAATTATAATCATTATACGAAACAACAGCAATTTTAATAAAATATCGTTATAAATTCCATTGCTTGAGCAATAACTGAAAACGAGCGTGTCTTTGAAATTCCGCAATGTGCGCCGCTGCGAATTCAAGGATTCAAAATTAGAGACTAATTAAAACCGCAGTGTTTGCGCCTTCAGCCACCGCCTCCTTCCCTCTCGCCGCCGCATGCAGGAACGTTATGTCCTAAACAATGTGTATTATAGTATGTAGATTACAGCCGTTTATGAGGGTGTTAACTCGGGATAAGAATGCTTATATTCCGCGTCTTCTCCGCAATTAGATCGTATCAAAAGAGTCGTTAAAATGCACAATATACGAAAACGGGGGGAATGTTAAGTACCTGAATGAATGTTACGTTCATGAGTGTTTGTTTTAAGCGGATGATTTTTTTATTACGCGAAATTTGTAATGCTATTACTTATAAATATCTATTTTAATGTTTTATATTAATAATTTTCACAATTTTTTTTATTAAATTTATTTTAAATAAACGCCATAGTGTTTATTTTAAATAAATTTAAGCAAATGTCTATAAAACTGGAGTAATTGAAATTTCATGAAAATTTGATTAAATTAATTACTAAACACTGGGGAGTCCGACGTGGCCCAGGAAATCTTCCATACAATGGTGAAAATCGTGAAATACGACAAAGAATGATGAATAAAAACCCATGTGGTTAAAATGTTAGTCACGGAGTGTAAACTCTTTACTAAACACTATTAAATTGAAAATAGTGTATAATTGTCATGTTTTTCGGCTGTAACTTTTTTCATTTATAGTGTCAGTTTCAAAGAGTTTACTGATGTTTCTGGCTACTTTGTGCAGGAAAAGTATCCGTTTTCAGTTTAAAAAAGATATTTTAATCTATCACATAAATTTATAATTATTCTTATGCAAAGTGTTTATACAATGAGTTGGACTTTATACCCATACATATTACTGCAGACTGATCAACAATGATTGCAGACAATATAAATTTCCCGCTGAAAAATCTGTTTTATTCTTTTTTATCACTTCAAGTTCATTACAAGGATAAATCAATAAAGAATAAATATATTTGACACCAGCAGCGTTGTGCGTCGTATTTTGCCATAGCGTTTTACGTATGCATTCAATTTTTAATAACGAACTTAAAGACAAGGAATAAAAGAGAATTATTCTTTTCCTTAAGTCTCGAGTTGATTCAACGTGTATTTGAAAATAAAAAACGTTGAGTTAACATTTGCCTAGGAAATGAATATCTTCATTTTTAACATTTGTTATGAAATTATGGATGGTAACTCTATGTTTATTATTTTCAAATATTTAAAACCTTAACTAACTTCAATTTACATTGTATGTTTAATTAAGATTTGTACATTTAATCATATTGGGAAAGAAAAATGTTTGACACGCCAATGACAATCTAGGACATTTTCTTTTCATATGAAAAGTTATAAGAACATTCCTGTTTAGTTGCCTACCTACCTATCCTTTTTTTCCTGTTTTTATATGCCTTAAATTCTACATCACTGTTACTTCATTTTATTAACACTCCCATGTAACATTCTTTTAGAGCGTTATTTTAATAAATTCAAGAGGTTTAAATTGCTCCAGTGCAGAGACATTTGTTTTTATTATTAAAGTAATTAATAATGAATACAAAATCGTAATAACTAAACTGTTTATGGGTTTTGTATGAAGTTGGGGTCGTGTAGTCGAAAATCAGTGACAATTCTCACTCATAATGTATATTTTTCAGTTGTTAGAATTTCAATCTGATGGCAATAATTATATTAAAAGAAAATAAAACTTATACAAAAGTACTTACATTTGTATAAATGAATTGTGGTAATAAAAATATATACCATTTTATTTTTAGGATTAATATAAATAAAATTTTACGAATGCAATGTTAATTGTTTCCACCTTTTTACCTTTATCAAACATTACATCAATAACATAGGATATAAGTCAAGTAAATTATTATAAAAACAAAGTATAAAGAATTTTATTCATTGATAAACAATGTATAACAAAGTTGAAGCCTCAGTTATTAGCAATTTATAAAATAATTGTAAAATTAACTGCCATTTTGCTTCCATACTTTCAATGAGTGGGGAAGGCACTATGGATATTATGCTACTATGAATGCATACAAAATCATTTTTAACACTGTAAATTTTGCATATATGAAGGTTTGTATTATGATTTTTAAATTTTCCGCAATATTGAGTTGCTGAAAAATTAAAGTACATTTTTCGAATTTCAATCATTGTGGCGACATCTGAAGGAGGGTGCCGAAACAATTCATCCCCGAAAAGAAACGGGTGTAGTATCGATTCCTCCTCGAGTGGCGCCCTCGGACGTCGATAACGGCGACGCCGCAAACTAAATCCGCACTGCATATATCCCTTGATACTAGAGGGCAGCACTGAGCAGGCTAACTAACAGGGTTCTTTATTTAATCACCGCCCATTACAGTGAAATCAATCAATATATATTTATGTTCTGTTTTAGTACACATGGTGCATTATTGTTTTGTAATCATTGATTTCTTAAGTGGATTTTAATGTTATTCGGTTATAAAAAAATAATACTTGCGATAGTTTCCAACAAATATAATTGAATTTGTCGTGTTTAATTGATCTTTAAAATTTAATAAAATAAAATATAAATTCTATTATTTTGCCGGCATTAACTTTACACATTTTCAAAATCGAATATAAAGAAAAAATAATAACTTCTTTATATCACTTGAATTCGTCTTATTTTCTTTATATCTGATAAAAATATAAATTTATTACCCGACTTTATTTATTTAAAAAAAGTGTAATTTTAAATCATTTAAAAGTAAAAATGATTAATTAATTATTTTCATAATATCGAATATAAAGAAAAAATGATAACTTTTTTATATCATTTGAATTCGTCTTGTTTTCTTTATATCCGATAAAAATATACATTTATTACCCGACTTTATTTATTTAAAAAAGTGTAATTTTAATAAAAATCATTTAAAAGTAAAAATAATTAATTAATTATTTTCATCTGAGATCCCGCTAAAGGCAGTACTTAAAAATGTTTCACTTACTAAGGGCTTACATGGCAAAGCTATAATGATGAGAGATGAATCCCGAAACACGTGTCGACTCAAACCGTTGCAATGCACAGTGGTACTGGTATGCAACAACCAAATATCTATTTTGTAATCCGAAATCTGACTGAGTATATGTTAGGGAAGTAGTTGTTTTAATAAATATTTGTCGAAAACTTGTAGTGAAAGTAATTTTTGCAGTTGGAAAAGAGGGAATGATCGAATTGTATTAATCATTGTCAGTATTTTTTCTTGTTTTATTTGATTGTAATTGAGTAAATTAATTATTTACAAATTATATTATATTTGATTCTATTAATCGTTTATTAATTTTTTTATCTCATGTCAATTATAATAATTACTAGCAAATTGTATTTAATAATATTGTACTTCTAAAGAAAATGTTACAAATAAAAATTGCAGCAAATATAATTTGATGGTAAATATTGGCATTTGAAATTGAAGATATGGTAGACAGTGAGTTAATTGCCAAAGAAAATTATCACTGTACATAATTGAAATATACTGTTAATATATATTTTTTTAAGACTGAGTTTATCTCTGCTCTATTATTTTATTTATTTTTTCACTAAAAAATATACACTTTGATTTTTCATATTTATTATCATAAGTTATGATGGATTAATGTATTATATCATTGATTGGTAAAAGCTTCAATAAATAAAAAATGTCTGGCAGAAAGACCTACGGTCGATAGCCCATTACAAACTACTAATACAATTGTACATAATGTTATAATAAATTTTGTAAAATTTTTGTTATCAAAAAATGTATTTTATTATTATTATTTTTTACTTCACTTTCATTAGAAATGCTGCTTAGATAATAATTAGAAAATAATCATTAATAGTATCAAGTGTATATTTCAAGTCAATTTTCTAGTAAAAATTTCATATATTGAAAAAAATGCCACCAGTGCTTTTGAATGATTATTGGGAAGTTGTAATAGTTTTTTTAAATATTAAATAAATTAATAATAAATCAAAAAATACAACTGAAAAAGAAAATATTTTAAATTTTGGAAAAAAAATCACTACCGTAGAAACAACCTACAAGTTTTAATTTTAATTAAACTTATATATATATATATATATATATATATATATATTAAATCAAATGTGAATAAAAAAATAAATAAACAAAATATTAAAACAATTTTGAGGCCTTATTCCTACACCATTATTTTAATGCGTAATTACCGAGTAAAATTCGATAGAAATTCTAGAAAATAATAATAACGTATAAAGATTAAACTAAATTATCCATTTAAATAATTTTATACTAAACAGCTGTTAATTTAATTATATCTTACAACGAAGGAACTAGTGAATTGGGCGAAATGTGCAATAATAACTAGAACTAATATGTGACATATCGCGGAGAAATGGATAAACAGCATTGTGTAGTTAGTAATAATAATATTATTCATTTCAGACATCCAAGCAATCCACACCTCAATCCTTGGATCGAATACGTTTATGAGTACAGACATATAACCCAGCATATAGCAAGCAAAAAAAGTGCCAATAATTTAAATAATCTTCTTCTTACACAATCTGTATTCCCCGTAAACCTAATATCCATCCTAAATAGAAACATCACACCATCACAATATATCAATTCTTTTGCGCCAATCATTACGACGGCTCAGCTAGCTAGCATAGATTTTTTTTTACTTCATCATTTACTGGACAGACTAACACCTACATGAATTGTAATTATTTATGTTATATTGTTCAAATTATCTGTATTATCTGAATAAACATGTGTGTATATATAATATTATTTATGTAAAACCTCATTAATAGAAAATTATTAAAATTTAATGTAAATTAAAATTATTAAATAATACAATAAGAATAAGATTAACAAACAATTAAAACAAAGTCAGGTGTCGCATCTTAAAACAAAGAACATAAATGAAAAAAATTAACACTCTTGCATTGAAGGATACAACAGTGTTAATTATTTATGAATATTCTCTTTATGAAACTTAATAATATATATGAAAGTACATAGAGTTAAAAATTTCAGTTCTTCCCATCCATTTGAAATGTATACATATATATTGAAAAAAAAAAAACACTTTTTTAGAAAAAAAAAATATATATATATAAATCTTTTAATATTATTTTAAACTTACCGTAAGTCATAGTTTTCATTATTGGAGGAAGTTTATTGCTGGTCCATAATATTTATAAGCATTTATACTTTTATCTAGTCGTGAATGAACTGTCTAACTAGTTTTATTTGTTTATGCTACAAAACTTCGCATTTGCCACAAGGCATTTACTTTTCTAAGACGAACGCGGGTAAAACACGTAAGCAAGGAGAAAAAAAACGAGGGTGTAATTCCGTCCACGGTACATCAATGCTATTAAATAATAATTTTGAATTCGACGCAACTAGGATTAATTAATTAATTATCATGGAAGTGATTGAGTGTTTGAAAATTATATATATTTACACTAACGAAATAACTAATTATATAGTTTGACATCAATCAAATAATTTTAGTTAATCAGGAATAATTGACGTAATTGAATCCAATTCAACATTAAGAGCTTACGCCTCCTTTCTCAGGGATTACATTATCATTAACCATCACCTGCGTTCCATAATTGTGCGTTGTGCACGTGCGAGATTGCAACGAGATAATCCCCTTTGAATGGGACAAGTGTTGCCAATTTATGTCAAATGCCCGTTTGTCTACCTGCGCGTCATTTAATCTCAAACACACATACGCAGGGACAGATATGATATGTTTCATTATACAAATATATGTAAAGTCACAAACATGTTCAAGAGAGGGAGACGTGATGTTACAAAATGGATTGATTATATTATCAAAAGAGATATTGTTTGTGTATTCTATGCGGATGCGTAATTGAATTTGAATTATGCATGTAGATTGGGTAAAGTATTAGGGGATTAGTTTGTGATTACGTCTTGGGTAATTTATGTATGCTTAGAGATGTGGGAGGGGGTTTTCTTGGGAGTGTTGAATTTCGTAGAGGTAAAATTATCAATAATTATAAATCACTTACCGAAATTTGTATAATTGACAGATAATAAATAGATTCATATTTATAAATCATAAAGACTGACTCTTCTTAAGCGATTAATTACTTTTTACTGTTCAGTAGAAAGAACTATCTCTTTCTACTTAACTATAGTCTTAAAGATTGAGGCACAGTCGAATCCAAGCAATATCATTTTCAAAAATTTTTGCCCCAATTTTTTTGAATTTTAATCTCCTTTATATTGGTTATGGAGACTTTAATCTTTCTCCTGCTTATTTTTTGTTGATCTAAATACATGTATTAGAATTGTGTTGAATTTAAACTTTTAATCTTACATTACTCTATTAATATAATAATATTATTTGTTGCTATTTATTTCATGAAAATGTCACAAGATAATAATAATATCAGAATTAAAGTTTGAAGTGTTTTTTTTTTTAGTGGAAACATAATTATTGAGGGAATGCTATAAATTTGTTTCCCCGCCGATCCTCCGGTTATTGGGGAAGGCAAAAATGAAACCAAACATTTTAATGTTCCGTTAAACAGCATCGAGTTCTAGACATTTTGAAACCTAAGTACATAAATGCTCATTACTATTGAATGTGTAAATTTTCCGTAATTAATTCACAAACTAGAACAATCGCAATAAATGTATTTTTAAAGAAAATTAAAATACAAGAAAATTTTTTGCATAGTTTAATGTAAATACAATTAATTTATTTTTTAAATAAAAAGTATACACTTTTAAGGATCATAATAATTCGACGATTTAATTCAATGCTTTAATTAATTCAGAAAAAGTAAAATCGTGTATTTATAATATAATTAAATTTAAATTTAAAAACTGTCTTGAATCGATCTGTCAAGTATAGTCAAAAATTTACTTACACTACGATAATTTTTACATCTCCCTTCATAAGTCCATAAAAATTTCAAATTCGAAACGATCCGATTTCATGATTTATGAAAATATATGAAAATACCATAACTCATGAAAACGAATCCAATCGAAATTTAAATTTTAATGGATGTATGGAGGAAGATGTGAAGATTATCGTAGTGTAAGTAGATTTTTTATTTACTTCGTCGATCGAAATTGCCGTGAATGGGTATAAACGAGATAACGACAGTTACAGGACGCACCCGTTGCTTGATCTAAAGCATAAAATATGTGCGAAAAATCGTGAACTGCCTGCACTAAAAAAATCATAATTCATAACATCGAATCGTTTTAAATTTGAAATTATTACGGTCGCATGGAAAAGAAATTGGAAATTATCATTTCGTAAGTAAAATTTTGCAATAACTCGTCACAAGCTTTGTAGACACTATTAAAGTTAAAATTTCATGATTAATTTTACTTTTTTTTTTTTTTTTTCATTAAATTATAATATTTTAACATTAGTAGGACGCCCAAGACGTATATTTATCATATAAAAAAATAAGGTTTAATGTATATATATTAAACTCCACGAAAAAAATATTTTCTTGAAAAGCTAGTTTTCTATAGAAAATCAATGTTTCAGATTGTTCAAGCGAATATTTGCAAATCCAAGAGTAATGAGAATTTTTGCTACATAGGTTTCAAAATCTTTAGAATACGATGATGCTAACAGAACATTAAAATATTTAATATAATTTTTGCCTTCCCCCACTACCCTAGGATCGGCGGGAAATAAATTTATAGCACAGTGCGCTGATGGAATGACTTCAACCCCCTCTTTCACGAGCGACCCGAACACTTTTCAACCCCCTCCTCCCCCAACGCGTTTTCTTAGCACACATTGATCTATTTTGTAATGGTGCGAGTGGCCGAGGATAACACTTCTGATCCAATAGATGGCGGCACATGGAAATAATCAGGAACGAACGTATCGTAAGGTATCAAAAAAGGGCGTGATGTAGCTAGTAATGAATATACATTTCACAAGTCTTGCGAAATGTAGTACTAAATTATTTTTTTTCTATATGTTACGACATATAGAAACGGAATATATAGTGTGGCTTCAAATTCATTGTTCAGCTTATATTAGGTAAAATATCAAATATTCGAAAATAAATTTGTTATCGCACAATACAAAATATGATTTAAAAAATTGTAGAAGCCTATATGTAAAATATTTCAATAATAAAAACATTCGAAATAAGAAATTGCTTTCGTTCTTAAGTAGAAAATGTATATTATTTTCTACAAAATTATTTAAAATGTACAGTATTGTCGCGATTATTTTAAAATTTATTTTCATAAATAATTAATGGAGATCTATCATAATAATAGTAATTGGTCCCAACAGACAAATAATCCTAAATAGAAATTTTCAAAATAAAATATAAAGAGAAAAGAGTATTTATTCTCTTGGTCACAGTTATTTAAATAAATTGAATAAATATGATTTCAAAATAATTAATAAATTATTTCCACAAAGTCACAGAGCTAGACTTTTGATTTACGTTACGTAAGTACGTTAAAAAAATGCACATTAAAACAACTACTTCCCGGGCAAATACCCACGCCTGACATTGAATTAGATAATGTACACCTGCTATTGCATATCGATAAAATATTGCATAATGCAACAAATTTTGATCCGAGAAAAATTTAATGCAAAAACAAACAAAAGGAACGTTACTTAATATCGTTATACGACAGACGTACGTGCGACGGCGACAAATTTCCTGACGCTCCTCCGCCGCATCATGACTCCTAATAATATAACGCAATCTGCAGACGCGTGTTTCGGGATCTATCCCTCGTCAGTACAGATATGCCTTACATAATTTAAAGATGTTAAAATTTATCAATTAAATTATCTTTAATTAATTTCTCACTAACCCGTGGTGAAACATTTTTGAATTAATTCTGGTTGATTTAATTAAAATTAAAACACTTGGTTTGTTTCACTTTATTTATATTTTCTCCAACTAGTTTCGACCATTGGGCACCTTCAGGGAGGAATATACATTCCTCACTTATTTATATTTTCTCCAACGGCCCTTGGTCATCTTCAGGGAGGAATGTACATTCCTCATTGAAGATGACCAATGGTCGAAACTAATTGGAAAAAATATAAATAAGTGAAACAAACAAAGTGTTTTAATTTTAATTAAATCATCCTGAATTAATTAAATTAATTCAACTACTCTCAGTGATGTAACGTAAGTCAAAAGTCACAGAGCTAAATGTGGAAATATTTTTTTAATTATTTTGAAATAATTTTTATTTAATTTATTCAAAATAAAATATAATTACAATACATTTGTGAGTAAAATTAATATGTGCAAAAAAATCGAAACAAAACAAAATATATAATGAATTAGAAATAATCAAACACTGATATGCCTTACACTTGAATTCATAAAAAGATGTGAAAATATCAACATTGTACTGAATTTTATGGTGGACGCGCATCCGTTTAATAATAGGTGAGTTAGTATGGTGATTACAATTAGCTGTACAAAATACGAAGGTTAAAGGGTTCGTAGCATTGACTCGTGGTACATGAAGCGATAATGTTCGTAGCATCAATATCTCATCAATTTGATAATGAATTGACTTATACAGTGTAATAATGTTAAGCATACTGTGGTTGTTAGCAACAAAAAACATATTAAATTCTGATAGCAATTTTGAGCAGGAGTAGCCATGCATTGCATACGTTCCTTGCATCTTAAATTGTAGAAACTTTAAAAACCTTTTCTGAACAAATTTAGTATATAATTCGTATTTTTTTATTCTAAACTCCTTTCAATTTAAAAGAAATATTGATTTTTTTTTTGTTGGTATTACTAAACCGATTTCGATAAAAAATTTAGGGCTATGTAGGTAATCATGAAAGGCATCTATAAAAATGAATAAAATGTATAACAAGCGATTTTAAACAAATTATATCATCAATGCATAATTCTTTTATGAGACAGAGTGTACAACTAAAAATATGTTCCTGAAGTATCCAAGTAAAGTCTAGAAAATTTTCGAAGTACTAATTTAGTACCTTGTATATAAATCCACTAAGAATAACATTTTGAGAGTCATTTTTCTTTCATTCTTAATCTTATCCTCTTTTATTCGTATTGGGTGTCGAGGGGAGTCATTTTTAATATCTGTAAAATCACTATAAAGTCTAATAACAGTTGTCTACTAAACCAATATGGAATTGTTTACATTTTGTAATAGAATTTCTGTATTTTAATTATTACTATCATTATTATTATTTATATCCCGTTATAATTATTTTGATGAGAGAGGAGCCGAGCGTGTGTTTGTTAAGCACACTGAATAATTAACACGGATGAAAGGGAAACAACGCAACAGAATTAAACATTAAGTTCTATAAACACGAAGGGGTGAATTGATTTATGCCCTCCGTAATAAGACTCCTGATTCGTAGACGCTCTTTATAACGATATTACACGACATGATTATTTAATTAAAAGCGAAACGCTCCTGGTTTAATCTTCTTAAATTCGAAAGAGAACAACCGAAGACAGTGCACGAGATTTATGAACAAATTTATATTTATGGAGTAATAATAATTCATGTATTATTATTATGAGAAGAATGATACAATTAATGTTAAGGTGATTAAGAAATAATGAATACTGAATGGCGAAAGAACGATGGTCGATAGCCATTTAGGAAAGGTATTATATATAAAATGTAATTAAACCTAATGTAAATTTTTCAATAAAGATGAATGTATATAAATAAATTATGGTAAAATAATTTACATTCCATATCTAAAGTAGACAAAGGAATATACATTATGAGGGATATTCTGTAAGAGAAATGTTAAGTTTAGTTGTTCGATATTTATTTATCATCACAGTCTAAGAAAATTTTGTATTAGAAATAGATACATATAATGTAAATTTAATTAATAACGTAGATGTTAAACTTAACGTTTCCCGTACCTAATAGCTCCATATATTGGGTAACTTATACTCATTTAAAACTTAGTAAAACATATATTATATAAAATTGTTTTAAGAATATAAATCATAAAAACACGTGGATGTGTTTTACTTGTTTATGTGTTTAATTCAACTAGTTTGAGCATAATTCTTCATAATTCTTGAGAATATACATAATTTTGCCATTATAAGTGATCTACTTATTATTTATTTAAATAAAAATTGTTGTCCTTTCTCATATTTATATTTTATTGAACCAAATATATTTCGGAAACAATGCTTCCATCAGAAGATGGAAATTTATTTAGTTCAATAAAAATAAGTAGGAGTTAATTAATCTTTAATTTTTGTATATTATTTTTTATAATTAAATATTTTTGTTTTATTAATAAATTATCGTGTCTAAGTAATTTTGAAAATAAAATCAAGTAATCCGCGTTAACACTTATATATATATAAATATCTTTATTTATGAATTTTGTACAATGAGGTGTGTGTTTACTTTTTAACATATGTTATAATACTGTCTGTTATAATAAATCAAAATTCACAAACTGGCTATCGACCAGAGGTCTTTCAGCCTGTCTTTGTCCTGTTCATGTCAATTTTTTTTTAAAACACTTATTTCTACTTATTTTTATTTAAATGTTTGAAGTCTCCATTAACAACGTAAAGGAGATGATTATCTAATTATTGCTCAACCGACGTCATAAAGCATTCGGATAACTGGTGATGACCATTTCGGTCTTTCCGACTTCTTTTGTAAATAAATAATTTAAATGTAAGAGGCGCAAAGACCATTGGTTGATAGCCAATTGGCATACTTTTACATTATACATTGTAATATTTCATATTTTATATAGATATTGCCAATAAAGATTATCGGGGCTTTTTGGTATGAGAAATATTAATTTTAACGTACACGTTGAAGCCACATAGAATATGAGGTTATTTAATAACGTACACGTTAAACTTAATGTTTTCCGTATGGAATATCCCCGTATTTGTATATAACGTGAACATTTTTTATTAATGTTTTCGTTGTGATGCAGGAATTACGGTAAGTTACGGAAAAGTTTTGCACTACCTGTGATTATTTTTTTTGTTGTCGACACACGAATCATTTATTTGCAAAAATAAAACTTGTAACTTTGGAATTTCCAATGCACTTTGAATGTTTGATAGAAATGCTAAGGAATTATTAGCAACGTAAGATTGTTTAATCGCGATATATTAATATTAATAAACGAGATAGATAAACTAACGCATAACTAGAGACTATTAATACAGTTACCAGCCAACTCTAACAAACTTTTATACAACAGTTTTTTCTCTCATTTTTATTTATTTTTTAGATGTATGAACGTAATGCGCATTGCGATGTTTTTGAGGGATAGTTTACCATTAACATTTAACGAGTCGGTGTCATTAATAATGCGCACTATTTACTCTAGTCTTGGGTGTATGTCTGTGTGAATGTTTGTAGTTGGTCGATTTACTATGTTTGCTGTTTGGCACTCGACTTGCGCCTCTGGTGTTGCGATCAATGAACCGAGAGAGAGTTGTTTTGGCCGTTTTTCGGTAAATTAGATTACTGATATAGCAAGGAGTTTGCCTTTAGGTGGGCATTAATAATAGGGAGTTTACTCTGAATCCAATATTTTTTATCATAAAATATATCAAATGGGTTGAGTTTCTGCTTTAAAAAACTTTTCGCGTAAAACATAACAATATAAGTTGTCATACTTTGTGGTGTATTAGGTTTGCCCTGCCGTAAAAAGAGAATAATCTTTATGTATTTTATAGTTTATAATACTGTATGACAAATGCAATACTTGCGAAAATTGTACATGTCTTTTACTTAAAAAAAATAAATAAATAATCATATTAATTGTATTAAATAGCAAAATTAACTGCTCACTAAATTTTCAATCTATTTCATTACATATTCCAACACATGACACAAGAATTCAACAATTTGTTGCGCCAGAGTACACTGCAACAAATTATACCTATAATTGCTCGAGACTTTTCTTAATAAATAATGTTAATATGTAGTGTAATGTTATTGATGTGTTTGGTGTAAGTGTACAATATTTCAAGCATAATTTTAAATGTGTACATAAAAAGGGATGTTCAGTTATTTTTCTACTGATTTTAATATTATATATACAGGGTGTCTCAGCGTGCGCGCCGAGTAGCTCTACGGCTAAACGGTTTATTTTATTCAAAATAAACCAAACAAGCGTAGGCCTATTAGGGCCACATTTTAAAATTAGTTTCAAATATACAGAGTGTCCCATAAAACCATGGCGTATCACAGTAATATTTTTTTTAATGGAATACCCCATATTTTATATTTTTTCAGATTCTACATAAACAAAAGCCTATTAGAATAACTGTCAAAAATAATTATTAAATTAGGCAATAGATAGCGCTTTATGTTACCTTTTCATATTAAAATAATAATTATGACGAAAATTAACAAAAATGGATATATCTTGAAAACTATTAGGTTTAGGTATTGAATACCTTTAAACTTTCTGAAAGACAATAAAATTTACAACATGCTAGTGTATGCCATTTAAAGTAAGCAAGAAATTTGACCTTGAGTGTGTTTCTGGAGATATGTCCTCATAATAATCTAAAATATTTACCCATTAGTCAAATATACTGATACAAAATGTCATTTGTTTTCAGTAACCCATTTGAAAGTGATTTTTCTTCGAAGCGTCAATTTTTCCAAAAATATTTAAATTTTTCAAAAAATATGAGGTTTAGTCATATGAACATATTATGAAACTTAAGTTTATTTTTGATGTATAATCTTATCGATTTTTTTTTTCGTCTCGTTTATTATGTATTTTATGTTAATTAATTATTGGAATGGCCATTCGTTTAAATACATAAATAAATAGACATATGAATCGATTTTGGAATCAACAATGGAATAATCTCAAAGTGGTTTCATGAAAGGACCATCAACACATAATCATATTTTCACACTGAAAAAACTCATTGCAAATACAATTAAAATACATAATAGTCTATACATAGCATTTATCAACTTAGAAAGAGCTTTCGATCGAGTACACAAGGAGAAAATATGGATGATTTCAGTAGAAACACGTTAAATTGAATATCTTTAAATTCTCGACATTTTTCGGTTTTTGTAATGAGATTTTTCGTCTATGTTAGCAAAAGTTGTACCGAAATTATTTTTCCTGCCTCAGATATCAATATATCATTCTAAAAAAAAATGTATAACGATAGAAATCTAAAAAAAAAAAATCCAAAAGACGTCCTTTAACGATCACTTCCTTCGTGGATCTCAGAGGAGACAGTGCGTTTTAATTAATTTTAATCAATATAATTAACAACTTTGCAATTACGTAAGGCACAGCTGTACTCATGAGGGATGAAATCCCGAAACACATGTCTGCAGATGGCTTTATATTACGTAACTATTTTTTTGTTTTTTTGCATTAAATATTTTCGATTCAAAAATTGTTGCATTATACAATCTTATTGTCTATTATTAAGCATTTATTATAGTACTTATGTAACTTAAGTCAAATTGTCACAGTAGCTAAACAGGAAATAATTTATTAATTATTTTCAAATACTTTTTATTTATGTTTATTTAATAATATAAATATTTATAATACCTGTAGGTTTTAGTCTCTCAGGACGATCGAACAGGGTTATATATTTATATTAAATTATTGTATTCCATATTTTTGTAACAATAAAATATTATAACAATAAATCATAATTGTGTTTAAAAATTTTCTAAATGTTTTAAATATTCAACAATAGAATATATAACTCGCTATATTTCCTATTCCAATCGATATTCACATATGAAAATAAAGCAAATCAACGCAGCTACAAAATTCCACTTCATCATGTTTTAATTATAGCCGGAGTTTAAACTGCAAAAATAAAAAAAAATAAAAAAATAAAAACGAGACGAATCCATTACAAATCGCACGGCAGCGTGCATTGATTCAATTCCTGGATGCCAAAGCGAGATTAAACGTTGTGTTATTTTTTTTTTGCAGCAACCGGGCGATGATATTAAATATTGATAAAGCCGAACGTTGGATCCATTTAATTGCACATTCCCGTAATAATCGCGATTTAATAAAATTGGATGTTCGTCGCGATAATAATCGAAAGGGTCCGTGTTTTGACAGGAGGGATAAAGGCTTAATAGCGGGCTTAAGTCGACGGTCTACGGTTACTGCAAACATTTTCCTCTTTCACTCTCTCGCTGTGTGTGTGTTTTGCGAAGACTAAACTAAACAGTTTTAGCCGTGGAGTTTCTGATTGGGAACAGAGGGGAGCTAATTGTGTTTTCGCTTAGATACAATAACAGATTTGTTGTGTAACTTTTGTTTTTCTACAACAGCCTTCCCTCATCTTTTAATTAAATTGCGTTCGAATAATTATATTCTTATCGTTGTTTTAAGAGACAGATTTAATAAAAGTATGAGATAATCCACTCTCATACTAGTTCGACCAGACATTTTTTTTTATAAAAAATACAAATTTTCTAATTACAGTACATGTGTAATTAGAAAATTTTTATTGCGCGAAATGAGTTTTACGCTGGGCTAAAGAAATTTACCACAATGATTGTTAAAATCAGTAAAGTTCCAGGCGGTTGTATATTGGGCAAATGTGTCATCGTTAAATTACATTTTTTGATGGCATATACATAATAGAAGTTACAAAATATTATCGACGATTATTTGTTACACTTGCTCGTGTCTTTCACAAAGATTGTCATTACATAAATTCTTAAATTTAAGTTTAAGAATTTAATTTAAAATTGTGTAATTTTGTGTGGTATTTATTATGTATGAAATAACAAAATGTATCATGGTCTAAGGTGGCCAGTCAATGAGCTAAACATAATTATTTATTATTATTGTTATATGACTTAAATGTTGTAGTGTTATTATATCTGTGCTTTTTATATTTGTTGTATTTATATCTTACACTCTAAAAAGGCTCGTCCGTCAGTAAAAAAATATTATTATATTCTTGATAGTTGAGGCTTCTACTTCGTTATACATGTTATTTTAAATGATATTTAAACAAATAAATAACTTTGTTTGTATATTTATAAATACAACTGCAGTTTCGGCAAATCAGTATACTTTATAATGGCAAGCTGATTTGCCGAAACTACAGTTTTATTTATAAATATACAGTGTGTTATACAAACAAAGTTATTTATTTGTTTAAATATCCTTTAAAATAAATTACTTATATTATTATTATTATTATTATTATTATTATAATTTAATTTATAACAATCATTTTAAAAGTTGTGATCGAGCGTAACACATAATCGTAGATAGTAGATATGTAGGTATTAACAACAATTGAAAAAAACCGTAAGTTCGTAGAAATAACAAAAAATATACAGTGTTAAGATCTTTATTTAGGAAATATTTCAAAATAATTTTATTTCCACTAATTCTTTCAGTGAATTAATAATATATCCTTAACTTTATTCTTATTAACTACTTGGAAAAACATGATTATAAGAAATATTTATTTTTTTGAATAAATTAACAATTACTATAGATTTTTTTTCAAGTAACATATTTTTACTCCCTGTTGTTGATTCACTCGAAATTAAAAACACTTCACTTCAATAATTGATAAAAATGGACTAATAACCTTTCTTCACAATTTTATTTTTAATTTCATATGCACATTTCGGACACCAAGTAACCGTTATTAATGGATTAATACTAACTATAACTACTAAGTTACTAACTATTTATGAAAGTGTGAAGAAAGGTTATTAGTGTTTTTTTTTATCTATTACATTTGATCTTTACGTAACTCACCCAATCAATTTAACTTCACTTCAAATTAAAAACATACATTTTAATGAAATTAAAACGTTACTGGAACAATAAAACAAACACGTTAAATAATTAATGTACATTTTTTATTCTTTAATTTTAGATCTTCCGTGGTTTTCGCATAAAAATTGATAAACTGCGCTGTAAATCAATCCGTGTTTCCTTCCCGTCTGACGCGCCCGGCAAATATCAGTCAATTTTTATATTTGGCTCGTGATGGAGATGGCAATGGCGATATTAGCCGTCCTCGCCTCCCCCACGCACACACACAGAAACACAATCAAACCTCCTCCTTTGGTGTTTAGCTTGAAGTCCGGGAGATTCCGGGGGTTTAGCCACGCTTCCGGCGGCAGGAGCCTAATGGGAAATCTATAGCCCATACAGCCAAAGCGTGCTGTGCACGGCTCGTCGCGTTTTGTAGCTCGCATTGTATTCCAAATTGCTGGATGAGGAAGGGAGATATCCTCCACCTCGGCCATCATCACTTCTTGCCCGAGTAAGTATAAGTTAAAAAATATATAAACCTCGATTCTTTCGCGTTAATCGATTGTCTGTGGTGTTAATTTTTAAAAATAAGCACCGTGCGTAAGTATCGTATTTCCGTTCCGGTGTTTAAGTCCCGCAGTAAACCTAATTGTATATCATTCATATTTAATTAGAAAGAGGAATGGGAAGGAGGAGAGAAATAAATCGTTCTAGTAGTATTTAAGAAGAGGAAAAAGTGAAGGGGACCGAATTTAATTTAGTTTTACTTTCCCCAGATCCCTGTCCAAAAGAAAGTATTATGATTGTTAACATTTTCTAAACGCTAATTTCCACAGATATACACGTTTTGTGGTACCGTGAATATATTGCACTTTAAAAAACCACATATTATTTTTTTATTCAATAATGTTGGATTAACTATTAAATAATTGAATAAAATCTTCAATATTTGGCTGACATGGATATTGAACCCCCATGATTATTACATATAATGGACATATTAGATCCTTTTATCTCTTAATAATGGAATTAATACACTCAAAACTGTAGAATATGATTAACAGAAAATACAGATGCACTCGTTCAGGCCGGTCTTTATGACAAAAATGTCATCGTTTCGAGCGGTTTCGCAGCTAATTTCATCGTTGGTTCATTTTTTTAAGAAAAACGGAATGGTGAGGTCGAATGAATAACTGTTACTTGTGAACGATACCTGTATTTTATTTAAAGAGATTATGCAATTCCACAATTGAAAAATATCATAGGTCGACATGATTTTTGTTGTTTTGAATTTAATAAGTGTCATTAGCTAATACTTGTGTGATGATAAGAATGTGACTTTCATTTGAGCCCATTCACAAAATTAAAAAAAAAAACCTTGTGAGTAATTTTTTACTAGAGCAAAGAAGTACCTTAATGATATTTCCTAAATTGCATTAAAATTATTTCTTTAAAATACTTAATATGTCTACAGTAAATATTTTAGTATAATTTTATGTTTATTTCATTTTAATGATAACAATGTTTCATTTCCGCATCTATCAAGGTTAACTTGATGGCCTCTTCAGTTGTTTACTAAATAGTTAGTTAGCGTTAGTTGTTTGTAGTATCGAGTTATGATTTGTTTTCTGAGTGTTTAGTGCGTCATAAAGTCATCAAGAAAGTGCAAAAACAGTACTGATATATTTTGTTACGTGTGTGGTGATTAAGCGATAGTAAAGCATCAACGAAACATAACAGAATTTATCAAGAAAGCTTACCACGCTTACTTCGGTATAACGCTTGGTGATCAAGACAAACCTTGGGTTTATGACACAAAGTGTGTCGAGCTACTGAGAAAATGAACAAAAGTTACACGTAGCTCTTTATCCTTTGGCATTTCTATGGTATGGAGGGATAAAAAAAACATGAAAATGGCTGTTACTTTTGCTCCTGTAATGTCAAGGGTTTCAATTCGAAAAATAAAACGCGAATGACCTTTGCCGTCAAAGCGCTCTACAAACCCTCGAAAAATAAACATACTATTCAGTATCCTGATTTACCGCCTACTGAACGACCTGTACCTCATAGACCAGGAATTTCCATTCACTCCATCCAACAGCAATCATCAGATGCAAATTCAAACGAAAAAACCGATGAAGACGAATTCAATACTGATATGCACCAACCTCAACAGTTTATCCAAGCTGAACTTAATGACATAGTTAGAGAATTGGGCCAACTGAAGGAAGCTGCACAAATCACGACTCAAAGACAAATATTTTTTGGCACCAGGAATCACATTTTCGTGGTATTAGCATCGTGAAAAAGAGATCGCGGAATATTTCTTTCGAGAGAGTTCACTGATATATTGTAATAATATTCCTGAAGTAGACATGAAACTGGGAGCTGACAATAACGATTCCACATCATGGAGGTTATTTATTAATTTTTCTAAGAGAAGAAGGGTGTTTTGTTGCACAATGGTAATACTTATGCCTCGGTGCCTGTTGCTCACTCAGTGTATCTCAAAGAAACGTATGAGAAACCTGAATTGTTGCTTAATACAATAAACAATAGCGAATATTGTTGGTAACTCTGTGGAGACCTCAAAATAATATCCATGCTTTTGAATTAGCAGTCTGGATTCACAAAGTATCCATGATTTTTTGTGCGAGTGGAATAGTCGAGCGTGAAATTTATATTACGTTACGAAAGAATGGCCGCTTAGAAAAATACTTGTCCTGTGACAAAAAAATATGCTTCGTGATTCATTAGTTGATCCAAAATTTGATCCTTTGCCTCCTCTTCACATAAAGTTAGGATTGATAAAGCAGTTTGTAAAATCTTTAAATAAACAAGATGGCTGTTTTAAATAACTGTGCGACAAATTTCTAGTACTTTCTGAAGCTAAACATAAGGAAGGAATTTTTGTAGGCTCTCAAATTCGAATCTTAAAATCGGACAGATTTTTCCAGAATACAATGATCCAGGATGAATCTGAAGCATGGAGTTCTTTCATAGAATTTATATACGATTTCCTTGGAAACAATAAGTCTCCAAACAAACTACAAAGAAATTGTACATTGTCAAAAATTATGAAAAACTAGGATGAAATATGAGCGACAAACTTTATTTTCTGAATTCCCACGTTAATTCTTTACCCGAAAATCTTGGAACTGTTAGCGAGGAACAGGGAGAGAGGTTCAATCAAGACATAACGGAAATGGAGAGACGTTACCAAGGAAGATGGGATATTAGACTACTGCTGGACCTTGAAGAGGGACTCGCTCATAAAAATCCACAAAAAGAAAACTACAAAATGCTGTTTTGAAGGAAAAAGAGAACGAGTTTATTCAAAAAATAAAACAACGATTGTCTAACGTAGATTATACTGCATGACTATTTTAATTAACAACGCAATTTTGCAGTGTAATATTCTATTAAATATAGTTCCTGTAAATATGTTCTCAATATTATTGGCAGTTTCAATAAAAATATTCAAACATACTTTTCATGAAAACCTGACGTGCTAGAAAAAAAAAACTAAGCACAGATTCGCGATCAGCACACTCCATTTACTATAGGACACCTATTAAACTTGAAACACTTTTTCATGACAGAAACAAGTGTAGGCCTGTGTAATCAAGAAGAAACTGAATACATGTAATGGATTTTTTTTAATCTCATTCGACTAGTGTGAGGTTCATAAAGCGAAATGATCACAAATTGTTATCCATGTCATGTTTTCAATCCTTTCTTGATGATCGTTGATGCCGTTGATACCACATGTGCGCTTGTATTATATACCATTTAATTATTAAATGTTCATTAAAAAAACTTATTTGGAGAGCACACATTGGAAATTCGTGTGAGGAAAATTAGTGGTGTTCTCAGTAAAGGACGCGACTTGTGCATAATTTCGGGCTTCGGAAAATGGCTCTCCAAAGAGTAGACATCGTAGGTTCGTCAAAGAGGGCAAACAAGGGTCTGTACTTCGGGGGACCGACTACGGTTGCCGTTTTTGAGAAGAAAGGATATGGAAAACAACATCTTCGTCGTCTCAACATCTACTGACTAAGAATAAATCGCCGCATTTGGTGAGAAAATGGAATCAAGGAAACCTCAGAATCCATTTTATCAATCAGCAAACATATGAACTAAATCCGGTGTCACACCCATTTAACACCGGATCCGCCCCAAGATTATTAAACATTGCCTGACGGCTCAATTTGATTAGACTAATGAAAAAAAAAAACCTTATTCCATAAAATTTACAAGGGAAAGTAGCATGATGAACACATAAATATTTTATTAATATTAATAAATAATTCTATTGTTGAGGCTATTACTTTATGAAACTGCATGTTAATTTTATTTAATTTAATTTAAATATTAATAAACCTCAGAAAAATTCTGGCAATGATCAATAAAATTTGATCAATCCATTTTTCAACTGCAAGTTTTTAACTCACATCTATTGAAACAACTACTTCCCAAGCATATACCCAGCCTGACATTGGATTACACAATAATACACGTAAAATACAGAAACACAAACAAACCTCCTTTGGTGTTTAGCTTGAAATATAGAGTCCCGTATTTTGTAAAACAATAAGTCTTATTTAATTAGATTAATGCTCTACGTAAAAACAATATATTGAAATAAAATCGAATAATCTAAATTGCGGTTAATTCGTAATAAAACCCGAGTTTATTATCTCTCTGTAATATTAGCGGCGTAGTCTAGCAATTAGGGGCTCTAATATCTATTAGAAAGGGCAGGGCGACCGAGAGGGGATGAGACGCTGATCCCTTATACCGCGGAGTCGAGTTCGGAAAGGGAAGATAACAAGGAAGGAGGTGATATTTGCGGTCGAAGCCTGGCGTCCTCCTCCTCAAACTCTCCGGATGAAATGAATTTTAACGATATTAGCGTAGGATCCGAATTAATTCCGACGACCCGGACTCGTTTTCATCGCGTTTAATAACTGACGCTCAGTTACAACGGCCACAGGATAAATCAAAAGACTTCATAACGTTAATTTTTATCAGTCTTGTTTGCGGCCTAGATAATTTACTTTAATAACTATAGCAGATAATAGTGAATTTACTTAGTATGCTCATATTTTTATATTATTCGTATGAATCCAACGAAAGAAAATATGAGCATACCAAATGAATGAATGTGTTTCACAGCATGGAGAAATAATTTTTGCAATGTTAACTAACAGCAGTAAAGTATTTTGATAAAAAAAATTAATATCCTAAATACATAACGTATGGTTTGAATGTTTTCTGAAAAAATCATTGGTTGGATTGAGTGATAAAAATGCATGTAATGAAGCAGGCCATAGAAATTAAATATCATGTAATCTAAATTAAAGTTGCAAAAAATTTTGGTTTCTGCTTCGCAAAATGTCTTATAAAATTGATTTTCGTCGAGGTATTTATAATCTGGTTGGGTGAATGTCGAAACGAGACATTTTCAAAATTTATCGAGTTCAATATATAAGCAAAACTACAATTTATCGCACAACCATAGAATGTGAAGTAGAGATACCGTGTATAAAGTTGCCTAAAAGCGGAAATAATTAAGAGAGGCTAGATTAATTGAGGCAGCTGCACGCAAAATTGAAATGGCAAGAAGATTTAATGGAATAAGCACGGTGTTTAGGACTCTATCAAGTAAGAATATTGTCTTCCGCAAAAGGAGGAAAACTCCAAAATACACGGAGGCTCAATTACAGAGAATTCCGAGATGTTTCCGCACGTTGAAACGAGCGCATTTCGTCAACAAGTTAATTGTGATGAACGACGAAAAATATTTCACATTATCTCACAGTAAAATGAAGGAAAATGATGGATTTTACACGGGAGATTACGAGGCTGCCAATGTTCGAGGCGAATGCTTAAACGCAGAGCGTTATATCCAGAGATGTCTCTCTAAACTGTTTCAGTTTGTGAACACATATCATGCAGATGGTGAAATAATATTTTGGATCTTGCTACCTGCCATTATGCGAGAATCACAAGGGATTGTTATGAGGCCAACAACATTAATTTTAAATCAAAAGTAGACAATCTCACTAATTTACCTCAGGATCACCCAATTGAATATTGAGTCTG
The DNA here is from genome assembly GCA_963082785.1 of Philonthus spinipes. Lineage (NCBI taxonomy): Eukaryota > Metazoa > Arthropoda > Insecta > Coleoptera > Staphylinidae > Philonthus > Philonthus spinipes. The sequence goes on from OY720302.1 coordinate 12,998,948, forward strand.
AAAGTCTGTAATAACGGATGGGGAGCAAAAGAAGAGGAACAACTGCGCCACCGTATATTTATAAAAAAAGAGAAATCGGCGGTATAATCGTCTAAAGGATGAGGCAGCGCATCAGAGGAAAACTTAGACAAATCGTAAAAAACGGTCAGTATTATAAATATTGTCAGTTATTTGAATTTTGTTGTATAATAAGGATAGTTAAGAGAGATTGTTAAATCAACAATTACTGTACCTCTCTTAGTTTGCGGCATATTTTTTCATACATCAGTCAGATCAAGGGTATGAATCATAAAAAAAAATGTGACTATACCAAGTTAATGCACATTTATTACAGTATGGTGAAATAATTGTTGCAATAATCACTGAATAATCACCTACTACGTTTTTACCACAATTATTTATTGTATGCATTCATTAACAAATACATAAATTCACGATTTAAGTTTAGACTTTTGACAATAATTGATGCAGAGTTAAGTAAAAACCAAATAAATTAATTATTTTGAAATTCTTTTTATTTAATTTATAATACGAATATGCAATGAATTGAAAATATCAAGTATACATTTTGTAAATATTCGTGGACTATGAAGCATGGATATAATCCTCCCCAAGGCTATGACTGAATGAGTTTGATGCGGCGCCATTATTAGTTAGAAGAAATACAATGGGGCAATTTTTTTATTTAAAATAATACACAACCTCATTGATTGTCATAAATTGTTATCTTATACGAATTTTAAAATTTGTATAAAATCCAGTCGGCAGTGCACTACGTTTTATGTTAATAACGATCACTCCAACATACTTCAATTCTCTTCAAAATGGGACATTTCTCTGTACCACAGACATGACAATTGTGATATATTCAATTATACCTTGAAGGAATCTGTCCCAAGAGTTTGACATAGTTGTTGTAGTGAAAATTGCTTCTGATTTTTATATTATCATTTTCGTTTGGTTTTTAGTTATAATTTATTAATTTTGTAACCAGAATTATGTATTTTTTTTTTTTTTCATTTATGCGAACCACGTTTTGGGTAATTAAGTATATTATTAATACAAGATGTATATTTCTATCAGAAAGATAATATTCTCAATATTGAAAGAGTTTAATCAAAAATGGTGGAAAAGATTGCATGGGTTTGTAAGAGGGGTGGTTAATTCAAGAATCTTTAGTGTTATGAGGGTACTGTCTTAAATTACTTAAGCTACTTAAGAGTTTTCGTGCGACTGTGTTACCTCATTGTATCTCAAATACTGCAAATATTGAAATAAAATGTCCCATAATGTCAATCTCTACAATAAAATATTAGAAATCCAGGGTTTTAGACTGCCTGACTTTTCGTAATAACATATTAAGTTTTAATACGTTCAATGTAAAAAATAATCACAAAATACTATGAATCTAAATATCACAAAGCGCCATCTATTGCTGAATTTAAAAGCAATGTTGTCAACAAATTATCAACGAAATTATCCTTCGTCCACTAAAATTAAGGCGAATTTATCGTGTTTAAAAAACAGGAGACCAAACAGGTTTAATTTGATCTACTCGCATGTTACAAGTAACATTCATTCAATGTTTGAGGGGCAATTTGGACAACTTGTTCAAATGGATTTTTGTCAGAAAGGTGTAATTAATTTTTGCGGCGATGGAAACGGGAATGATCGAATTGTGATAATTGCATTAAGCCGAATCTAGTTGAAGTTAAAATAAACATGAGTAAAACTAAACTAAGTGGATTTAATTAACAATATTAATTTAATATTAACAACATAACAAGTGATTAATACTTTGAAATCTTTGTTGAATTGATTTAAAAATCCTCAATTTTGCCAGTAGGGGAAGAAAATTAAAAAAAAATTGAAAATTTGGAAATTAATAAAAATCACCAAACGGGCGATCTTTCTGAACGAACAAGTAGAACTCTCAAACTCCCCACTACTCAGGATGGAAGGAAATCCACGCTCCATCCCCGTGCAATAAAATTGTAAAATTGTGTCTGTATATTGTAAATATTTTTGTAAATATTATTTTTAACTTTCTTCATCTGAAGAAGCTGCAGCGTAGCGAAACATTTGTAGTGAAATTAAATAAAAAAGTATAAAAAATCATAAAAATTTTATTAATTAAAGGAACCATGGATTTTCAAAAATTAAGTGCCTCATTAATCAACGACAAGTGATTAATGACAAAAAAGTGTTTGATATAGATCGATTAGATCGATTTATATTGATTACTTTTAATATCTTTCCTGATTTTTTATTATGTTTGTAACGGTTTAAACCCCCCCTGTAAGGATACACCTCGGGTTGGTCCAGGTTCAGGTCAATCAGAGTTCTTATTAGTGTAGAAATAATGTATACTGTACTTTATAAAATTAAACTTTATTAATAAAAATATAAAATAAATAAGAATATATACAAATTTAATGAAAACTAAAAATAAATCCTTCGGTCGGTAACGACGATTCCTCCTCTGTCGCTTATTCTGGCCGCCGTTCACAGATGTCGCTGTCTGCGGGAAAATTAAATAGACAAATAATTATTAAAGTGTTTAAACGGTAGCGACACAATAATTATATATTTACAATGTATGTACAATTCAAGACCTTCCTGCTGTAGCACTTATGCCTAGCAGCATTAACAGAAAGGGCTGCCCGTTTCCGATGTTCGTTAGCGATCGCTTATGCTTAGCAGATGCGCGAACGAACACGTTTCCACTGTGGCCGGGTGTTTGAATTTAACAGAGAGAGAACGCTTATGCTTAGCTGGACTCCTCTAAAACAGGTATTTGAATTCCACAGAGAGATCGCTTATGCGTAGCAGACTTCTCTAAAACAGGTATTTGAATTCAACGGGACAGGAATCAGGTATGCTCCGTTCAAACGAACAGGTACGCTTATGCATAGCAGTAACCTTTCGGAACACTAGCCGGCTAATTACAACCCACTTATGCGTAGCAAAGAAGTAATTAGGAGGCTACTCTGGAAGGAGGCTTATGCATAGCTCAAGTTCCAGTGCAGTCTGATTTTTGAGCGCTCCGGCAGCTATATTTATAGTCGGACTAACGATCATAAAAACAACTTTATCACAAAAGTATAGCCAATCTAAGGAAACTAATATTTAATCCGACCACAAAAGCATTGCCAACTGTTAAGTAATTGCAAACAACAATAGAATAATATTAAGACGAACACGCTCATCAAATGATTATAATATTGATGTACAACTGGTATCGATTGCCAACCAATAAATCTTTATTTATCATCTATGACAATCGATGCAAGTGAAGTTCGTTACATACCTTCCTCACCTGACAGATCAAGAAAAAGGTTAAGATTTAATGAAGCCCAGGCGGATTGCCTTTTCCCGGGACATCTTCACCCATTTCTTCCCGACGTTCACGTTCACCCGACACTTCTTTGACGGCGGGGCGTCGGTTTGAATGGCGGGGACGGGCGGCGGAAGGTGAGTATTAACCTCACCTCACCACTGCTCTCTTACCACTCTTTGCATATCTTGAGGTCACTCACATGTGACCTCCCTATCAGCTGGCCTCTTCCATCCTCAAGTTCCACAATCACTGGTGAAATAACCTTGTAAATCTTGTAGGGACCAGCAAATTTCGGTGCTAACTTAGCTGAGAATTTCTTCGTGGCATCGGACAGGATATGCTGACGTTTGTACACCACGTCGCCCACTCGTGGTCGATATGGTCTTCTCCGAAGGTTGTAGTGAGCTTGCTGTTTTACAAAAGAATTTCTTAAATTAATTTCCACCAACTCACGGATTTCCTTCAACTTCTTCAGCTGTTCGTGATGTTCATCAGGAGTACGCATTAGGGAATCTGCCGGGTCAGTATTTTCTTTTAACGATAGCGGTGATAATAATTCTCTCCCATAATTTAAAATCGCTGGAGAAAATCCGGTAGATTCGTGGACTGCGCTGTTTATGGCGAATGTCAACTCAGGTATCCATTGGTCCCAGGTACGTTGATCACCTTTGCACATTTGAGCTAAGGTTGTTCCTATCACCTTATTCATCCGCTCAACAGGATTATTTTTCGGGCTATACGGAGGGCTAAATTGTTGTATAATTTGAAACTCTGACAGAAATGTCGACAACAATTTATTTTTAAATTGCGTTCCGTTATCGCTCAGAAACACTTTCGGTTTCCCAAACCTATAAATTAATTCTTTCAATTTTTGTAGCACGATACTTGCAGTGGCACTTCGGATTGGGATTACCTCCGTCCATTTGGTGAACCTATCCTGGAATACGAGCAAATAGACATATCCCTTTGTCGATCTTGGAAACGGTCCGATTAAGTCGGAGCTTATGACTTCCCAGGGCCCATTTACTCTTGACCACCACATTTCACCAAGTGGCGCTTGCTGGGATGGTTTATATTGCTGGCATACTGGACAGGTTTGGACATATCTCTTTATATCCCGGAATAATCCAGGCCAATAATAATCTCGGCACACCCTGGCAATTGTCTTCCGGATCCCGAAATGTCCCATGGAGTGGCACTCTTCAATCACGGAGTTGCGCCGCGGTTTCGGCACAAAGAGTTTCCAATCGGTGTGGAATCCCTCGGTGAGTGCTCTTCCTGGAAATTTCTTATATATATTTTCCCCAACCACTTTATAATTGGGATATTTTTCTGGATTGTTTTCAATTTCCTGTACTTCCGGTACGGTACTGGTGATAGCATCCACTTGTGTGCTACGGGACAGGGCATCTGCTACTTTGTTTTCTGTACCTTTTCTGTAACAGGTCTCAAAGTCATACTCCTGTAGTTCTAAAATCCACCTTGCAAGTCTTCCTTTCGGATTGTTCATCTTTTGTAGCCATTTCAAGCTTCGCTGATCCGTAACCACTTTGAAATGATATCCCTCTAAATATCCTTTCCACTTACGGATAGCCCAAATGACTGCCAAACATTCTTGTTCCACCACAGAATAATTTTTCTCGGCCGGTAATAAACTTCTACTAATATAAGAAATTACCTTTTCAGTGCCATCGAATTCTTGGGTAAGAACAGCCCCCAGTCCGGTTTGACTAGCATCAGTTTGGACGGTGAATGTTTTAGTAAAATCGGGACAGGCTAGTATCGGTGATCGGGTGAGATTGTCCTTCAACGCCTTGAATGAAGAATCTTGGGCTTCATCCCAAACATACCGTTGTTTCTTCTTCAGGAGGGCGGTGAGCGGCTGGACAATTTTTGAAAAATCCGGAATAAATTTCCGATACCAAGATGCCATCCCTAAAAATCTTCTTAATGCTTTCACAGTTTTCGGAGCTTCGAAATCGGTGATTGCTTTAATTTTCTCTGGATCGGGTTGTATTCCCTCGGAGTTAATCACATGGCCTAAATATTTCAACTCTTGTTTAGCGAAATGACATTTTTCTCTATTAATTTTCAAACCATGCCGTTTTAGTCGTGTTAAGACGATCTTTAAATCTTGCAGGTGCTGCTCGAAGGAAGGACTAAATATAATGATGTCGTCCAGGTAACACAGGGCACAGTTATCTAGTTCAGGACCTACGATGGAATCTAAATACCTCTGGAAGGTGGCTGGAGCGGAATGCAGACCAAATGGCATCACGGTGAATTGGAAAAGTCCTCGCCCTGGTGCCGTGAATGCAGTTATTGGTCGACTTTCCACTGCCATCGGTACTTGCCAATATCCATCCTTTAAGTCCAACGTACTTAAATATCTCGCTCCACGTAGTTTATCCAGGATACTCTGGATATGCGGTAGAGGATATGCGTCTGGTTTGCTAGCTGCGTTCACCTTCCTGTAGTCGATACAAAACCGATACTTCCCGGAAGATTTTCGAACCAAAACCACAGGTGAACTCCAACTACTCCTGGAGGGCTCAATTATATCTTCTTTCAGCATCCGGTCGATTTCATCATTGATTATTCCCTGCATAACTGGATTTCTCGGGTAATATTTTTGTTTAACGGGTTCAGCGTCAGGCTTTAATTTTATCCGGTGCTCTACATCAGGAATAATAATCGATGTACATTTCTCACCATTATACTCTAATTCCTGCTGCAGAAAATTTCCTAATATTTCCTCTTGATCTGGGGTCAAAGCCTGGATGCTGGATAACTCTCTGAAACCTTGTGTTGGCAGGTGGATAGAATTCTCCTTCTGAAGAATAATTTCTCCGTGATTGATGTCAATCATCGCTTGGTGCTTCCGAAGAAAATCCATACCTATCACTACATCCATTGAAAGAGTAGGAAAAATTATCCAGGTTCCGGAAAATAGGTGGCGATGAATTTCCACCGAGAACGAACTTTCTCCACCCATCTTTACCTGCTGTCCATCGGCTAACGTAACAATTTTCGGTCTAGTCGGGGTTACTTTAATTTTCAGCTCTTTGAGATGCTGAAATACGGTCTGGTTGATGTAACATTCTGATGCTCCGGTATCTATGAGAGCTTGAAAATGTCTTCCATAGATACTAATCTCAATACAAAATCTTGATTCTATTTTATTTACAGGGATATGTAATGCAGGGGGTTCAATAATCGGTGTGGAGGCTGTAACTTTCCGCGTTAAAGGCAACCTCCTGTCCCTTAACGGCTGTTCGCGTTTCCCTGAGGCCTGCAATTACAATCTCTGCTTAGTACTCCGGATTTCCCACAGAATGAGCAGAAGATTATCCCCTTCTGCTGGCATTCGCTGCGACGGTGTCCGGGTTTTCCACATCTCCAGCAGACCGCTTTTCGTTGGTAAGAATTTTCTGTCATCTCATACCTTGGTCGGTCCTGCGGAGCTGCTTCCTGGCGGGATTTCTGTACAGGGGGTGTATTTACAGATGGTTTATATACATGGGCAATATTTACAGGTGGCTGATTGCTGGATTTCCGAGACTTTCCCTCGAAGGCGGTTTCCTTCACGAAGCTCTGACTCGGAGTAGGCGGCGGCACAAATGCATTATTACTTACGGATAAGACTTCAAACTCTTCAGCCAATTCGAGTAACTCCTTGAGCGAATGGAAATTCCTTCGAATATATAACTTATATTCTGGGCGAAGGTTTTCAAATATCCGTTCCAGTTTATCCTCCTTTGACAATCCTCCATGCCGACGCATCAGCGTTTGAAGTGCGGTGACGTATTCAGCAGCTTTCTCTTCCAGACCCTGCGTCCTTTTCCGGATTTCTTCCTCCATGCGGAATTTATATCTGTGGGGGAGGTATGCAGCACGAAGAGCTTTCTCAACATCATCCCAGGATGTCCAGGAATCTTTATTATTTCTGTACCACAACAGTGCCTTACCCTTCAACAATTCTGGTAGGGCGGCCATCAGGTTGTCCGGGTTATAACCATAACAACGGGTTAATTCTTCTATCCTTTCTAGGAATAAGATTAGATCTGTCGTTCCATCAAATTTCAGGTTCCACTTGCGGACGCTGTCGCACATCTGAGCGGTTGTGGATAGCTGAGCCATCGATAAGGGTGGCTTCACCTCTGTGGAATCACTGGTCCCTCCTTCCCCGGTCCTAATAAATTTTACGATATGTGCTCTCAGCTCCGTAACTGTCCCTTCGGACGGTACACCTATTTTATCTGCAATTTTAATTAATTCCTCTTTCTTTTTCAGATATACCCATGAAACACCCGGAATCTCTCCTTCCGTGTTCTCCGGAACGTTCTCTTCTTGTGCGGTAGACATTTTACCAAATTAAGCATACAATCCCTACACCAACTCTGAACTCTGATTCAAATTTGACTTTAAAGTCCCTGCTCGGGCGCCATGTAACGGTTTAAACCCCCCCTGTAAGGATACACCTCGGGTTGGTCCAGGTTCAGGTCAATCAGAGTTCTTATTAGTGTAGAAATAATGTATACTGTACTTTATAAAATTAAACTTTATTAATAAAAATATAAAATAAATAAGAATATATACAAATTTAATGAAAACTAAAAATAAATCCTTCGGTCGGTAACGACGATTCCTCCTCTGTCGCTTATTCTGGCCGCCGTTCACAGATGTCGCTGTCTGCGGGAAAATTAAATAGACAAATAATTATTAAAGTGTTTAAACGGTAGCGACACAATAATTATATATTTACAATGTATGTACAATTCAAGACCTTCCTGCTGTAGCACTTATGCCTAGCAGCATTAACAGAAAGGGCTGCCCGTTTCCGATGTTCGTTAGCGATCGCTTATGCTTAGCAGATGCGCGAACGAACACGTTTCCACTGTGGCCGGGTGTTTGAATTTAACAGAGAGAGAACGCTTATGCTTAGCTGGACTCCTCTAAAACAGGTATTTGAATTCCACAGAGAGATCGCTTATGCGTAGCAGACTTCTCTAAAACAGGTATTTGAATTCAACGGGACAGGAATCAGGTATGCTCCGTTCAAACGAACAGGTACGCTTATGCATAGCAGTAACCTTTCGGAACACTAGCCGGCTAATTACAACCCACTTATGCGTAGCAAAGAAGTAATTAGGAGGCTACTCTGGAAGGAGGCTTATGCATAGCTCAAGTTCCAGTGCAGTCTGATTTTTGAGCGCTCCGGCAGCTATATTTATAGTCGGACTAACGATCATAAAAACAACTTTATCACAAAAGTATAGCCAATCTAAGGAAACTAATATTTAATCCGACCACAAAAGCATTGCCAACTGTTAAGTAATTGCAAACAACAATAGAATAATATTAAGACGAACACGCTCATCAAATGATTATAATATTGATGTACAACTGGTATCGATTGCCAACCAATAAATCTTTATTTATCATCTATGACAATCGATGCAAGTGAAGTTCGTTACATGTTCAATCATCATCATCTAGAAAGCTAGGTACACTTTAATTTCACCGACTATCGGCATTAATATATAAAGAATTTTATTGTCAGTACTATATGCATATAAATGTGAAAGAAATTAACAATAAATATTATAATTTTATTTATCGACAATCAGCTATCGGCCAACAGCCTTTCTGCCATCGGCATTAATAATACTTGCTTACAAAGAAATTGTTGTTTTTTTTTTAATTTGTACAAGCTAAAATATCGACTATTAGAAATTTCAGAAGTGTCCATTATGTATTTCAATGTCTAGTAAATCCCCGAGAAGTAGTTGTTTTAATGCACAATTGTTTTAACTGCTTACATAAGTAAAAAAAGTCAAAATATTAAATTATTATTTTCCACCAATAAAACACAGATTAGATTGAATAACTTTAAATTCTCGACTAGTTTCGGGTTATCAGCCCATTTTCAAGATAATTTAAAATTTAGTTATTCAATCTAATCTGGGTTTTATATTATTTTCCAGTTAATTTTATTCAATTTATTTAATTTATTTCAGATACGCTTTGGTTATTAATTCCTTTCTCGAAATGTCACGTTTATTGAGAAAAAGGATGGATGGTTTGTCTTAAACACAATACACTAAACGTATTTCAGAATTTCTTATGAGCCAATTAGTTAAAGGACCTACAGCTTAAATACATTCGAGACATTTTTTATCTCCAATAAATTTATGTAAACAATACTTTCCCTTTCGAGGGGAATAAAAATAAAACAACTCATACCATAACCCGTTTCATGCCACGTACTATATACGCGTTCGGGGTTTCGGTGTAAAACGTTTAATGGCACCGTACCCGCCCGGAAAGTTTCGCGCTTGTTGAGATTTTAAATTCATTTCGGTTTGCTAAACTGTTCAGAAGTGCCATTAAAAGGAAGTTGGGATGTGTGCGCCCGTATAAGTATGTATGTGTGTGTGTATAAAATGGCATGCATTAGAATTCCATTTGTATAATGTTTTCGTCATACATTTACATAACTGTCCCGAGCAGGTTTTGCACAGGGGTTTTGAAATAATAAAAAAATATATATACAAGGGAAAGAATGGAAGAAAAAGGAAACGATACTAATTTAACCAATCTTGAAGCTTACACTAAAAAAACATATTTAAGGTATACAGGGTGATTCTTGACATAATTGCCAAGAATTATAGATGTCGATGCACTACACATCGAGAACTATAATTCTCGAAATAAAAAATGTAGTAAAAGTTTTTTTATTAACAGAGATCAATATCAATATAAATAATTCGTTATATTTATATTGATATTGGTGAACATGTAAAAATCGCATTATTACACCTTTTTTTTACAAACATCTCCATAGCCAAGATAATATTTTTTCAATTCGAAAATGGCCCATTTCTCACTTCTTTCGTTAGGGTAATTATATTAATTAAAAAAACCTAAGTGACAGGTAAATATATTAATATATCCAGAATATAACCCTCTACAAAAAGAAAAATATAAATTGTCTCTTAAATAAATTTGTAAGTCAACGTTTGAAAACTTCGAAATGTACATGTGATATCCTATGGTGCGCGGATGACTTTGATATAGATTTTGTAGCTCAATTAATAAGGACACTTCATCTCTACATTGAATACATTTAAAAGTCATCAACTTATCTTTAACTATTTGATTTAATAACCAGTTTGACCTGTATAAATAGAAAATAGTATTCATTCACTTGGTAACAGTTATTCAAATAAATTAAATAAAAATTATTTGAAAATAATTAATTAATTTAATTCAATTCGTTTCGTTTAATTTTATTCTGCTTTGAATTGAGTTGAATTAATTTCGTTTAATTTAATTTAAATCGATTTAGTTTAGTTTGCTTTGATATAATTGATTTAATTTCACTGAGTATAATTGAATTGATTTAATTGATTTATTTTAGGATCACGAAACACGTAGATAGCCTTATATTACGTAACGTTTTTTTTTTTTTTTTCGGATCAAAATGTATTGCATTATGCAATATTTTATTGATGCAACAGCAGGTATACATTATGTAATTCAATGTCCGGCGTGGGTATTTGCACGGGAAGTAGTTGTTTTAATGTGCATTTGTTTAACGTACTTACGTAACGTAAGTCAAAAGTCACATAGCTAAATGTGAGAATAATTTATTAATTATTTTCAAATCATTTTTATTTAATTCAGTTTGACCTGTTGCTTTTAACTTGTTCACCAATATTGCTACCATATTTTTGTGTTAGATATTACAATAACACTTTGTTTTATGTGTTATGCTTCAGATAGTATTCTTCTTATATAAAAATAAATTATTTACTAACATTAATTATCTTATAACAATTCTTTAATCAGAAGGCATTCACATTATTTCTGCAAGTATAGCACACATATAATTGTTATTATTTACGATATGAAATACCACACATAATATTTTGTAAAAAAATGTTCATGGTAAAGTATAATTTCTGAAATTGTCACAAAATTATATTTCACCTAGTGAGAAAGTTTTTCAACAAGCAATAAAAAACTATATAGTTTTGTGACAATTTTAGAAATTATCCTTTACCCCGAACATTTTTTTACAAAATATTGGCAGTGCCATTTCATGCCATAAATAATAACAATTAGGACGTTTTATTGATGTACGTGTGTAATAAATGTGAATCATGGTCGTGGTTGCTAAAAAACTGGAATGGACGCATATAAATCACATTTGGAATTGATTGCTATTGCGCTTCGGCGATTACCATGCAAATGGATCGGTTGTAAATAAAAACAAATAGCCGTATTGTTAATCCTAACTGTCTAATTATTTAAGCGAAATGAAATGTTTCAAATTACTCTCTCAATATGAAACACTATACCTATAAATTTTAATTCGATATAGTATACAGGGTGAGTCATCGAAGTGCCCGTCTTTGATATCTCCCTTATCGTTAGAAATTCAGCATTAATTTACTAATTAAAGTTGCTTGACTGGATATGCATAATGCAAAATTATTTTTATACCGAGTGTTAACCACCAAACTTGGCCATAGGAAAATAGCATTATGGAGAATTTTAATTGATTATAATACATTGCCATGACATGTTATGTAACGTCATGTTGACAGATATAATTTAGTTGCGTCATGAACATCAATAACTATTCAATTGAAGAAAGAGTATTCATGATTCGAACTTTCTATTGTGGTAATAGTTTGAGACGAGTTAGAGATTTATTTGCTGTAAATTTCAATAATCGATATTTACCATCCAAATCTATCATTCAGAATTGTGTAAAATAATTAAAAAAAAAAAAACGGACCGTGTCGCTTCAAAGTCAAAAGGAGGCAATAAAAGAGAATCAAATATTGAATTTGGCTACAGTAGCGGAGGATTCAAGAAGAAGTACAAGAACAATAGGGAAAACATGTGATGTAACATCAACTGCTGTTTGGAAAATCTTGCTAAAAAATCTATATCATCCGTACAAATTTCAATCTCACAAAAAAATCTTAGACTCCGACAGAGATAGCAGAACATTTTTTATAAATAAATTCAGAAGAGACACTTTCTCTTATCAATTTACGATACTGACGAATGCTTCTTAATAGACCTAAGCGCGAGCATTAAAAGTTACGAAACGTGCGTCTTCTTTTCGTAACTTTGATTTTATTTATTTTAATTGAATTCGATCGATATACTAAAAAATTGAAATAAAAAATTCCAAATGAGATATAAAACAAATCGGAACTAATCCAAGGCGAACATTGAATCGAAATCAGATTGTATGCTGCTTCTGGGCGGTCGGTTAGTGTTTCCAGTTTTCCCGGTTCGAGAATTCTCACCCCAGCCCCCCTTAGCCGTCCCACGAATTGAATGAAAACACCGAATCCCGTCCGCTTGAACTGCCTGGAATAACGCCCGAGAGTGGATTTGATTAAAACCAGATACGTCAATTTGGACTGCGATTTAACGATAAGTAACCCTCCAAGAGTCTCTGCCCACCCGATAACGCGTTCGGCGGTTTTCCGTATTCGGGCGACGTTGCTCCGCTTACAACCACCCCCCGATTTCCATTTAAAGCTCGCAACCCCTCGGTGTCTGTGCCCGTTCTGCATTGTCTCTGCGTTCTATTATTTTTTGTAAATTTATTTTCGGAAATATGTTCAATTTATTTCAACTAAAACATCTTATTTTAAGAATTATTTTTAATATATTTTTAAATTGTTGAACTTAGGTAAAACAAAATTCAAATTTCACTTAATAACAAGGATGATTGAGAGGATTTTAAGGACAAGGAGAGATGAAATGAAGAAATTTTTTTGGGTGCCAATAAAGAAATTTTGTAATGAGAAAAATCACTCTTTGTAGGCTTTCACGACCAGTATTATTCGAATTGTTGATTTCTGAGCTATTATGCCGTGCTCTGTTGGAGTTTAATCCAAACATTTCGCTGATAACTGTAGTCGGCATCTTCAGTGGATCCGTGGTCAAAGGGCGTATGAATTCTTTGATGTCTCCTCGGTAACTGATGTAATAATAATTCGTCTATAATAATAACGAACACAAACATCCATGTGCCCGGGACAAGTATATTTCGTTTAGAAATATCTTTTGTCTAGGTGGGATTCTAACCCGAACTCGCAGACAGGTGAATTTTCAAGACAAATGCATTGAACGCTCACCCACTACCACTTACGTTGCCATTTAGAATTCTAAAATGAAGTATACGTAGTTCCTTTAGAAAGTTGTAGCTTTATTCACAAAATATATTTTGGCGATGAACAATATTTACCTTCTGCATGCGATTTCAAGTTGCAGGACGACGACGACAGGATCAAACACACGAATCTTTCTTTTTTCTTTTTCTATGACCATCGTACCGAAAAACGACATTATAAGTAGGTTTGAGTGTACACTCGCCTTAAGTATATATATATAATATAAAATATCTTTATTGGCAATACATATTACATGTATTATAAGATAATAATAACAATAATATTAGTAATATGATATTCGGGGTAACGGGTAACATTAAGTTTAACATATACGTTATTAATTAAGACTGTTATTCCTTACTTCACTTTTTATGTTGGATGTAAACTCGAAACTATACCGTTATTAATTAATTTCACATTTTATGAATGTTATCTTTTAAATTAGCTGCTTAGACTGTGGGGATATTAATTAACGTACATATCAACTTTAACATATTTCTTACAGAACAGCCCCGATAATATAATATGCACTACAATCGGCTATCGGCCAACAGCATTTCTGCTACGGTTCACACTTTTGTTGTAGGGAATATTTAGATATTAGGATATGGTGTTATGGATTAATATAAGCTAGACTGCATGAAGCAGTTTTAAATTTAAGAATATTGTTATTTATGGGAATACAGAATTGGGTGAGTATTTGGAGGTTGGATTGTTTTGTGAAGAATTTATCTGATAGGTAAAGAATGCGTTCGGTAATAGGCATCATATTGGTTCGGCTGTTTGGATGCTATTAGATGGATTATGGTGTGGGTTAGGTGGATGCCGGATTTTTGTAAATGAGCTTTGGGATGAACTTTCACTCACTTGGATGTTGTAAAGAGTGAGTTGGATTGGGAGATGTGGTAAAATGATTGAATTCGTAGTCTAACAAGGGTCTGTATATAATTTTGTAAATTTTAGTACCGTTATTTGTTGAGATACCCTGATTTCTCTATGTTAGATAGGGGATGTGTTTAGCCCTAGCAATAATTTTGTTTTTAATTATGGCAGTGTGTTTTTTTTTAAATTAAGTTTGGGGTCAAATTTATACAGATGTATTTAATTTGGGATGTCGGGGGACCGTGTTTTATTAAATAGCAAAAAAAATAATATCTTTTAATTATTATCAACAATTCTAAATATTTGATTAATTTCACACTTATCCCGCAGTGAAATATTATGAATAGGAGATACGACCTAAATTAAATACTTGGTTAATTTAAAGAGTATCTTCCATTCATATCAATAATTCGGCCACCAAGACACATAATTTCCCACAAATATTTGCCTAATTTCCGTTTTAATGTCACTTTTAATACTTAATTCTACCGTAAGCCACATCGAAGGAAAAAAAGTCACAGCGAAGAAAATGCAGACAATATCATTGCTAACAAGATAAAAATAGAGCTCGAAGGTTTGTAGGGCGCTTCGACGGCAAAGGTCATTCGCGAATAGAGCTCGAACAAAACTCCAATAGACAGAGATGGAGGAAACTATCAACGTGTGGCCAGACAAAATACTCTCCCCAAACCCGACCATAGGGAGACCAAAAAACTCCTAAGACACTCCTGATAACACACCAGAATTTTAACCGGATGTATTACCGGGCACTACTGCTTTCTGAAACACCTAATAATAATGGGCTTTAAAGGCCTATGTTGAGGATGGAACGAATAAATGGAAACAACAGGGCATATACTTCACGAATGCCCAGGACTCTCAAGCATAAAGAATTCCTCGAGTCCTTGCTCGTGCTCCAAAATCGAGAAGATCCCAGCTGCAGATTGACCCAAATACTGGAAGTGGCCAGGCTGACCGACTGGGTCTAGCCACTTGGATGGGAGGCACTACAATGGGCCGGAGATTATGGCCCAAGTGAGCGCGTCATACCTCATCATCCCTCCCAAAAATTCTTAATCCTCAATTCTACAGTAAACATCTTTTAATATCACTTTCATTTATTAATTTTGACTTTAAAGTCACTTCCTTGCCTAATTTCGACTCTAAAGTCAATTTTATTACCTAATTGTGAGCATAAAGAAACTCTTTGTTACTAAATTTAACTTGTATTTGCTTATACTTGGGTTTAAAGTCACTGAAATCATTCTCATTACTTAATTTCGACCTTATGAGTCTCTATGAAATTGCCCTTGCCTTTTATAATTTGAAATCATTAATCACTTTTGCTTTGTTTGTATAACTGAATATTTTTATTAGTAACTATAGTTTTGACGACATCATCGCACCATTATTAATCTGCGAATTTAATAATGACGCGTTAATGACTATTTATCTTTTAAAATTGTTGTCAAATTGTTTCATCAATTCAGAGTCTTCAAAGGTTTTTGACCTTCCGTCACGTCGTCTATATCTATACCGTCTTTGACGCGACGAAATCAATCATGGTGCGTTGTTTCACTTAAAGCAGCATCTACGTAAAAAATTTGAATTTTGTGATGTGCTTCAGCCGCTGTTTTTTTCCGAATAAAAGAATAAAAGCAACACTTCCCGCAAATGACGATTAATTGGCACAAAATCAGATATTTTCACACAACCAAAAGTATGACACAACAACAAAATCTCTAATATGTCAAAGCAGATTGTTTACAACATGTCCAAGCTTGGATCATGACGATGTCGTTATGTTACAAGCCATCAACACTTACTACTATAGCCATCTCTTGAAAAACAACTTAGTAGCTTCATCCTAAACATTTTTTTACGAAATATTGGGTGTGCCTTTTGCCTTTTTTCGAATTTAAAATTACTGTATGTCATTATCATTGCCTTATTTCGACTTTAAATCAACTATTGTTACATAATTTTTATTTTTAAAGCCACTCTTATTGTGTAATCTTGACTTAAAAAGATGCTCCATTTTTTAAAAGTAATTCTTAAAGTAATTGATACTTTGTTTTCAAATGCAGCATTTCACAAAAAATAAAGTTTAAGTCACTTACTTTAAATCTTGAAGGGACATCCCTGTCTAAATACACCTTCATTTGTCGTTTCTTATTAAAGGGGTGAGCATACCTGAAAAGATAAAACAAAAATTATTATTATTACGAAAATCAAAAGGTTATATTCAGTTTTGTTTTGTAAAAAATCTATAAAATTCCATAAACATTTTTTAAAGCATATTTTCAATATAGTTGCAGCAAAACGGCTACGTACCTATTGGAAAATTCAATTCTGAAAGAAAAAATCAATGTCCGATGAAAATATTTGGTTCAAAAGTTATGACGGTCCCCAGTTTGAAAAATACTATTTTGAGAAAAACGCTTTTGAAGTATCTCGTTACATTTTTTGCAGTTTAGTTAAATATACATCCGGTCTGCGATTGTTATATAGAGGGCATCATCGATTTTTTTGCTGCCATAGACGACTGGTGGGCATCTTTGGCAGCTTCTGCCATCCGCAACTCTGCGCGCTCGAACCGCTCTTTCTCTGTTTATGTACAGAAATTGTACCAGATTGGTGATAATTTAAGAACGACGTTTCAGGCGAATATAAAATAAAGTCTATAATAAAATAGATATCCCAAAGAACATATTGAGCGAAAAAAAAAATCGATTTTTTGAAAATTATTTAGAGGTTTTAAGGGGATATATCGAATTTGAAAATAATTAATAAATTATTCGCTCTATAGCTATTGTGACAATTTATTTAAAACATATACTCCTCGGACAAATACTCTGCCAGATATTGAACTTCATAATGCACACTTGCTGTTGCATATAAATGAGGTGTTGCATAATGCAACAATTTTTGATTCGAAAATGTTTAATGCAAATAACAAAAACAAAAAAATACGTAGTGAAAGGCTATATTTTTTGCCGAAAAACTATTAAGAATGAGCGAAGCACTCACGTCCGTTGCCGGACTCGATCATTTACAGAGGAGATTACAGTCGCGACGGTACGTTTTATTAATTTAATAACTTTGAATTAAATAAAAATTATTTGAAAATAATTAATAAATTATTTCCACTTTTAGCTCTGTGACATTTTAACTTACGTTACGTAAGTTCATTAAACAAATGCACATTAAAAAACTACTTCCCGAGCTAATACCCCGCCGGAGATTGAATTACATAATGTACACCTGCTGTTGCATATCAATAAAATTCAATGTCCAGCGGTGTATTTGTTCGAGAAGTAGTTGTATTAGTTTGCATTTGCTTAAAGTACTTACTTAACGTAAGTTAAAATGTTACAGATAAAATATTTTAAAATATTTTTTTATTTAGTTTATTTAAACAAATGTAACCAATTGAATGAATACTCTTTTCTAGTTATATCGAGTGTATAACAAAAATCGATGCTGAAGTTGGCATTGGAAATCTGAAGTCATGTCTGAACTAAAATCACACGCTGTAATCTTAGTACAGACATGACTCGAAACTTCCAACTTCGTCGTCGATTTTTGTTATACGCTCGATAAACATATTAAGGAGTTCAACAATTAATTGTGTTTAAACATATTTATGTATCTAAAATGATCCGTTTTGTATTATCCAGAATAAACTACTGCGGAGTATAAATTAGACTTCCTTATATTCCCTCGGAAGGAGAGAGTCTGATCAAACATTGACTGAGTGTACCCGGATTTGCCGTTGCCCGCAGATTGGGTTCGGGCAGGAGGGGGTGTTTGGGCCCAGGACCCACTCCATCGTGAAATATAGAGCTATGTGTGTTTATGTATGTATGTGTGGGTGAGCCTCTCTTACTATGTGTGTGCTGTATATTTGTGATACAACACTGCACCAAGGCACACATGGCCGGACCATATTAATTATCAACCCGTTTAAATTGCCGCCTTAATTAATAACGATCCTTGTTTGTGTTTTGCGGACTCGCTTTGCGAAACTGAAGTGCTTAAATATTATTATACTGACATGAGCAATGTCGTCTTAGTCGCAATTCAAAACATATAAATATTTTATTAGAGAGAGAAAAAAAACAGACAACACCGTGCAAAATATATTTTTAATAAAAAGCATAAATTCTAACCTAAATTATAAGTGTTAGACTAAGTCAGTAAGGCGTATGATAATGAAATCATTGTGAAAGAGATGGCGCTTGCGTCTTCTTTCATTTACTAAAATTCTGTTTATTTAATTTAAATTAACAAACGGTATGTCCATCCATATTAATACCAGCAGGTTTTAAAAATAATAACTTCAACACATTCCTCTCCCTCTTACCAGTTATACATTCGCTATTTTTATTTAACTGCAGTTAGTTAAACTGTACTTCATGCGGACGTAGATTGCTATTACAAACGTGCTTTATGTAGATGCATATTACTGGAACGAGCGTGGGGATTAAAGGGCGGAGGGAAAACGGGCATTCAGATTTATTCGAGTGCGCTCAAAGGCCGCGGCAAAAACACGGCCCCGGCAAAAACCGGGGGCCCGATTGCGATTACAGGCGATATACACCATACACTCACACAAGCGTAAAAGGTAGTATTTTGTTGAATCTGTGCAGGACGGGCCCCCTTTCGAGACAAGAACTAAGGACCACGCATGTCCGTCCTGTCAACTGTAATGTTAACCCCCTCGTTTCTACCGCGCGTTTGATCTTCACATGCAGGTTAATTATGTCCGAACTAGTTATATGTGTTTATTCATGGGTAATTGTACCTTTATATTAGTTCGTATATTTTATAGAAAACACTTGTTTCTTAAAGCAAACGATTGTATTCCCCAATTAATTTTAATATATATATAAATATAACATTGCCGAGCATATATATTTTTAAAATAATTAAGGATTAAAATAATTGGGCTCCTCATCATGTAATACCATCTCATTCTACATACTTTACAACTTTATTTCCAATGTTATTGAAATGATTAGATAAATAACAACCCCACAATTAATTCGTAAAGTTGACCAATTTGAAATGACTAAAATACGGTGGAAAATGCGCTGCACAAAATAATTTATATTACAGTTACTTTTAGAGATAATGATCTAAATTTATATTATTTGAATGAATATGTACATTGTACTTTAAACTGCCACAAGACTTCTTAAAGTATCTTTTAAAATAATAGCAATATTAGTGTTTCTATAATTCTCCATTTTATAAATGATTTCTCAACTTTGGAAAGGTTCAATTATTTTTTGGGGGATTAGCTTCAAATTTAATTGACACCATGATAATCTATAGGCATTTTTTTATAAAACCATCTGAAATTAATATGAAAGTTAACCAATTGAGATCCGTAATTTTACAATGAAGCGCTTGAAATTACATCGATTGCTTTACCGATACTATCAAACGTGCCAACACTCAGCAACCGATTTGGTGCTTCGGTGTAAAATCACGTGCGCTAGGAATTAAAAAAATCATATCTCCCTTAATTGGGTTGACTTTATCATAAATTTGACATGGTCTTATAGATAAATATCTACAGATTTCATTTTCTACCTTTCATAGATATTTTTTATCACATTTTCGTATACTCATCCAGTGGATCCATTCATCTTTCTCACTCCCATAAAACACACACCTTCCACCTTGCATACACTTCCTCCACCTATATCTTCTCTCCTCTTTCTTCATTCCCACATCTGAATCACGCTAACAAATGCTTCTCGCCCTCTCTTAATACATTAAAATAAAGCAGCAGTTTTTTATTTATTTCTTAATAAAATATTTCAGCCATCAGGCTATGACAAGTATATATTCTAGTCCATTTTTTTTTCGATCTGGTTGTCGAAGGATGGGTGATATTTGATGATGAAATATTTTAAATCTGGGAACGCGGCCCTTGCCGCGCGTGTTCCCTTCATGAAAATAATCTTCTTGAGGTTTTAAGGTCCCGTTTGTCAAAAGTTCTGGCATTGTAGATGTTGGTTAGGGATCTTTCGTCACGGCTGTTATAGCTGGTCCTTCGAAGTTGAACATCGCTCGGATCAGCCCTTGCTGATCGCGGTCGTGCTCTCTACTGGAGACGACTCACTGCTCCTCTCGAGCCCAGCTCCTAATCCTCGTAATCAAACACCAACCTGGTCAGTGTCCTTCATTGATCGCACGGTTGGTGTTCCACAGTCGAAGTTCGGTGAAGAACTCGCAGCGGTCTTGTGAAAACTTAGACATATTTGTAGCTAGGGCAGTAGTTTTTTTATATTCTTTTGACGGAGATACAGCTCAACTTCTCCCGGCCTTTTTCCAAAATCTAATTTTAGTTTTCCCCCTCGCTATTTACTATCTTACAATTACTCCTGATAAACCCACTTTTTTTTATTCAGCCAATCTCTCTTTATCATCCAACTGCCATACCTTTAACCTGGAACTCCATATAATACGCATACCACGGTTCTTTTGCCAATCTCTCGTCCTCTAGCTCACTCACTTTTCTTTCAAACGAAGAGAGGGTGGCGACGAAGAGAGTGGTAACTCCTGTAATACTATATAATTTGGTGTCATCCTCTCAAGCACTAAAAAACTCTTTAAGTATTGCAATTTTGCTCTCTCCATCATATCATTTCCACTCATTCCCCATATTTTCGACGCATACAACACAATCGCCATAATACCCACCGTGCCATTTTCATACTCACATTCTGTCCCAATAGATCGTCCCATACACTTCCCATACGCGCCATAGCTACTCTCACCTTCCTACATACAAAACCAATGTATCGATCACTCCTGCCACTTTAAGCAAACATATAACCCAAATACTTAAACTCTCTCACCCGCTTTAATTTTTCGCCCAGCCACTTTATACGATGGTATGTATGAAGACAAAGTGGATGCACTTTTTCTTCTTCACATTAACAGTTGTTAAATAAACACTGGCGACGAAGTTGGCAAAACTTATTGAAATCGAGTGGGCATTTACTGACTTATATTCTCACTGCTGCCACTATGAGCAAACACATAACCCAAACAAATACTTAAACTCTCTCGCCTGCTTTAATTCTTCGCCCACCCACTTCAGTTCTTCTGCTTTCCTTCGACCATCCCCATTCATACATACCATTCACTTTGCCTTCTTCACACTAACAGTTGTTCAATGAACACTGGCGACGAAGTTATTGAAATCAAGTGGAACACTTACTGAGTTATACCTTCTTCTTCCCTGTCTGGCTAAATTGAAGTCGACTGTATTGGATTCTCTTGAATGTTTTTCCTTGATTAAGATTCAACCATAATTTTTAACGAAAACCAAACAACTGTCTCGACAGACGTTTCGCGAGGAAGTGATAAAGTATCCCCAATAGAATAAAAAGGCTTTGTCAACGTAATTAGAAATTAACTATATATGGCGCGAAAATTAAACTATTTATATACTTAAGATTCAATTTACCACACAACGAAATAATTAATTTAAAATCCCGAAATTAGATAAATGCACAACTTATGCAAACAAATTAAATAAATTAATGAATATAAATAGATTCACTTGTTCACAGTTATTTAAATAATTAAATAAAAATTATTTGAAAATAATTAATAAATAATTTCCACATTTAGCTCTTTGACAATTTGACTTACGTTACTTAAGTACTTTAAACAAATGCACATTAAAAAAAAAATTCTCGGGCGAATTCCCCGAAACACGTATCTGCAGGTGGTCTTATATTAAGTAACGTTATCTTTTGTTTTTTATATTGAATTTTTCTCGGATAAAAATTTGTTGCGTGATGCAAAATTTTATTGATTTGCAACTACAAGACTACATTATGTAATTCAATATCTAGCGGAGTATTTGCCCGAGAAGTAGTTGTTTTAATATGTATTTGTTTAAAGTACTTACGTAAAGTAAGTCTCATTTTCGCAGAGATAAATGTGGAAATAGTTTATTAATTATTTTCAAATCATTTTTATTTAATTAATGAATTTTGAACAATAGTTAATCATCTGTTGCAAAATACCTCTCAAGCCTTTCTTTTTCATTTCCTTCCATTCACTCATACTCTTAGTAGTAATGACTAAGAGTCATCCGCATACGCTAAAGTCCACACTTTTTTGCTACCCACTAGCATTTCCACAACCTAATTTATTTAGTGCATATAAAAAAAGTAAGAGAAAGGAAAGCAATTATCAATTAAATAATCCATTGGGCGTTTATATAACATTGATTAATGAAAGCAGTTTTATTAGGATTTTACCTTTTTATTAAAAAAATATATTGAACAAAGGATATATTCGCACTGCGGACATTTTCGCAAAGAACGGCATAATTCAGCCGATGCTCAGCGGATAACGATCGCTAGTCCAGAAAGTAGGAAACGACCAGTAGCGCCGGTAGGGTGGGAAAACGATCCCGGAAATGTCTCCCGCCCACGTGATTCCGCGGCACGTTTTGAATAAATACTGCATCTGCACTAAAGCGACACGCGACAATTTCGCTTCGCCGAGCTGAGATATTCCAACATTTATATCACTTTGTTTTTCTGTTTAATACATAAAATAAATGTCTTCGATAATTTTATCCCATTAGGAATGAAATTGTTAAAGGGAGGATTTTAAAATTAGCAAATGAGTTTGAATCTAACTTAAAATTATACTTAGATAAATTATTAAATTAAGTTAAATCTTAGTATAATAAGACATACACGTTGTCCCCTGAAAATTTGAATATGAGCAATGTAATGTAAAGTGTTTGTATAGTATCTCAATTATTATTATTATTAATAGCCTTGGTTATTACTGCAATATGCATTTCAATTTGACTTACATAGCTTCAAAATATTAACAAGTGAACAGAAAACTCGAATTGTTAATGTTGCGGTTTAGTGGAAAGAGATAGGCTATATAGTAAAATGGAAATAATCGTTTGAAAAAAGAGCCATTCTTTTGGATTTAATAATATAAATATGTATTTACATTTTTGTATCTACCAAGTATAAAGTATCAGTCTAAATAAAAAATAAATCGTTAATTTTCGTGTATTACGTTAATTTACTAGTTCAAGTTAGAAAAGACAGTTTTAAGATATAATGAAATTAATAGGTCACGTCTGCTAAATTATTTGAATGCAAAATTTAGTGAAATACTTTAAATTTTTATTGCACAAATTTTTATTAGCAAAAATATAATTTGAAATTTGCGATAAATTTGATAAATTTTCATTGTTTTTCACACGAACTAAACTTTAAAATAATTTTTAATTCATCTGACGAAATTCATGCTTATTTTAAGATTACTTTAATGTATAATGCAATATTGTTCATTGATCACAACAGCAATTTAACTCGAATTAGTGATTGTCAATATTTATATATCTATCTATTTCGTCTAAACCTCACCTTTAAATGGTGTTATGGATGTCCTTCCATGAATGAAATCGCAAATAATTTCTTTATTTTGGCATACGATATCACTGTAAACACCAATTCGGTCTACCATGGTAAACATTTGTTTGAAGTAATTGGTTCTGTAAATCCACCATGAAAGTGCTCAAAGGAATGGACGCATCAAAGCGAAATAGCTGAAAGCGGTAAATTATGGTTTATAAAATAATGACAGAAAATGGCACGTTATAAACAAGGGATCTTTCCCGTTGGTCAGTCAATTAGAATATGTGACTTAGCTATACAAAAAACGAGCACGATAACTAAATTTGAAATGCATAAATGCCCGTATTCAAAATGTCAGGGGACTACGCGTATAATATTTAGATTAATTATTCAAAATTATGAGTCAAAGACTCTATTTAGACCAAGGAAGGAATTTAAAGACAAAGTAAGAGATGAGGTAGATATAAAAGGAATAAAATGGGAACAAGCAAGAAAACTCACACAAAACAGAAAGATGTGGCGAAAAACATTCACACTACAAACTCTCACCTCATACTGAAAATTAGAGACACGCATATACCAATGTTAAATAATACTAAATAAATAATATTCAAAATAAATTAATTATGACACATTTTCAATATATATGAGTGGAATAATATCATACATTCAATTAAAGTATTTAATTTTGAATTCTACTTTAATTACATACGAAATAATTTATATATCATAAACAACCCTGGATGTTATTTCAAGGAATAATAAACAACCCTTCCTGACTTTCACCACTCACAGATGTAATTACATAAATATTTAATACCCTCACGCTAAACTTCCACGTAAAAGTGTTATTTTACAACATAATAATCTCAACTATAAAAACTCACGCGACTGAATAAAGCAAGAGGGCAAAAAAAAACGAAAAAAATAATAAACTAACGTCATAATATAAAACAGTGGATTTAAAATGAAAACGATCCGAGTGGAGCGGAGCGGAGGCAGGAAGCGAACAAAGGCCGGTGTTTCGCGCCGGGCAAAAGGATTATTAGTATTCAACTCAGCGCTGATTTAATTAAACGATATATAAAATAATGTGTTTAGGGCCGGAATTTATGCGGTTTTTATGTTAAAACGGCGCTGCTCCGTGCATTAGCCGAGAACCCGGGCTATTTGTAAATAAAATCTTATCGCGAAAACTCCCGAGGAATGTTTCTTATAAAGCCGTTTAGCATATTTCACCCCGCAGATGGTTAACGTTTATATCTCCGACTAGATTACGGTTAATAATGAGATGTGTGCTTACTTAAGTAATATACACTCGTACTTCTGTATTTTATTATTATTTCTTGTTTATGTGAATTTTTAAAACTAACATCCATAAGTCATTCTTTAGGAAAGACAATTCTTGGATAGCCAATTGATCGATTAAAATTATAATTTTGATTCAGCAGTCTTATTTATTTATTAAATATTTACAAAAATATACATTTTTTATTAAATTAAACTTGTAAATTATATTCACTTAAATAAGTTTCGTAAATCTAAACGAAGTGAATTTAATTTACAAGTTTAATTTACTAAAAAAAAGTATAGGGCAGAAAGACCTATGGTCGATAGCCCATGATAGACTATTAATACAACTGTACATATTGTTATTATAAATTTTGTAAATTTTTGTTATCATGTTGTCTCAATAAAAAATATTGTATATATAAAAAAACTATAAGTTTTTTTGTAAATATCAAGAATTGATAATGGACGAAAGTAGTTGAAATTAAAATAAACATAAGTAAAACTAAACCAAGTGAAGTTTATTTGCAAGTTTAATTAATTATTAATGTTTTGCCAAGTGATTAATGAGAAAAAACGTGTCCGATATATATTTTGAAATATCTGTTCACCAGAGGCTACTAAATATAAAGGGCGAAATGTTGGAATGAGGAGTTCGAAATCTAGGAGTCTACTCGGAGTCCGTGTGGGAGAATTCATTCGCCTACGAATCATCGTGACAGAAACATCTCCCATTCACAATCATATTTTTACATAATTTGGAATATTATTTTCATATAAATAAAATAATTTTACTTACAATAAGTCTTGTAAGAAAAATTAAATATTTATCATCATAATTACACGCAAAAATAATTGTTACAATTTATTTTGCTTGCAACAAAGCAGTGTAGGAGTCGAGCAGGCGTTCCAAAGCCAGGTATGCGTATGCATCTCGTTGTCTTCTTCAATCCGATATTCCGGTCTGTATATTTAGTAGGCTATGGTTTTACGGTGGGAGGTGTGTACCAATGCACAACCACGCATATGCCACGTTGGGCTTCTAAGAAAAGAGTCTCTTAATATGTATAACATTTTCTTAAAAAAAAAGATGGCAATATTTCATCTTCATTTAAATCTAAAACTTGGAACTTATATGCATTTATAAGATCATAGAAAATATATACGAAATTCAGCTGCAAAAGAATTACGATTACATCGCGTATCACAATCTCTCCGAAGATAAAATTATTACACGACCCTCGGTATGGGTTTATGCCCCGGAGATCGCGTGCCAGGAGTACACTGGGATATCAAAGGAGAATAACCGAGAGAGATGAAGGGAAAGGGAGAAAGAGAGAAGGAGAGAGAAAGACTCTTGGTCATTACATTCAATACACACGACTCGTTTTGAGAGGATAGTAGGAAATTCTGATCGGTATTCACACAACACACGGGCTTACAAGTTGATCCTGGCAGATCCCTATTTCCGCAAGTAATTCCTCTCCTGCCCTCCGGTCACTCCTTGCACAAGGATATCGATCCAACTCACGCTCCTCTTTAAGTACGACCAAATGCACCCGGCCCGCGGGAGGGAATTTTCCAATCAACTTTTATTAATCAGGTTCTTGCACAGGGTCTTCTTTCTCGTTCACATCACGTCGGCTCATTTATTACTTTTAAATTATTTCAATTGAAATCACGGAAAAACAAACATAAATTGGAGCTTTAATAAAAAGCTGCATAAATGCAATTAAATAAAATTGGGCCAATTATATAAAATAATAAACGATTTAATTAAAAAATAAAACAATTATAAATAAACTCATTCTACGTTCGAGCTTTATACGCGTTTTTTTTTTGTATAATTAAAATCCATTCAAATAAATTAAATTAACGTTCAATTCATTATTTTTTTTTAATTTGTTAACAAAATTTCGATTTATTTTACATTACATAAATGGTAGTATACATTGCAGTATTTAACTTATTTGCTTTTATTATTTTTATAAGTTTAAAACACTACCGTATTAGTAAAAAATATACTTTTCATATTTTAGTGCGGAATCAAAAACAAATGTTGGGTTCCTATTGGTAGAAATAAACCCTCTGTATATCAATTTAAACTCCTTAAATTCAGGATATTTAATTAAAATTAAAACACTTCGGCCATTTCACTTTTTTTTATATTTTCTCCAACTAATTTCGAACAGGCCACCTTCAGGGAGGAATGAATGCTGGTCGAAAGTAGTCGGAAAAAATATGAACAAGTGAAACAAACCAAGGGCTTTAATTTTAATTAAATATCCTGAATTTATTAAAAAAAATCTCAAAAAAAAATCTTAAAGTTTATAACTTCGTTAATACGTTTTTAGATCTATATAATTGATTGATCTTTTGAAATAAGTTTTGTCGTTTACATAGAACCACAGAAAAAAAAAGTAAGCAAGAAATAAAAAACCACGCCACTTTTTAATAATCGAATGACTAATTAGGCGAACCTTTTAATACTTTAAAATATTAAATAAAAGTAATTTGAAAATAATTAATAAATCATTTCCACATTTAGGTCTGTGACATTTTGACTTACCTAACGTAAGTACTTTAACAAATGAACATTAGAACAACTACTTCCCAGGCAAATACCCCGCGCCGGACATTACATTAAACTACATAATGTACACCTGCTGTTGCATTATGTATTTAAATATACGGCGGGGCGTTTTCCCGGGAAGTAGTTGTTTTAATGTGCATTTACTAAAGTACTTACGTTACGTAAGATAAAATGTCACAGAACTAAATGTGTAAATGATTTATTAATTATTTTCAAATCATTTTTATTTAATTTATTAAATACCTGTGACCTAGTGAATTAATACTCTTTCCTATTTACTTTAAAATATTTAAATTTACATCATCTATAGTATGGAGAGATCAAAAAATCATTTAAACAATTATTATTCCTGTAACATACATTTTCCTGGATATATAATTAAATATAAGAAAATAATTTTGTATCCGATCGATAAGACATTCCTGTTTCTCTAAGGGATTAACTCGCACTACCGACTAAAAAAATATTTTTTTGTTACTTAAAATTTTGTCAGAAATCATTTAAGTATATTTTTTGCAGGAATAGATTAACTTAAGCGATTTAAATTATAAGTTAGATTATAAATGGAACAAAACTAGTAAAATATGCCTACTCTGTTGTAAAATTTAGCACAATATATCAATTAAAAAATATATACACTTGGCTGCATTCAGATTTGTTGTACGTGTATGTATTTGAAAACAAACACATATGCGAGTGTGTGAGTTTGTGTACATGGAGCGACCACTAATATCAGTCCGAGTTAACTAGTAGCATTCCCTCAAGACCGGCAGTATGTCCGGCCTAATCTCACGGACTCTAAACACGGATAAACCCTTCCACCGCCAACCATTGTTCGCAAGTAATTCACTGTGGATTGCGGATTCTCTCTGTGCATACAACTCTTGGGCCGTGTTATTGTTCGCCTGGTTTATAACAACTAGGACTAGGACTTGGATGAAATAATACTCCTCTATTTTCAACTTATTTGTTAAATTTTCTAGAAGTGGAATTTCATATGAAATTTTAATTGTACAATTGACTTTTATAATAAAAAAAAACAACTATATTTTAATAATAATAATGAATACTTTGCTTTGCTTGCAACGCAATATTGAGAAATTTTTTTTTTACAATTTTGCTTGTCATGTCAAAGTTGCAAGAAACCGACACGCGACACACAGTAGAGTATTTCCCAAATCTGGGCAGCTATTTCAGGAAATCCGTCGTATAGAGAAAAAGTAAATAAAATACTAAAGCTATGTCATTAGGGTTATGTAGTACGTGGTTTTCCTAATTATATCAAACAATAGGCCGTTAAAGCATCATCAATTTGAATACAACAATTTGTCATATATATCACACGTCAACTATTTGGTCTCCCTACACTTCGAGCGCATGGAGGGTATACAAAGAAAATTTTTGCGATGCATAGAACTTAAAGACCATAGGATGATTGCTGATTTGTGTACTCTTTATAGTATTTTAAACTAATGACACTTGCAAATGACTACTGAATAAACAATTATTTAACACACAAGTAAAATGTGAGGTGTTGTGATTTGTTTTCTGTCAATACATGTTATTTTATTGTATTGTAATACTATATTCACTTTTTTATGTTATACAATTATCTTTTATATTTATTAAATGGTGATATACCGTTAATAAACATTATTATTGTTGTTGGCATTGGAAATCTAAAGTCTTAGTTTGACAATGATGCTCTATGCTTCGAAACTATAGTCACTAAAATAAAATAACAAGTTATACAAACAAAGTGAAAAAATGTTTTATTTAGTAATCTAAAGTCACGTCTGAACTAAAGTCACACGAGCACGTGTAAAGTACTGGTTCACTGAATGGTTTTTTGAGTTTAAGTGAAGTGTTTAATCACAAATTGAAAGACTGTTATTCCTTACTTCACAATTTATTTTTATGTTAGATGTACATTTCGAGACACAAAGTGCTCATTATCAATAACAACTTTTGTAAAGTACTGGTTGTCATGTTGACCGCAACCAGCATTTCACGCGTGTGATCTTATGACTCACATAAAAATTAATTAATTGTTAAATGGCTATCGTCTTTCTGCCGAAAATAATTAATAAACTACAAAAAAAATCACAGTAGCTAAAGAGAAAATAATTTATTAATTATTTTCAAATTATTTTTATTTAATTTATTTATATAACTGTGACCAAGTGAATAAATCCTTTTCCCAATTAATACCAATTTAGGCAAAATGCGTCTAACAAAATCCCAGACCATTGTCAGATTTTGGGGACCTTAATTTTTTTAACAAAATACTTGACCAAATTATGGAATTGCCACTAAATGTATTTAAATTATGAATTAAAAACTTCCGTGTACAGAAAGCCTATTTTAATATATGTGCATTTTTGAGCACATATGATTTACACATATAGATAGTATATAACTATATAACTAATATATAATTTACTTCACTTGTTTCACTTATAGTTACTGTCCGAAAATGTGTTTTTGTTATTATTTCTTTTATGTCTCTATATATGAATTTTTACTTATCGTGTGTTATCCTAAATGGAACTTTTAATTTTATTATCTTTATTCAGACAGCAGAATTACAATTCTTTACAAATATTTATATTTACAATACATATTGGTAGGTTAGTAGTCTGTCGACCGGAGGTCTTTCTGTCCTATTGTTATTATTATTATGTATTTAAATTTAAATTAAATCTATCATTGTAATATTGATGATCCGTTTAATAAATAAAAAAATGTCTTTTTTTTTTAATAAATAGATCAAATCTTTTTACAATTGCAAAGGAATCTAAAACTAAGATTACTGTTATTATTTATAATTTTACTATATTATTCTTATTATACCTATATCATATTGACCTATGTAATACAACTAGTGAATAACATCAATAAATTATTATTACTTTTTCAATAACTTTGTTAACTATTTGTCACGGATGTTTATTATTACCAATATTTAGTTATAGTTCTGTGAGTAGAAAAACTACCAAAATATCTTGAAAAGTTAGAGGATTTTTTTATACATGCCACTGTGCAACGGACCATTCGACTGTAATATGAATGACAAAGGGCTATTTTTTATGTAAATAAAAAAATGGATGATTTGATGTAAAACTACATCAATCTCGGCCATACACGTCCGTGTGGAATTTTAAATAAATCGATGCTATTTTTCGCAAATCGAATGTATACACATATCGTTATGTGTATGATAAATAAATAAAAATAATAAAAAAAACGAATAAGATATTTTATCCACAGTTGCTTTATAATACTTCAATTATACAAACAAGCGTCAATAATAATTACATTCATTACATAATTTTGACTTATCATTGTTTACCTATTGCATAATAACAAATCGTAAACAAAATTAATACTCCTTTTTATTAATCAATTTAAACGTCTAATAAAAAAGTTATCCTTATTCGCAATTCACTATAAATGGTTTAATTCCTTTATTTAAAGATTTTCAAGCAACGGAAAAAAATATGGATTCAGAACATGAATTTGATTTGACACCTCCGAAAGAAGTTGCTTCTCTCAACTTGACGCTGAAAAAGTTCCGTAACCTATTTCAACATTCTTACAATGCATTTTTTAATGGTAGAATAAAAATGCGCATTCTTTATTATATGCGGCAGCTTTCGTGTATTTCACTGAATTGTAAAAAAATAAATTCAACTCTGCATCATTGTCGCAGAAATATTCAATATTCAAAAGCACGCTAAATCATAAATTCTTATCATCTAGTATGTGTTTTATTTAATCGTAATTCAGCGGAATAACACGCCTTGTTAGAACAAACGAAAAAACATCTAAGCAATTACCGATAAATATATAAGTGTGCCTCAGGGATAAATTCTGGGCCAGGTATTATTTTTATTATACGTCAAAATTTAAAAAAGCACATAGAAAACAGAATTCATTCTACTTGGTCACAGTTATTTAAATATATTAAATAAAAATGATTTGAAAATAATTAATAAATTATTTCCACATTTAGCTCTGTGACTATTGACTTACTTACGTAAGTACATTAAACAAATGCACATTAAAACATCTACTTCCCGGGCAAATACCCTCGCCGGACATTGAATTACATAATGTAATCTGCTGCTGCATATCAATAAAATATTGCATAATGCAACAAAATTTTGATCCGAGAAAATTTTTATGTAAAAACAACAAAAATTATTATTTTCAAATCATTTTTATTTAATATATTAAAAAAGCACGCTTAAAATCGTTAAAAATATAGACATTAGAATATATGGCATAAGTGGAAGCTTCATTCTTAAGAAAATATATTTCTCCAGAAAATATTAATATGTTTTTTTC
The DNA here is from genome assembly GCA_963082785.1 of Philonthus spinipes. Classification (NCBI taxonomy): domain Eukaryota; kingdom Metazoa; phylum Arthropoda; class Insecta; order Coleoptera; family Staphylinidae; genus Philonthus; species Philonthus spinipes. The sequence continues at coordinate 13,031,036 of OY720302.1, forward strand.
CAATGCGCCCGATGATAGATTTCTTGCAACAAAAGTACGTTTTATATTATTTAAATCTATTATAAAAATACAGTAGTTTGTTTTATTGAGGTAAAATTAATGAAATTTAAGGATATAGATGATCTTAGTTCCTGTTATACCATCAAAGTACCTCAAGGTACAGTTGCTGATCATTTTTATAAAGTTGTAAAAAATATTTGTGCCTTATGAACCAATATCATTATGGAAGCTGATATTTTAATTTTAATAAAAAAAAAGTGCTTAAAATCTTCCCCGATATTAAAATCCCTTATTACCTGACGGTTTAATCTGTTTATACAATGAGCGGTACTCTCTTGAAAATACTGTATGAAGAGATTTGAGGAAATAATAAAATAATAGTTTCTAGCAATTATTTATTTATCCAACTAATATAAATAATTGCTAAAAAATATTTTGTGAAACAAACCAAGTGTTTTTATTATACCTTTAATATCACTTTAATAATGTTTCATCAAGTGATAAATGAGAAAGTAATTCAATTGTTTAAAATGTTTAAACTTTCTCGTATTTTTCTTTTTTTTTTGCATAAAAAGGGATTCTGTTTTATTTTTACCTCAATGAGTTTAAAAAATGGCTTCTATAAATGTGTAATTTAAGGTTATACTAGATTTAAAAGTAAATTTTATACATAGATTATTGTTATTCCTTTTGAGAGTTCAGTGACTCGTGTTTAGAGTTATTTTACGCTTTGTGAATCCAAAATGCAATAATATATGCACGTGCGTGCGTTTCGTAGGAGGTTGTCACTGTTTGAGCCCTCCAGTCACATTACGGGGCACTAAACGGTCTATGTGACTCGAATGTAACGGCCGATGATGCCGCGCGGATTTGCATTTAATATAAATTTATTGTGGGCATGCATGGAAATCATGAATACGAACGGTTCGGTTTAATAAAGTCAATTAAGTGTTACATAAAAAGAGGACGTAAACACGCGAGCAGCGCTCGATGAACTACATGTTTCGCTTTAAGTTCGAGTTTCATGTCGGCAACTCAATTTAGCATTGGAAATTATAACGTTATACGGGTTATACAGGAACCGAGATTTTACTTACCTCCGACCCTTGTTTTCGCAAAAAAATAATTCGAACGTTTTATGGTGTGCGCTTAAATGGGACATGAGATTAGGATTGGAGTATCAGCTGAGGAATTACGGTTCGGATTAAATCGTTTTCATATTTTAATTACACACACGCGCCGAATGAATTTACTGCTCTAATTTAGAAAGTTTACTTTTCAAGATGGCAAGCAACACGCTGCGTATAATTGCAATTTATGCATCGAACCGAAGGTACGTCGCACCTGTGCTCCTTGAAATTACAAATCTTCTTGAGCAATAAATCAAACTCGTGTAATAAGATCAATCTCTTCAAAATTATTAATTAAAACTATGTACTCAATATCTCATTTTTTACTTTATATAAGAGGTAAGTTTTGTTTCGAATAAAAAATGGAAAATAAAAACATCTACACATACTCTAATTTTCACTTTATATTGTCGCACTACTATTTTTGGCAAGATTATAATTCCCTAAAGCCATTCTTAATTCACGTTGATGAATTTCCCTTCAATACATTACGGGTGTTTCATTCCACCGTCTTTTCAATTGTCAGAATACATGTTTAATTTCTCTCGTATGTTTACTAGTGCAATCTTCAGAATTAAGAAGATGATTTTCCAAAAATCTATTTTTTTTTTTTTGGTAATGTTTGGAAGATTTTGGTGCTGCGTGATATCAAATAACTTTCTTCTGGTTATTTTTTTTTTGGCTGTGGAAGGGGAAAATCCGTTTACGGATGTTGTGCCGGACTCCTCCCAGATTTTGTCCGGAAAACTACTGGCTAAAAACCCCTCCCACTTTACCGGCGTCGACTGCCAGTCTCATTGGCCGGTCTCTACCTAAAATAAAGTGACTAGCATATTAATATAATAGACCCTGGTCTTTACAGACATTACCACTAGTCAATATATTTGCACTAATCCTAATACCACAGAACACAAAGCCATATTTGTGAGGATTGTAGCAGGGTGTAAAGGCACTAATTCCAGAGTCCCAGACATTACAAAATACAAACAAAACTTAAACTTACAACATAGACTTAAAACTGTTATTAATAAATAAAATATAAAACCAACTTAACCTAAATACAAAAGAATATGAAACTTAACAAATTATCACAGTGAGACGACACTCAAGTTGTACAAATACCTCGATGTCGGAACCCTAAAACTTAACCTAAATATTCAGGAGCTGTAAAAGGACTCTGGAATGGACAATTCAAACAAAACCACATAACATAACCACAACGAAGCTAAATATATTTAAAAAAATAAACAATCGGTCGACGAAACAAACACAAAAGTCACACCGAAATTATAAAATGACTTTGATGCCACTGTACACGAAATGTAATAAGTTAACACGAAAGACACGGACAAATCGCTACAATCGCTTTAATAATCCCGCTTCCCGTAGAAATTTTTTACACGATTGTGCGGACCTCTCATTGTTCGTACGTATTTCCACCACAGTACCACAAAGTCTCTCAGCCTCATTATATGTCATCGTATAGGCTGGACATTCCAAGAGTAAATGCTCCACTTTTAATTGTTCGTGACATAGTTGACATTCTGGCTCTTCATCGCCGGTTAAAAGGTACAACTACAATCTATGTACAACCGCGGAGAGTCTGGGTATTCAGAAATAATTTTGTAAAAGCGTCTCCTTTAAACATGGGGATTTATATCGTTTTTTCTTTACTCAGGTCAAATCCAAGCGGCACCTAACATTTGGCATGAGCCATGGTGGTACCTGTATGAATCTAATCTCGAATACCCTTAGAAGACTTATGTTATCATTATCACTTTAAAAAACTTACAACACCAAAAAAAATACAAAACAAACTTATCGAAACAAACCAAATATGGAAATGAATTAATGTGTGTTTAGAATAAACGAAAATGCAATTGTTTTACTTTTGTCTTTTTCATGGCTAATTATTTTTTGGTCTATGGTAAAATTGAAAACGACTGTAACTCATTTTATTTTAAAAATAATTTTGGTTTGTTTCGATAAGTTTATTTTGTATTTTTTTTTTGTGTGTTGTAAGTTTTTAAAAAAAACTCACCCTGTATATATCTGGTGTGGACGCGACCAAGTATACATAGGTATTTTACATATACATTTTTTTTTTTAAATTCCGTTTTTCAGTTAAGTTCATTTTGGAGAAAAACTGAAGGAATTAAAATGTATTCAGAATTTAAATAGCTGTCTAAAATGATGCGTTGTTCGATTTTGGAATCTATGTATAAATAATAAATTAATTTTAGTTAAAATTGCAAATTATTGCATTATTAAATTGCATTTCCCATTACTTGCATCTAAAAAATGCCTTTAAAGTAAACGTCACTTTTGACATATTTCGATAATTACAATATAACATAGATTTTTTTATAAATCATGGCTAATGGACCAGATATTTTGCAAAAGTAATCAACATTTATTAAATATTTATTACTTCTAAAATTGAATAAATCATATTTTTAGACAGTTATTGATTTTTTTTGTAGTTTGCAATTGTTTTACATGTTTTGATATGCCTATACCTGGTGACATCAACAAATAGTATATATATTATCTACTAAAATGTTTGTCATTACTGTCATTCGTCTTTTCCCCTATCCGTAGTGAAGATTACAAATAAATGGATAAATAAATGCAGTAACGAATGTGTGTTTAAGATTTTTCTTTCTATTTAATATTTAATTGATTCTAACAATTTTCATCGATTCATGTACAATAATTAAACCATTCCAAAATTTACGGTTAAGTTAAATAGAGATTAACCTCGCCCGAATTTAATAGTTTAATATCCACATCGATTCACGCTTGTTTAGATAGACCATAAATTGGGTGGCTGATGCGCGGGTCGGTAGGTGGGGGGTCGAATCCAATTTCAACTTATTTCAAATTAATGTTTGAGTTTCCTTGGAGCGCTCCCTTAATGTAGACATCAACGCAAACCACTTACGTCAACATTAATATTGACTCCTGTGTTACTACAATGGGATTGAACCCATATAATTAACCTTAATATATATATTTCATCAAACATTCAAGATTTCATGGGATATTTGCGTTATTATATAAATTAATGAAGATTACTAATATTAAATGATATATTAATATTTATATCATCATTACATACAAGTAACAGAATAATTTATTTTATTTTATACAAACATCTTTATTACAATTACATTACATTTTATATGCAACTATATATAACAATTACATATATTCATGAATGTGTTAGTTTTTCATGGGTTATCGACCTGCGGTCTTTCTGTATTTAATTTTGTTATTTTACATTAAACATTAAACTCTTATTCTGGAATTGGCTATCTTTCAGAGGACTTTCCGCCAGTTACATCATATATATTTAACATCTTTATTAACACACACTTAATATTTTAATTATAAATGCGTTGGAGTTACGTGAAGTTTTTCAATATAAAAAAATATAGACAGTTTTATTCACTTTACTTCACAGTTTATTTAGACACTAATCAATAGTACAACTTAAATAGTTGTAGTAAAGTGAATACAGCCGTCTATATTTTTTCTATAATTTTTAACTTAAAAAGAAAGCATGAAATAAGGTAATTAACAGTCACTGTCAAATTTCTATCGACCAAAGGTCTTTCTTCCAAGGTTTGTCATTTTTTTCGAGCGTCAGTCATTGATGAGTGAAGGGTGAAATGATAAAATATATTCGAAAATTGTATATGGTGGGGTTTTGTATTTTGGATGAATTTCAGTGTTTCTGTGAAACAAAATAGGGATAAAATTTTGCAGTGGAAAGATTTTTTAGAGAATTTTTCGGAGAGGAATTAGAGTATTAAATCAAATTAAAATGTAATTATATAATCAGTAATCCCTTTTACAATATGGTGTCGAGTTATGGATTTATTTAATTTGTTATTAAGAACCTTGTTAGTAATTGAATACGATGCTCTATTTTATGATGACAGAACAGAATCGTTAACTTAAAAATGTATACAGTCGGAACGGAACTTCCCGCGCGGGATTTTATTGCGCGCCAATAACATTACCATATAAAAGAAAATAAATCCGCACAAGAATACCAAACCAGCGATAAAATAACACTAATAAAAAAAACTTTGCAACTTGCGGCAATGCATGATTCGATTGTAGTTTTGAAAAGGCGGGCACGTGAAATGCAAGCGGAGTAATTGTCTGGGGATATAAATAAAAAGCCCAAACAAAAAGCTACGGGAGAAAAAATCGAATTTCAAATACTTAGAAGGAGGGGAGGCATTAAGGCCTAGGGAAAGGACGAGGGAGAGCGCGGGATGAATTTAAATTGGGCCGTTGCGGTTTCAATTGGCGGTGGATTTGCTGATAAATTCTAATTCAAGACGAAAATGAGACATAAATTGTATTGATTTTAAAGGGTCTGTACATTTTAATTTATTTACTGAGTTAACTTACTTTCTTGCAATATGGGGGTGTTAAGATTTATTTTCATTATTTAAGAAACTGAACAATGTGTTTTCCGATCCATCGTTGGATCGGCCGGTGAAATTAATATTAATATATAAAATTAAATCATTACTGAAATATGACGTTTTATTTGACATAAAAATAATTGTTTATTTTTAAGGGAATTTATCAGGCAGGCGAAACTTATCCGCTTATAACATTAAAGGTCTTAGTATAAAAAGTTATATAACAAAAAGTATTTATTAAATAAAATGATTTGAAAAGAATTAATAAATTATTTCCACATTTAGCTCTTTTCTATTAATAAAAAGTATTTAGTAAAGCTGCATTTAATAAGTAGTATAAAAAGCTTAGATACAACGTTTAGGTTTAATCCGTTTAGTTATTATTGCGCTATCACGGAAACACACACACACTCAGACACACATTTTTTTCAAAATTCGATGGAATATTCTGAGAGAATTTTAAAACGTGTATATCTGTTGAAATTAATGATTCGACAATTTTCACGATCTCAATAATTTCCCTTGGACGGGATCCGGGTAAAGTAAAAATATTCGAATTCGAAAATGTTCACGATCTCAATACTTTCCCTTGGACAAGGTCCGGGTAAAGTAAACATTAGTAAAATTAACCAACTGTTAAATATGTTTCGCGAAAAGGGAATTCGAACGCAAACCTAAAACTATATGTTATTCCTTCCTCTACTATTTTATTGATTAGCCAGATATATGTCGAATACTATTATAAATTAAATCACAATGATCAAAATACCGTAAATCTATTTGCGAAAAATTTCGCCGATGTTTATTACGGCAAATAAGTCAATTTACCTTCTGTTTATAATAGGAAGGCATTGTTTGATGTATGCAGTCTTATTGTTACAATATAAGATGTATTTAATGCCATAACATATTTACCAGAGTTATACATATGTATATACAGAGAGTTTTATGTAACACCGAACATACTAGAATGTACTCAATGTAAATTTTCCTATGTTCGATGTGTACTGGTACGCATCAAAGCATTGGGTGCGATGTGATTGGCTACGATTTCTAATGGTAATATAGTCAACCCAATTTACACTATTTCTGTCAAAAATAAATTATATTATATCAAATGCAACATGTATAATTATGGATATTTTACTTAACCGCAATGCATACCATTAAAATCTTCTTCTTTGTATACATTATTGATACGTAAAGATGTCCAATTCTTCGTATATGTGTGCTTTAAGCACCAGAACAGTAAATGTCACTTGCCTGCGATAAGTGACAAGTGTACGTCATTTTTGACGGAGAAGAGTGTAGTTTGGGTTGACTATATTACTTTTAGAAATAGTAGCCAATCACATCGCACTTAATGCTTTGATGCGTTTCAGTACAAATCGAACATAGGGAAATTTATATTGAGTACAGTCTAGTATGTTCGGTGTTACATAAAACTCTCTGTATATATATATATTATCCAATTTTTAAAAATGGTGCTAGAGAAAACTTTGACAACTATCATGGAGTATAATATTTAATTTGTGATTCCGAAACTTTTGGATTTACTTTTTTCTCAGAAATTATTAACAGTATGTAAGAATGGCATTATTTAGGAAAAACTCGGATTTATGAAGGGTTACAAATTTAGTTTTTTTACCAAATCCAATTAACCCAAAGCAAACCTGTTTTAATTAGGAAGTTAGAATTGATGGATTTTGGTTTTAATATCACTAAAAGTATGACAAGCTACTTAAGCGATTGAACGCAATACGAGTCTACTTAAGGCCAAGAAATATATATCACGGGCCACAACAAAACACGGAAGATAGCGGACATCACACAGAATATACAAGCCAGAAAGCCAGTGGCGGCACCGTTCTTTATTCGTAATATTAACATACAAAATGAACTTAATCTCAGCGACCGAAATGTAGAAGCTCAAAAAAGACGTGAGAATTTGATCAACCGCATCCCAAATCCCCGAACGAAGATGTAGCAGCATTAGGAACCACTACGACAGCATAACTCGCCATCCCTACCAAAGATAGTACCTCATTTACGCACATTCGTAAATTACACAGAAAGCAAACTCGTCATACACATGCTCGGCGAAACATTTTACAGCAGAAGGAAAAAATACGTGCGTATAGACGGTTTCTTATCTAGACTTCGTTGGTACCATAGGGATTACATTGCGGACCTATCTTATGTTTATTATTAATAAATGATATTAGTTCCAACATTGTAAATAGCAACTTTCTGCTGTATGCCTTGACGATATTTAAAAAAATACTTCCACTTATGATCAAATGCAACTCTAAGAGGATTTGAATAAAGTTTCATTATGATGCAAATACAATAAATTGGAGTTGAATTTGAAAGAAAAATGTGTTTTCTTTTCATTTTACCGAGGAATTATTTCCAATTACAATTATACGTTGGTTGGGGATAAACTAACCCATAAGTCGTCTTTAAAGTATTTTCGTTTTTTTTTATTTACAGCCAAATTATATTTTTCCCAGCATATTTCTCAAACATCCAATAAGGCTCTTAGGGTATTGGAATTTATCAATAGAGTTGCATAATTTTTTAAAGTTGACACAATTAAGAAACTTTGCATGTCTTTGGTCCGTCCATATACAAAGAATATGTTAGGCATTTAGGTAGAGTTGCAAGGAAGAAAAATTTGTTTTTTAACTCTGCATGGAATGATATAAAAATATACAGAGGTTTAAGTTTAAAATAAGGAAAATAAAATACATTCAAGTTTGAAAAGTGTGACTCTTAATTTTGGACACCAAGTATAATACATATCAAAAAATTTGACTATTAGGATTGTTAGACCTTATTTAACAAGTACCCTGTATAATTTTATTCATAAGATCCTATTATATTTTTTATTAAATTTTTAAACCAATGTTTTCTATTTTTATGTTTTATTTTTTAGTTGGTATTACTGAACAGTAATAAACAGTAGTAAAAACGGTTATAAGACTTACAATAATATGTAGCAGTGAAACATGGACCTTGACGGAAAAACACAAAACGAAAATTAATGCAAGACATGAGATTCTTAAGGAAAATTGAAAATAAGACCAGACGAGATAGAATAAGGAATGAGACATACAGACAAAACTTACAGATAGGACCTATTAATGATACCATTGCTGAAGGACAGTTGAGATGGTTCGGACATGTTTGCCGCATGAAAGAAGATGGAACAGCAAGAAGAATAGATGAAACAAGAGCGTTAGGAAGAAATTACCGGGGAAGACCGAGAAAAACATGGAATGGCATAATTAGAGAAGAAGCAGAAAAAAAAGGACATAGACTGGAAGGACATTAAACAATTAACCAAGGACATTTGTAAAAAGTTAAATCCGCTAAATAAATATGATACCCTGTATAATCAAAAATATTTTCCTAAAATAAGTCCTAGGACTCAAATAAATTTTCCAAAATTTCAGAGTCCTAACTTAATTAGTATCTGAGCTATTGAAAACGGGAGCTGTGATGCAGGACCCTGTATAGAATATGCTTACGTGGTTTGAATGCTTCTTATTAACACAACGATGTTTCCCTTGGCTACTCTTGAACAAAAACCTAGAAATATATATTCGTGGTCATAATTTCTGAAGAAGATGGCATCTACAAAATGGGTACTTCAAATGGGCTGTCCAAATAATTGTGTGCTAGAAATGAATTTCAGGTTGGGAATACAAATTAAAATGTTTACGTTTTGTTTCCTGATGCTATATTTGTTACAGTTATCACAAAGCGATTTCTTGTCAATTAATGAAATTCCCACAACTTCTTATTCGATGACACAAATCGAAACGAGGTTTTGTGAAACGTGAATGCAAGGAAAAATGCATGAACAAAAATGCAAATGTTTTAGAAGCAATGTTAAATTTAACGGCATGATACCTATGTCAGTTTTTCTTGTAACAAATAATAAACAATGTGTAAATACTTTAGTTATGTATTTTCATTTATTACATAATTTTTCTACACAAAACTCCATGAATTCTTACCGCGAAATAAGCAATTACGAAATGTCTCAGAATGCTTAAATACTACTGCTGATTTTCCGAAATTATTACACTCTTCGGCATCCGGGTCTAATAATATATATATATATATATATATATATATATATATATATTTAAAGTATTTATTTTATTCAGACTATATGACAACAAAATTTATTATAACAATATGTAGAAATGTGTTAGTTGTCTGTCATGTATTTATTTTATTAATTTTGTTTTCATAATTATATTTTGTACGCATAATCCTTATATATAATCGTAACTCGCATAAAAAAATCAAATAAACTGAACAATTTTTATCTGTTTTTATATAAATCCACGGGTTGCAGCTTTTTTTAGTTTTCTTTCTACCAAAGTATCGTACTTTTTGAGGACAAGTGACGCGTCGCATTATGTTCTCGATTTGACGACGATAAGTATTTAAAAAATCGAAATTTTATTTTTTCTTTACTCTCCGAAGTTTTCGTTTGATTAACGGATACCAGCTGCGAGTTCTATATAATAGAATAAAAAGAAGTAACAATTATTTTCGTATATAATTTACAACTCTGAATATGTATATGTTTTTATTCATATTAGTAGATTATTGTTTGTATGTAAGATTCCGTTAAGAAATAAATAAATAAACTCTACCTATTTAATTTCAAGTAAAATTCAACATATAAAAATTACATCATTAAATATTAATTATCAATCTTATCTTAATCGATCTAAAATGAAATTGGTTAGTGAAAATCCGAATTGAAACGATTCTTCAGGCTAGGGCGAGGATGAACAGAACGGGTCCGTTCTTTAATCGGAGGAGAATTGTCCCAATTACAGCTTTTCCGATTCCTCTCTTTTTTCATTGTTATTTGTTTTTTCAGTCGGAAATAATTGTTTTCGCAATAAAGGAGCTGTAAAATAAGCCGCTCGAGGAAATTCAATTAAAAGAAATAATTGCATCGTGGACAATGAAAATTTATAATCCCGTTATTTACTTCGGGGAGGTTTATAAAATATTTAGAAATAATTATTGTCTAAAAATATATGTTAAGAAAAAAGGACCGTATGTCTCATTATAACCCATCAATTAATTGTAATCTTTTCATATTGTTTTTTTTTTTTTTTTCATTTTATTTCACAAGTCGGCAAATGAGATTTACGGGAAAATGACAAAAATTACTCGAAAAATACAAATCCTACGAAAAAATGTTACGAGACCAAAAATTAAGGGTCATCATCCTGTTCTAAATTCAGTCCCCCGCTGTCCCCATCAGTGGGTGGAACGGGCAGCAACTTTTAAATTTCAAATTAGAACCCCCTAATTTTTATTCAAAATCGGATTCTAGCGATTTTATTAAAACATTTTTTTATTAATTGCTGATGGCGCTGTAAAAGCAAAAAAAAAAAATACTGTGTTAGTGGCTTTTTATTTTGCGCATTATTTTCTTCAGTTGTGCACTTCCGTCAGTAGAAAACTGATTAACAACTCGAACGAATGAAGAACATGATTTTACTTTATCAGAAAATCGCTTAGCATACAAATCGATAACTTCGTTGAAATTTCTCTTAAATTCGCCTTAAATAAGAATCATCTGTCATTTTTATAGCTAAGATTTTTTACTCATGGTAAACTACTGCAGCTTGCTTAATTTTAAAAGTAATTACGGCATATGTTATATCGGATTTAAGTAAATAAAAATCTTTCCAATGAGGTGGTGCCAACTATTATTTACATTTTAAAATGGATAAATTTATGTCATATCTCCGAGAATAAGGGCGAAACCAATTTTCTATTTTTTTTTTTTTCTTAATCTGTGTAAAATTATCTACAACTTTATCCTCTGCCGTTTTTTTACTATCTGTCACAATAATAAAGCTATATTGATCCGAAAAAATGACACATTTTACTTTTTTCAAAATATCTAGTTACCATTGATCATAATAAATGAAAGACGACGCAAGCGCCATGATGATGATGAATGGTGGCTGAACATTATATTAAATAGTAATTTTTGATTTTTTTTTAATTTTGAAAGTGTCTTTTAAAATTACACTTCTTTCCACATTTAACCGTTTTTCTATATCTACTAGTTTCTGAAATCCCCATAGAGAACATTAAAAAAAAACTCACCCTGTATAATATATAACTAATACCGACTGTGCTGCTTTAGATGTTTTCAACATTTCACATTGCTATTTAATATTAAATATAAGACGATAGACACTATTAAATTGTCGTGTATTATTTTTATATTTGTATATGTTATTTCCATTTGTACTTATTGTAATATGCAATTTATTTCTATTTTTAATTTGTGAATGTTATTTGTTTATTTGTATTATGTAATATGATCCTACAACTAGTTACTTGTTAACTATTTGGATAATAAAAAAAATAATAATTATCAATATTTATCTAGAATTGGTTCTCCATAATGTATTTTTAGACATTTTTATATTGTAAAAGCATATTCTACTTATGAAAGTCAAAATTTTCCCACACTCCATTTTATTTTTTTTTTATTTTGTTATTTACAAAATGATTTATTGTAAAAAGGCAAATAAATAAATAAATAAATCGCAGACCGAAGGAAGAAAAACAAACAATGATTTCGTATTATTTATGGAAACAATGAATCAACGCGGACGTATAAATACCGCATATATCTGAAAGGGATAAAAAAGGGCGGCAGTCGCTCTTATTTATATAAATGATGTTGTATACAGTTTGTTTTTATGCACATATATAATAATACACGGGGTGTGCGTAAGTTAACAGCCGCCAACAAAAGAAGAGGCGCGAGAAGAACTGACTGTTTGTATGCAGCGCGACGTGAAAAATGATCGCTCGCGAACTGGGATCCATTTGTTATTTATGTTCTTTTTTCTCGAGGAATAATATTATGTTAATGATAAAAAGGTGAAGGAAATTAATAAAAACATTCCTTTAATATTAATTTTTGCTCGTATGTAGCGAAACATTTGCTTCAATCAGAAAATAAAAATAATCGAAGAGGAAATAAATGAGAGGAGGAATAGAGATATTCGGGTGCTCTTTCAATAATATCAAAATGGCGTCGTTTAAATTTCAATTTCATTAATTAGGAAACATTATATAATCTCTTTATTGTTCTAAACTTATTAAATATTTTGTACAGGCAATCCTTGGCTATAAAAATAAGAATAATATTACAAGAAATATAATATTAACATATCATATAGAACAAACAACACGCTAAGAAAATAATCAAAAAAAATTTAAAATTATTAAAACTCAATAGAGTGGTGTCTCTTAGCTAAATGACCTAATACGTATGTAGTACTAACCGAAATATCGTTCCAAAAGAGGATTAACGAGCATAAAACGAGCTAAAAAAGAAACTAACTCCACATACGCCAACTACCTTATTGAAGAAAACCACTGCTTTGATGAAAACTTCAAAATCCTACATCAAGAAGTAAAAGACATAAAAGTCAACATCATGAAGTGTATAGAAATTAACAAGAGAAAACATATAGGAAATCTTCTCAACGATTAAACAGACTTTTCAAACTGGCCCCTCTTAAACTTAAAATTTCTTAAAACCCCACTCCCCCCTCATAAAACACCCGATAAATTGTATTTATCAATTCTTCGCCTGAATAAGTTTCAGTGTGACGAAACAATATATATTTGAAAGTTTTTAAATTTTTTAATTTATATAAAAGTGAAGATGAACTTTTATCAATTATCAGCCTTATCAATTTATAATTTATAATAATTTTATTTAACCTTAATTGTTTATTTAATGTTTTTCCATTTTTAAAATGCATAAATGTATTTTATCGTTTAATATTAATTGAACTTTACTTCAAGTACAGCATAATTTTTCATTAATTCTTTGGTATAAGTTATCAATAAATAAATATTTTCAGCTTAAAAAATGTTTAATATATTTGATGCAATTTGACTGATTATTATTCTTACACAATGTTCGCGTGTAGCGCAGTCTATCTTGATCCGCAAAACGTTTTCGCATGTGTTTCGAAATGCGATGGATTCCTTTATACACACACACACACACACACACACACACATACACACATATATATATATACATTACCATTCAGATTCCACGAGATAAGATAATCCGCGGCGGTACGAATGAATCGATACGAAACGGCAATCTATTCACCGGTTTGTTGTGCATACACTCAATTTTGCATTCCCGCCACGGCGGAATCTCAATTATTAGAATACATGCGGAGAAAGAATTTTAAATCGTTGAAATTCAATATATTAAATCTCTCCAATATTTTTAATATTAAAGAAAACAGCTTAAATATATTATTTGGTTTGTAATCCGTGTAAACTGTCATGCCGAAAATTATCCTGAATGCTTATTATCAAAAAAAAACTATTATGGTGAACAATCTTGGGCATATTATGTGCTGTCGGAATATAACATTATAATGTGACTGTGAACAAATTCCTCATGATCCAATAAAATAAAGAGGTTTTTTATTATCTAGGCAATAGTGTACTGTTCAAATATAACCGTGCAATGTCACCATGAATAAACTCTTCATGATCTAATAAAATATAGAAGTTTACTATTCGCACCAATATTTATCTCCTCAATGGAAAAAGGTACAATAATCTGTATCCCAAAATCCGAAAAGGACCTTATACTATCTAATTATCGTCCTATTACACTGGTCCCAGTAATTGAAAAAATATTTGAGTCCTTGGTCAAACAAAAACACCTTACCACCCCCAACAAATCCATTCCAGAATACCAGTTTGGTTTGCTTCCTAAAAATCTACTTCGCTACATCTATCCATTATCACCTCCAATTTGCAAACCAATCACCTAGAAGGGATAATATCTACCGTACTCTTTCTTAACATACAGAAAGCTTTTTATTTGGTTTGGCATTTTGGTCTCCTTAAAAATGCTTCATTTTACAAACTCCACGCCACTTAATCGTCCTTATTTACAACTTCCTCTTCAACAGATCCTGTCAAGTTAAAATATGTCTACCACTTTCCCACTCATACAAACGTCTTTTATCGGACAATATGACAACAGAATTTTACAAAATGTATTATAACAATATGTACAATTGTGTTAGTAGTCTGTCATATCTACCATAGGTCTTTCTGCCCTGTATGAATTTATGGTGATTTGCAAATTAAAACTATGCTAGCTAGCTGAACCGTCATGAGTTAATGAATTAGTGGATAGTGACCAAAGTGTTGTTATGTTTCGGGGGAATATTAAGGTTGCGAGGAATGCAATGTTTTGTAAGGAGGGATACTTTCCCACTCATTTTCCATTTCAGAAGGCGTCCCTTATCCTCACTTCTCTGCAATGTTTATTGCCATGACATATATAATACAGATTTCATACACTTTAACCGTTCCCATTATGCTCTTCACTTAAGACACAGCTGTTTTTACGCATGCCGCTTCCCTTTAGATAGCCCTAAAATCCATCTATACATCCTTTAATTCAAGCCTGGAGCTCAAATTTTCTCTTCAAAAAAAAAAAACATCCTTCAAAATCGTACCTATTTATACCATTCCACAAAATATTGCCTCAACCCCCCACAATCACCATTAACAACATCACAATTTCCTCGTCTCATGTATGCAAGCACCTTGGTATTCTTTTCGGTTTGAAACTATCCTTCAAATCCCACATCCTATCTATGAAAATCAAAACTAAAATAAGAGCACTCCAATTTATATCAATTACCTACAAACAAGAAGGAATAAGTATAAAATCAACCACATACATTTATAAATCAATTTGCCGACCTTTACTAGATTACGGTTCCATTCTGTTTACCTTAATCAAACCAGCTCCACTCTATCACTTCCAAGTTGCCGAAAGATCCTCCCTAAGAATAACCAAACTTAGACACCCTAACCACCCTCTCCACAATCTTCCTTTATGAATCTATCAAAGTCACACCTATATCCCTTCTATATTCAATATTCCTCCTTATCCAACCATCCTTCCAAATTATATCCATCCTACTCTCATCATTCATGAAAATAGCTTCGAAACAGTTCAGCTAGCTAACGTAGGCATTTTATTACACATCAACATCAACTCAAGACCGACAAACTTTCATTTTAATTTATATAATGAAAGTTTGTTAAAATAAAATTGTCTGAATAAAGATTTTTTTTATATATAGATATAGATTATTACCAAATTAATCCGAGAAGGTAGATATTCGGTGTTATTCTGGTATTGATATAGACTCCCTCAATCGTACATTAAATAATACAGGAAGTGAGTATAAGCCAAAATATACAATATCACAAGCACCGCTAATTTGCTGTTGGAAGTCGAGATTATTAATTTAATAAAATAAGACGAATATTTGCAATGTAAATATTTTAATATATTAGAAGTTATGGTGCCTGAACATAAATAAAAATACTTGACATTGTATTCTTTGTAAATATACATGCAACAAATATTAATTGTTATTTATGCGATCTACCAACTCCATAACTTTAAACGCGGTTGAAAGTTTTTTTTAAAGAAACCGCGGATCGGTGGAAAATAAAAGAATAGTGTAATGCATTCGTAACGAGTCATCTACTTATCACTGTCATAAATTCCGCGTTAAGAGCCCCATTTGCAATTCATTCCGATTAACAAACGTAACGGGCGGCGGGAAGAAAATGCGCCAACTATTCGGGAAACGTCCGCCTTTCGCGCATAAATTATTGCGCCGGATCCACCGCGTACGGCTTTTACCAATATTAACATAATATCCGTATGCAAATATGTACACTGCAGAACCAATTTACCTAACGTAGGCCATTAGTATCTGATCAATACGGATGAGACGAGGGGGCTCGCTGTGTTATTAGCGGAGATTCGGACGTTATCGATATGCCGGCTTTCAACTTTGTTTTTACTGAAATAAAGATGTAATAAATAACAAGTTGCTACTGTTAAAAACATATAATTATCTAATAAATTAATTACTTCCCGCGCAAATACCCCTCTAGACGTTGGATTTGAAACAACTAAATCCATCAAACTGATTTTAGCCAATATAAAAACAAAAACTTACAAGGTCAGAGATAATGCCATTAAATTTGGGATTGATTCAACAAAAATCAAGAGAGTCGAAGTACTTTAAAGGAACGCGTGATAGAAAAAAAATACGGTGAAGTGAATTTATCAATTAGAAATATATCTGGTACTCCTAAAGTTTCAAGAACGCTGGAGGACTGCGTACAAAATACACGATTTAATAAATACTAGTTCTTATAATGTGATTATTATTGTAGAAACTTAGCTGGACGAAGAAATACTTGGTTGTGAATTAAAATGGAAAAATTGTACATGTTATAAAGAAGACCGTAGTCCTATTGTAATTCATAATCGTTTTCTGGTATTTAATAACATACTTACTCCCTAACCTAAAAGGATATTCAAATGACAATCGATATTTAAAGGCGCATGCAAAATATAAAGAAAATAGTTCCTCAACGATTATTTAGCGAGTTATAATGGTTATTGGGACACATTTTTTAAGAAACAAATTGTAAAATGTTTGAATGCTATTGAATTAAAAAAAAATGTGAATGTGTGAAATAAATACATTAAATGTTAACAAAATATAATGATATAAATATTTTATTATTTCACTTAGTATCTATTTTCGGTTTTTCAGTCAACATAAAATGTTTAAATAAATCAATTTAAGAAGCATATAGGAATATTTCAAATATTTTTCGAATAATAACCAAAAAATATAGTTGTTGTTAGTTTTTAACAATTAAATTAATCATTTATTGAAGAAGTATGTTTAACAGCACCAGTGTTACAAAATATAACGTAAAATGTACTTTACTTACTAATTATAATATTAAGCGTTGAAAGTTACTAAATAAATTAGTTATTCTGGCGCGGCCTACTTTGGTTAAAAATTCTATACCAAATTATTTAATCAAATGCAATTTTGGAGAATAAATTAATGATAATAATAGGAATCGTAAAATCTGTTTAAAAATAAATTATTAATATTAACATACCTTAATAGAAAAAATAACTTCCAACCCATTCCTGGTGAATCGAAAACCAACTCACCTCCACGACTCACTAATTACGCGTTTTTAATTAATAATAATTTCTAACGTTAAAAATTAAACCGGAATAGTGAACATTGCGCGTTTTCGGAGGACTGAATCGAAATACAAGAGTGCAATTATCGCAAATCAAGAAGAAAAAAACGATCGATGACTCACTCCGAGAACGCATTCCTGAGATAAGAAGATTCGTTGTACCTGGATCCTGGCGCACAGCCAAGAACATACCTATTTAAATTGTTGTATTTTCAATATTATCGCGTATTAAAATAATTACAGCTTAATATTTATTTACTTTTTTTATTAAATTCTCATTTATCCCGTGGTAAAAAAATATGTATGAATTATGATGTATTTTAATTAATACACTTGATTATTCGTTTCACTAAATTATTTTATATTTGTGTTCGCGTTACTTTAACAACTAAATAAATTAGTTGTTCTGACACGGCCTACTTTGATTAAAAATTCTATACCAAATTTGTATTTGAGATTAAATATCTCAAAAACGGTGGACGGTAGCTATTTAATATGTTATATAAAAAATGAAAAGTGATTAATTTTCTATTAAAATAGCATAAAAAATTTAGGGTGTCCCATTTAAGTAAAAAGAGAAAAAAATCATTTTGGGTATTGCTTCACCTTGTATATAAAAATTTGTTTTAAGAGAAAAAAAGAGTATTTTTTTATTATTAAGTATTTTTGCATTTGTATGGTGTTGACAGAATGTTTATTTCATTTTTCATTATTGAAATATTAGACTCTAAACATCTATCGATTTCAACATTCATTTGTTTATAAATTTTAAACTATGAAAAATTGACCTATTAAATCTTATATAAAAAATGATTATTTTTAAACGTAGAATCGAAAATCTTCATAAAAAATATATCATTCCATTTAAAAAAACATATGTTTGATACGTTACGTGATTATTGGACACCTTGTATATATGAAACTAATTTTATAATGTGAATTTTGACAGTAGCTACTAATAATGTAAGTAACATTTTTTTGTATATTTCTTTATAAGTGAGATTTTGGACTTCATCGTAATCTTGCGCCACCCTGTATATATGTGTTTAGGCAATGTCATAACTCATTTCTACTTCAATATTAAAAAAAAAGAAAACATTTGGTTCAAGTTATTTGAAGTAAATTTTTGGATTATTATCATATTTCATTGCTGCATATTTGAGGTATTTTTGGTACATATTTAATCAAAGCAATCAAAATTTAAATATAAATATGATAAGTGTTTTAAATGTCTGCTTCTTTAAGTTTAATTAAAAAAATCTACATATCATCATTATTAAAATTATTATTAAAACACCATTCGATTTTAATTGGTGTTCAATTAAAAAAATATCAATTATTTAAATGTGGAAATAATTTATTAATTATTTTCAAATCATTTTTATTTAATATATTTAAATAACTGTGACCAAGTGGAATGAATACTGTTTTCTATTCAATTATCCATTTGCTGTTTGTTTGTTTTTTGCACTTGCGAATATAATTAGAGCCATAATACGTTATTCGAAATTTAAGTTTTGTAAGCAAAATAATGCTAAAATACTATTTTAATACTAAGGTACTCTTAATTGTCTTAAAATCGGTAGCATATAACAATCGCAAATTAATTCATTTTCGAGTTTTAATATGCGCGATGAAGCGCAGAGAGGACTGTCAATGGTAATTCTAAGAAGCATAACGTTTTATTGATAAATTTTATTTTATTATACTTTTTTGAGGCATCAGAAATAAATACCAAGTGCAATCATACACGGAAATCATAATAACCTAATAACTTTCCATATGCTATAAATAAGAGTATCATTCAATTAGTAATTGAACTTAACATAAGAGTATACCTTTGCATTAATTGAGAAACCTGAATATATTAATTTCAGATATTTACGAAAATCGATTAAATTTCAACCATTGAACCCCCATTTTGACAACCAATCAATTCAATCATAATACCGTGCACCAACGAGATGCACATTACATCGTGAATGCGTTTATAATAATAATAATAATACTGATAATAACAATAAAGCGAACACGAGCCGCAATGTACGCGAAATGAGATTTCATTGTTGGATCTTGCGCTAAGCAATTTGATTTATGGCGGTTGAATATTGCTAGAATTTACTCTCTGGTATATCACTGTATGCACTCTATGCACGGGTATGGGTGATGGTTATTGTGTATACACATATAATAATAGTGTTTGCGTATGAGTGAATGTGCACTTTGTATATTTGTGTGTGTGTGTGGATTGAATGCACGCTGCAACTTTTATACATGTGTAGCCTCTTCTGAAAATAATATGCATTTTTTGCAAGCTTCATAATGGAGGTTGTTAACGGAAATATGAACAAAAAACTTTCATTGAATTTAGCAGAGAGGAATATTTGTAAGCAATAAATCCTTGATCGGTTAATTAGTGAATGTGCAGTCAAATTCAATTGTGTTGGTATTACTATAAATGAGTATTTATTAACTTGGTCATAGGTATTTGAATTAAATTAAATTAAAAAATTGCAACACTCTCCCTTATG
The DNA here is from genome assembly GCA_963082785.1 of Philonthus spinipes. Lineage (NCBI taxonomy): Eukaryota > Metazoa > Arthropoda > Insecta > Coleoptera > Staphylinidae > Philonthus > Philonthus spinipes. The sequence goes on from OY720302.1 coordinate 13,051,310, forward strand.
AAAAAAAAAACGATCTTATTTCTTTACCTTAACAATTTACCCATTTATCCAACACCCCTCAGCCTAGAAATTTAAATAATTAGGTAAAACTAAACACGCGGTTTGATTCGCCACATGTTTAATTTTACCTAATTGTTTAAACATATTTCACCAAGTGTTAAGTGAGAAATTAATTCAAGAGTTAGAAATTTAAATCATTTTTCATATTACGAAAAATCCCAACTTCCCTCCAAAATTCAAACATACTGAATTCACCATTTATGAATTCATAATAATACAAAATAATGTATTAAATAATCTGACACACAAGACAAAGGACAAGAACTGATGGAGACCAGTGGTCTATAGCATTGTAAATAAAAAAAGAATAATCGAATCTTATTGATCATATTCAGTGAGTTTTCCATATTTAATTTTAATTTAAATAACAACAAATCAGTAGAAAACAGTATTCATTCTACTTGGTCACAGATTCTTTAAATATATTAAATAAAAATGATTTTAAAATAATTAATAAATAATTAAATTAATAAATAATTTATTAATTATTTTCAAATCATTTTTATTTAATATAAACAACAAGTCATGTCAATCATCTCCGATTTTATTCATCTTGTAAATATATACACTTTTGTAAACTTAATGTATCAACAAATTTCTCAATACAGATGAACATATATGTAAAAAATGAATTTAATTATTTTATAAGAATTAAATAATTATTTTTCTTTTAGTTACTGCAAATTTTGACGTATATAATTTATTTATTTATTGACAGAATCTCCTTTTACACAGATCTACAAAGATTAATTACACATATATAATATAATATAATATAATATAATATAATATAATATAATATAATATAATATAATATAATATAATATAATATAATATAATATAATATAATATAATATAATATAATATAATATAATATAATATAATATAATATAATATAATATAATATGCAATAAATTAAAAGAACAACCTAAATCTTCTAAGTAAAGCTTGATAGTAAAATGGATAAATATACTAAATATACAAAACGGCTAGAATTTAAAATGAAAATGAATGTATGAATGAATATAATATAAATATGGAATTAAAATTATATTAATGCAAGTAGTTTAATGAAATTCTGGACCAATACTGCACCTGATATTGAACTCTACAATTTACTGTTACTTGATAAATTATTTCACAATAATTAGGAAGTATTTTAATTAAGACACTTGGTTAATAGTTTCACTATTATTATATTTAAGTTCTGACTAGTTTTGACGATTGGTCATTATCAAGAAATTAACGAAAAATACAAACATGCTGATATATTTACAGAGAAGATTGACAATAACAATGACAGCTTACAAAAGCGATCGGGATGGGGGAGAATTTCTTCGATATTGTTGAGCATGGCTTTTCTTCGTTTAAATGCTCTATTTTTTCCAAAATTTCTCTAAGATTTATTCTTGACCTTTATGTACAAGAGTTTTACGTAATTATTATTGAAAAAAATGATTTTTTTCTATGCAATGTTGGGCGAGTCCTGTAGAATTAGTTTTATTATTTTATGTTCTTTTAACCTATTACTGAAATAATAATAGATAATAATAATAGATTATTAAAATTCAACCAATAAAATACAGATTAGATTGAATAACTTTAAATTCTCGACTAGTTTCGGGTTATTAGCCCATTTTCAAGAGAATTTAAAATTTATTTTATTATTATTATTTTCACTGAAAGTTGTTCCTGTTTGTTCTACATAAACAACCTCACAATCACCACACCTTATTACACAAATGCCACTTTTCTTTAATTTGTCTGCTAATTAAACAAAGAAAAGACATACTTAATAACATAACGAAGTGTCTTAATATATTTTAATTAAGACACTTCCTAAATAATATCTACAAATATTTCACCATGGGATAAGTGGAAAATTAATTGTTCTTCTTCTGCTATCTCTTGAAATCACTTAAGGTGTCGTGTACTCGTTGTCGAGTCATCTCCTCCATATCTGTCTCTTCTCCGCTATTTTATTCTAGCTCTTCTATACCTTTTCCAATGTTTCTATCCTATTTCTTCTATTAGGTTGTTCATTCTTGCCACTTTCCTTCCATGGATTCTTGGTGTATCGGATTTGTTAGTCGGTCATTATCCATTCTCTTGACATGGGCGAACTGAATTAGTTGTTTGTTTTCTATTTTATTTCTTGTTGTATGCTGTTTTAAGTTTTCGTTCATCACCTCCTTTCTTTTCATATACAATTTTGTTACGTATTTTCCGAAGGAATTTCATTTCAATAGCGATCATTTTGTTTTTATGTGCCAGTAGTCATTGTCTACGTGGCGTATAGCACTGTAAGTATTACAATTTTGTTGTATTTGAGTTTATTTCTTTTTTGCCTTCTTATGATTGTTGGCTATATTTATGTCTATTTTTCCATCATTGCTGATAATCGTTCCTAAGTAGTTGTAGTTAGATACCTTCTCTATTTTCCTGTGTATAATTATTCTGTATTGTTATCTTCTTTGTCATTATTTCTGTTTTGTCAGTGTTTATGTTCATACACATTTTTTTTGTCTATGTCTTCTGCCTACACGTCTATCAGTTTTTGCATCTTTTCCGGCCTGTCCGCCATTAGTATTACATTGTCTGCATATATTGATACAGCTTTTAATTATCCCCATACTGTCTTCGATGTTCTGTGTATATTCTGTCCATGTATATGATAAAGAGTATGGGGTCTTTTTAAGTCTCTTTGTTTGACACCTCATTTAATAATAATAAACTTTATTATCCAACAGACAAAAAACCCAATTACAGAGCCATAAGTACAAACTTAATATAATGTGCCATTAAATAAGACGTATATAAAAATATAAAGAATGACATATTTTAAATAAAAATAAAATAAGAATTAGAATACAATTGTGACACAAACGTTTTAAATAATAATGTATCTACAACCTTATAAGTTAAATTCAACTACAGAAAGGAATGCCTTGAATTCACTCAGACTAAAGTTATATACACAGAGGTTTTTTTATCAATATACATTAGTCGAACTGTATACCTGCAAAAAAACCAAATCAAACGCATTGAACCGATTAATGTGTGTATGTTTAGTTGCCTATAACACACAACTAAAGGTCAAATGCTAAACTTCAAAATGTGTGAAATATTTGATCGAAAATGTATATAAATGAAGAAAAAGTCGAATCGTGAAAGTTCTTCCACATTGTGCATTTCGATATTGTCATAAACAGAAATAGAAAATTTTTTTTTTAAATTATTCTAGTTAAAGGAATTGATCGTTCTGGTAGCGTATTATAGGCAACTAAACACACATACATCAATGCGTTTGACTTGGGTATTTTACATGTATACATAGGGGATATGTATACTGTTAAAAAAACCTCTCTGTATGTCACAATTAAAATAATTATGAGTTTGGCAGATGCGACGCAATGGAGAGAATTCAAGTATATTAGAGCGTGCATTAGTTTTATAGAAGGACGTGCAACATCTACTAGATAATCTATACATTAAAGTTAATTTTATATAATAGATCGGAACAATCTATCATATTATGGAGGATTTTGAATAGAAATACTTGACCTAGTGTATTTCTACGTGTTAGTAGTGAGACAGCATCAAACTCATTCAAAAGCAAGTCATTGTTAAAAAAATAATAATTTCAAATTCCGTTGATTTTGTACCATATATTTGAACTATGCTCCTTACTCTTCTGTATAAACAATGAGTTGCTTTTAGTAGCCTTGGTGTTACTTGCAGCTGTTGTAGAGTGCTCAATAGTTTTGTTCTGCCAATGTTGTCGAAAGCTGATTTCAGGTCGATAAATAATAGATTCTTTCTATTTTTGCTTCTATTATGTTTTGAATTACGCTTATATGATCTGTGATTCAGTAAATCCTGCTTCTTCTAGTATGTGTTGTATTAAAAAAATGATTTCATAATGCAACAATTTTTGACTTAGGAATATTTAAAGCTTAAAAAAATGTTAAGAGTTTTATGCATTTATAGTCATAAAAAGTATAAAACTAATAAATATTTAAATATCGGTTCATTTTAAAATAGCAAATATAGAATAAATTATTAAAAATCTACAAATAAAACAAATAAAAACGTAGATGAAATTAAATAACTTACAATTATCGACCAACTTCGGGTTATTAACCCATTCTGAAGAGATTTTGAAATTATTGATATTATTTATGGCTTTATTTTTAGATACAATATTACGAGAGACTTCAAATGAAATATTACACAATAGATTTTATGCATAGATACAAAATCAATTTTAAATACGACCTGATGCATTCGATTTTATTTACATTTGTTTGCATCAACGATAAAAAAGTATTAACCACAGCAATTAATATCACATTAGGTGGTGGTATATAATATGAAAGATAGAACTCGAACGAAATGAAACACACACATACGTACACGAAAGCAGGAAACCGGTAATGTAATTTTAATGGAGTAATGATTGATATCGTTTTAGCGCTTCAGAGAGCATTAATATTTACAGAACAACTAATGCAAGTTGATACCGCCGCTTTTATTTATTTTTCCTTTATGTATTTTCGTAGGCGACGGATATCGCGTTACGAACAGGTGTCATGTGGTACGAAAACATTGTGTTGAAGGTGTTAAGGAAGCCCTTTTGCGTCGGCGAGATTGTGGGTTTTCTTCGCGTCAGACAAAACGTATTATAATGTCGATGGCTTTTTGTGAATTGTTTTTTTTTTTTTTTTTTTCGAAATTATATGAGAATGTTTTACGTTGGATTTGAGTAATTAATTATTTGTATATGAAAAAAAAAAACTTGCTGTAAAATAAGTAATTATCTAACTAAAATATAATGTTTATTTTATTTCATTTAGAATTCACCAAACCAACCAATTGTTACTGTAGGTAGTACAGTATGGAGTAGGTGGTAGTAATTACTTAATATACATTGCACTGGTTTATTTTATAGCTTACGTAATCAAAATTTCGCGACAGAAATATTTTATTTCATATTTTAAATCGATTTCAATTAATTTTCTGTGCATATGAGGCTATAAAATATTTCTACAACCAAATTGTACGCTTATGCATCTTAAATAATATTAATATATCTCTATTGCATACAAGTAATAATATTATTTACTAAACGTAAATTCCCCAGTCTAACCCTCCATGAATTCATCACTTCATTTCACAACATTTAAGACTGTTAAGTGACATACATATACTTAATAAAAATTGTTATAACGTGGCTTAAAAATATAAAATGTGTTTGTTCATTTTAAATATTGTATTTTTTTACAAAATTCAATTACATCAAAATTCTAAGCAATCGAATCGTTTCTTATACTTACACTACTTGTGTTTGAGTATTATCTTGAGAGACGTATCGTATCGGAGATGCCGATGCGGGATTTATTATCTATGATACCGACGATGGAATTATATATTCAAGAGGGTGCGACGTAAATCGATTGATAACGCATGTAAATCACGGTGAGCAGTAACTAAAACGTGACGCCCGCGGGGGTTGAAAGCCTTTCACGTCTCGCGAGGGTCGCGTCATACGATTCCCGACGTTCCCAAAAGGGAGATTAACACGCCAATATTCACAGAAAACATCTTGATAGGCAAGCATTCAGACAAATTTTATGTAAAATTGATAAGATTGAATGCTTTAATCGCAAATTTTGATTTTGAGGAATTGTAATAAATCCACTGAAGATGTCTGGAGAGTCGTTGATCACAGAGGACCTTACATTTTGAAAATCTATGCTTATTTTAATAAATGAATAAATAAAATATTTTTGAGTTTCAACTATTTTGTATTTAATTTCACTACAATCGTTTCGCTACGCCGTATCATCATCACATTATTATAATTCTTCAACTGAAGATTCTACAGCGTAGCGAAATAATTGTAGCGAACGTAAATACAAAATAGTTGAAGTTCAAAAATATTTTATTTATTCATTTATTAAAATATGTGGGGTGTATAAAATTTATTATTATATATTGTTACTCCTGCACTAGGTTGATTAATTAAGGTTACAGGCCATTTAAAGCCCATTGTGTTAACTTAGTGGTAAGAGGTCCGTCAACCCATTAATGTGAGCTGTTCCTAGAAAATAAACTCTATTTCCTTCTAGGGCGTAGCATTGGCCGAGGAAGTGAAGAACTATCTCTTCTTCATCCTCGTCTTTGCAGCCTCTACAGAAATCCTGATGCGTCATTTTCCTGCACTGTGTTTAACCGAGTTCGAGTTTTGTGACGTCACTCAAAAGATTACATTTCTGTGAGTGCAAAAACTATTCAAATTGCTGCACTAGCTCACGTAACAAACAACCAATAAAACTGACTAATTATAAAATTATCATTATAAATAAATGAATATATACGTAATATAGTTTTAAAAGAGTCTTGATTTTTAAACAATTCAGTTATCCGCCGTAAGAAACCTAACATTCGGAAGGCTTCATTTGTTACATTAATGTAATGCGAAATAAAAGTTAGTTCCCATTCAAACAACACTCCCAAATCACAAATCTGGTTAATCTTTTCTATAAAAATATTATCTACAGAGTAGTTGAATATGATTGGCCGTATTGTACGATAGAAAGACTTACATTTACACATGGATATATTTAACTTAATATTATTAAGAAGACACCAAGATATTAATCATAATAAATGAAAGACAACGCAAGCGCCATCTTTTGCCTAATTTCATGTCAACGATTTGGGTCTAGAAGGTAAACGACCGAGTAAAGGCGAGAATTTGTCCTGTTTATGAGAATAGGAAATGAAATAAAATGTTCAGTCCCCATTCATATAGCGTATGGAGGCTTTGACGATGAAATTAGACGAAAGATGGCGCTTGCGTTGTCTTTAATTTATTATGATTAATATCAGGGATATAACCATAATACAAAATCCGTTCAGCTGCCTTCATCAAGGCATTGCACATGGATCACACTAGTTTGACAAGGTTCAAAAAAACGAAATAGCCATCACTTTATCCATACGTTAGATGAATGGTGGCTGCACATTTTATTAAAAGATTTTAGTTTATTCAGATCATTCTGAAGCAATTTACAATCATCTACATATTTTATATTATAGAAAACTTTTACATCAGCATCAATGAATATACGAGAATTAGTATTATCCAGAATATGGTTCACGAACACCAAAATTAACAATGGCCTAAGATTGGAACCTTGCGACGCACCGCTGTGTAGAAATACTTGGAGCGGTAATTCACATATTCAACGTACTGTTGTCTACTTGTAACTTATGATCACACTAAAAGTCGTAATTTATCACTACGAGGTTTTGCCTTTTTGCAAGAAAACAGGGAAGTTTCTCAGATGTTTAAAGAACAAAGATGAATATGGTTAAAAGAAGAAATCAAATTTTGTTTCAGAAGAAATGTTGTGACAAATGAAATTTTTTAAAACTATTGTCACTAAAATAAAATTAAAGTTACACAAACAATGGGAAGCAATGTTTTTATTAAAATAATCCATTTTTGAATTCAGATTTATAGTACGTATTTTTTTTATTATGTGTAAGGAAACAATTAAACACTTAAAAACTTAATATGTCGTAAATTTTCCGAAGGTATTTTTATAATGGAAATCCGTTATTATAAAATACCAAATATTCAATTTGAGTGCGGGAATGCTCATTACTTAATAATTGTGAGATAACGCAAGCACCATCTATTGTCTATTTTTTTTTCAATACATTTTATTAAACTCGTCATTTCATTTTATAACAACACATAATAAAATATAATAAACAAAAGTTGTTTTTTTCAAATTCCTCTGTAAATCCTTTCAAAGATTTTCATTTAAATTAAAATTCAAAATAATTCCATCCAAATTAATAATCGCGTTCCCCCTCCCATTTGAATACAATCAGCATTACCAAAATAGTTATGTTAATTTTATGGATTGCGTCCCGTCCCGGTGTTTTCTGTTTCTGACAACAATGATGTTTTGCAGACGTTGGGTACATTTTAACGTTACCCTTGTCCGGCCAATTAATGCATTTCAACGGGGAGCCCCGGAGTCTTGTAGCTCGATGCAAATGGGCCCTGTGAATTAAGTAAGACTGTTTAATTAATTGGATTGGATTGAATTGAATTCCGCCGGGGGTTTCATATTTAAATATTAATGGAACTGGAGGTTTTACCTCTTTGCGAGAAAACAGAGAAGTTTCTCAGATGTTTAAAGAACAAAGATAGCTGAATTTTAAAAGTAATTAACAAAATGGTAATAATAAACGATACTCAGAAGGTTTTTAAATAGTATACCTCTAAAAATACACGATATGTAAAAACAGTAAAACATATCAAATATGTTCCTTTTATATACAAACATCTTTATTCAGACAGCAGAATTACAATTCTTTACAAATATTTATATTTACAGTACATATTGATGGGTTAGTAGTCTCTCATGGGCTATCGACCGGAATTCTTTCTGCCTTGTCATGAATTTATGGTGATTTGCAAATAAGAACTTTGCTAGCTAGCTGAATTGTCATGTAAATGAGTGATGAATTGTAACAGAAGGGTGTTTATGCTTAATATAAACGGACCCTATATTAATTATATTTTCCATTATTCAATTACATTTCCTTATATGTCAAAAGATTTCCCTTTTGCCAAAACTTTTTTACGGTGAATCTATTGTATTTTCCATTTAATTGAAATGACTGTGATTCAAAGGTGTGTTCTATTCGTTTCATTTAAGAAATATAAATGCTCATGTGGCCATATAAGCCTTTGATACACCACGGAATCGTTTGCACATCTTCTAGGCGCCATACAATATGATGGAACTTTTAATTGGGTACGCGGTAAATTTAAACACTTGTTTTATTCTATGTTTGTAAGGATTACCTACTTAATAATCAACACGAAATCAACAACACCGATTTGATCATCGCCGACTTATACATCAATTAGTGTCCACATATTTGTATTTATAGGAAGGCTTCGTGTTTTTATTAATAGTACTAGTAATTTGAAAAATATATTTTACTCATGTAAATTTACAAAATTCGGTTTAAAGGCATTCACTCAGTATTTTTACTTCTATCTTCAGGAAAAAAAAAGAAAATATGATACTTCAGTCAGGATTTCGACGACGTCAGAAAATCATATCCCCACTTCCCCTTACACAAAAACTATTTTTTTTTGTTTTAATTTTCTATTAGAACATCCACTTAGTTAACACTATACATACTCATAAGTAATATATGAGCGAAATGTGCAAGTAAGCAACACACACATACCCACGCTCCTACAGAAGGCTGATAAGTGTGTACTCGAAAAGCAGACTCGTTGTAAGCGAGACGCATTGTTCGTAGACAATGCCCTCGGCTTGGGGATGAATGCGAAATAGGTGTCAGGATATAGTGAGCCAAAACATGCGTCAAAATCGTCTCCTCTCGTTGCCGCCTCTCATTTAACATCTGCCAGCAGCCATTCACGTCCAGATTACAGGTATACACCTTCTTCTTCTTCACTCATCTCAGTCACAATGCGGTTCGTTTGGATTACCGCGTTTACATCAATTAAGACACCCCGGGGAGTGTGTGCAAAGTGTAAATACGAAACCGCATTGTGTGTCGCATCGGATAAAACGCACAATGCGCGCTCAGATTCGGATTCAGAGGTGTGATGATAATTGATGGTGGTTGAATGATAAATGCTCCATTCTTATAGGTGGAATGCATCTTCATTAAGACGAATTGTGTATTTAGTTATTGTTATTTAAGAGTGTTTGTTAAATCTGATAAAATTCATTAAGAAAAAATTTAATAAAATCATATTTATATTACTTCTCTATGGTGTATTGTTCATTATTTCATAAATCACAAAACGAGTTTACGAAACGAGTCGTAGGTGAGGTTAAACAAATCGTCTAGAGTTATGTATAGCCATCATAATGGACTAGTGGAGAATGAGCGAGATATTTTTAATGGTTTACAAAATATTTAAGAACCTAATTGTTTATCCAAACTTGCTAAACATTCTTGGTATCCACGTTACTTGCGGATCATGTTCCTTTTTGTAGAACGGATTATTCTGAAAATTCTGCAATAATACGAATGCTGGGTCGCGCAAATTTGTCTTAATATCTGTGATAGCTGTATAATTTGTTTTTGTAAAAAGGTGTATACCGTTAAATACATAAATAATATAATATACAAATACATAAATAATATGATTTACAAATAAATAAATAATAGAAAAATGATTTATTTGCATGATCACAATCACTTAAAATAAATTAAATAAAAAAAAATTGAAAATAATTAATAAATTATTCCTTCTACTACGCTACTGTGACATTTTGACTTACGTTACGTAACTAATTTAAAACAAATATACTATAACAATAACATATTGTATAATGCAACAAATTTTAATTAGAAAATACTTAATGCAAAGTAATTAAGCAAAGTATGTCAAAATTTCACAAGAGGGAATTATTTATTAATTTATTAAGAAAGTTTCAACTACCATTCTAGTGATGGTCATTTAAATAAATGAATTTCCTTTTCCGTTCTCACAAACAGAACAAGTTTACCCTCCTTTAGTAGAAGAAACAGCGATTCTCGGCTGTCTGACCTGTAGACCCAAATCGTTGACGATACAACATAAAATTAGGCAAAAGCTGGCGCTTGCGTAGTCTCCGAAATATTATGATTCATTTATTAATTATTTTCAAATTCTTTGAATTTAATTTATACTATATTTAATTCATTCTATTACACATGGAAACAACAAATGCCATTTAATGTATTGTTAAAAAATTACACTACATAAATAAAACCGCATAGGGCAGAACGACTTATGGTCGATAGCCCATTACAGACTACTAACATAATTGTACATATTGTTATAATAAATTTTGTAAAATTTTGTTGTCATATTGTCTGAATAAAGATGTTTGTATAAAACCCCAAATAAATAAGTAAACCTTAAGTTCTGCACGAATTATAAATCACTAGAGATTTATCGCTATCATAATATTTCTGTAGACGGTGATATAATACTGTTATGTATAAAAGTCGTGAATAAAAATATTAAATCATAATTTTAAAGGATTCCCTGGAAAAGTTGCAAAAATTTACTAACAAATCCACCACAACTCCAATAAAATAATTCCCCCGAGTTAACCCCGGCCGTGTGCGCGGGTATTACGAGATAATGGCCACATTAGCGTACAACACCACCCTAACGTATTTTCCTGCACACATCATTCATTTCCACTAATTCAATCCTCGCCTGAAAAGTTTCAGCGCGGACGGAAACGAGCTTTTTTGATTTAATTATCATCACGGCAAAATCTCCGGCTCTACTGAAAATTCTAATCGGATATCCGAGAATATATTTGGAAATATCTACGCGGCCCGTAATTCCAGAATTCTGGCCGGTTTATTGATATAAATTCCAATAACGCATCCCTGGATCGTTTGACGGCCCTGCAGGGACCCATACTGCATACGCACAGAGGACCATGGCGGACTGTTTCGATTGATTCGCCCTGAAAACAAATTTAATTACGTCCAGTTTTGCGCGACGCGTAATGAAAATGCATTTCCATAAATATTGATGGGGGTTGGAAATTAATCATTCATTCAATCTTCAATATTTGCACATAAAACCAAAATAATTAAACAAGCTTTGTAATTTCGCATCATAATGTATGAATAAATTAAATCTTTAATTCGCAACCGTCAAGCTTTGACCACTGTAATATATTCTTCTATATTATTTTACTTACATTAAAATTTGATTTCTATATACAATGCTATGTTAAGTTTTTACTTAATTAACCAAAAACTCGGTCATTAGATTCAGTGTTATCTAACGATCGGAAACAAGTAGTTGATATATTGCATGGTGTTTATGATGATACGATTTTGTCAATATATACAAAAGCTACGAGATACAGCAAAATGATTTTCAGATTTAAAATCAGCATGTAAAACTGTACTGGAAATGTACTATCCCACATGCTGATTTCTGAAAACTGTTTTGCTCTATCACGTCAGATTTTGTAGATATTGACAACACCATTTTTTTATGGAACACTTTCCACAGAAAACATTTAATTCGTCATGTCTTGTTATTTATATAGCAGAATAAACAGTATATACTAAAGTACTAACGTTTTTGTTTATAATCTTTGGTGACCAGTGACTCATCTTTTCCGTGACCGATGAATATCATTGCATCCACAGGTTATATAAATTCACCAGATCTTTTTTGCTACTATTTATATAATAGATAAACGAAAAACTTTTGTATCGGCGTTGACATAGCCGAGTGGGCAAGGACCTGATGCGACAGGTTCAAAACGTTAAAATTCGGTAGCACGAATTCGAAGATTATCAAAGCCGAACGCCAGATGTTACGGTGAGGCGTAAAACTCGGGCGGGTTGCCCGATTTTGAACAATTTGAACCTGTCGCATTTTGGAGTCTTAAAAATTAATATTAAATAGTAGTGACTGGCCGAAAAAGCTTAATAGCCAAGGCGATTATTTCCTAAACCTTCTTATCTCTTCATCTACCATCTTATATAATAAAATCACTTTCATATCGCTTCTGAAGAAAGCATATAAGCTATACTCGAAGGTAGATAGTGATTAGTCGTGGACTCGGCAGTTCATCTATTTGACATGTGCATGCAACTTACGCGGTTGGATAAGAAATGCCAACAAGAATAATAATTTGGTATTTGGAGTTCGTGAGCCAAGCAACTATGTCACAGACTATTATTTCCGCTTATAAAAGATCACCGAATTCTCATACAATACATCTGTAAAATATCCAGATATTCCATCAATTTCTAAGCTAATTCCACATAATACCGTCACTTGGCCAATATCACCAGTGCCTGTAGAACACACTGTTGTTGAAGAATTGCAATAAGAAAGTTCTGCATCTACAAATGGCTCAGAATCTGATTATACTATCAACCTGGCAAAGAATATTATTTGGTGACTGTCGCTGAACTTTGCGACCTTGTTCGGGATCTTGTACCAACAAAATGCCAAACTACTTAGTTCACGCCTAAAATAATTTAATTATTTTGCACCAGGTACAAAGACTTCACAATTTCGCCACAGGCATAAATCTCTTAAGTAGTTCTTAGCTATAGCTGACACTATCTGCTACTGAACAAAAGCTAAAGGTTTCATGTCAATTCTTGGGGTAGAACATAGCTTTGAAGAATGGCGATTTTTCATAGATTCTTCAAAGACAAATTTGAAGGCAGTGTTATTACACAATAGAAACAGATATGCGTCAGTACCAATAGGATATTCTGCCCAAATAAAAGAGACGTATGAAACCATGTCGCGTCTTCTTGAGAAAATATTGTGAGCATCTGATTTAAAACTAATCACGATTCAGCCGTTTCAAGTTATCAGGATCTAAAAATTACAAAACATTGTTTACAATTTTTGTGCTTTTGATAAATATTGGCATATTAATTTTATGTACATTCATAATTTCAATAATTATCAAATATGATTAAAGCAAATTTTGTTCACCATGTATCTTCGAAATAAAGATATTTTTATGAGTATCGCCCGAATTAGAAATTCCAAATTCACAAATGTTACCGAAATAGGTTTCGGTACATTTTTGTGCGAGTGGAAGCAAAAAAATTTACATCATAGGACAAAATATTTTTATAATCGATCAAGGAATCACCCATTCATTTTTTTGCCGAATTGATGCTTGCATCAATTTTACCTATTCTCAAATATGATAAATTTAAAAAAATACGAAACTGAACAATATTAATATTTGTCATTTTCCATCTTTCCGAGAAACGTAAAATTATCTTAGCGAATATAAAGAGGATGTTAAATTTCGATAATTTAGACTATTTTTTGAAAGATTGTGTGAACCTACAGATAATAAAGGGTGCACTTTTTTGAAAATTTAATAAAAACGAATGGTATAATTATTTTTTCCTCTTATAGATCACCTCATTATTTTGTTTTCATAAATACTAAATGCAATACAAATGTAATCACAAAAAAGGAGTGATTATATTTCCAAAAATTTTCGTACACATGTTCGTAATTATAAAGTTAATAATTTTTTAATGTTGCGTATTGGTTGTGGACACTTTAATTATTTAACTAAAAATAGTTCCTTTTTCCGACTTATTTTTTATCAAACTAAATATATTTCGGAAACTATGTTTCCATCTTCTGTGAAGTTTAAATAAATAATAGGTTGTTATAGTATTTACAATGCAATGATAATATTAAAATATTTAAAAAATCATATCGTACATAAACTAATATAAATACAATTATAAATAACGTGCTAAAATTTATGATTTAATAAGATCTAACATTTATTTAAGCAACTAGTGTCAAAATTTACAAGATTATCAATGTTTTTTTTTTTTAATTCAATAGACTCAAACATGTTTAATTGTATTAAATAAAAATGTTTTGAAAATAATTAATAAATTATTTCCACATTTAGCTCTGTGAATATTTAATATATTTAAATAACTGTGATCAAGTGAATGAATACTGTTTTCTGTTTATGTTTAATTGTGAATCACGTGAAAATTTAAGAAGGTTAACATTTTCAATCGAAAATTTATGCCTCTAATAAACACTAATGAGGTTCTTCTCCAATGCGCAATAGCTCCCTTAGAATTACTCCAACGGTTCGATGGATATGCCTTGCAACATCGTACTGTGAATCTTATCGTTCACCGCGTCAAAAATGTGTGCTACCTCTGATATCCAATTGTTGCATTCACCGTAACAGCACGCTCAAAAATAAGGACCAATGATCCCGAAAATCGAAATTGCGCACCAAACTGTAACACGCTCGCAAAGGAGAGGGAGAACAAAAATTAAGAACTTAAACTCTCGGACGCATCTACTCTCATCTCCCTACCTTCACCCCTTTCCGTTTGGGGGATTTTTCAGAAAGATAAGTTTCTTTGCCGCACTCTATATATCATACGATTCCGAAAAGAAAAGAAAAAACAATTTTTTGACCATGCTTGATATTGTCAACTTTCGAGCATATGTGTTTGTCAGTGAAGGTCTGTTGTTGCATTTGGTTGTAGGAACATATTTTTGAATGATGCTTGGCAACAATAAAATATTTTAATCTCATTTTAGTGTGCCTACCTCATTGCGATCGCAACTAAAGGGGAATAATTCGTGATATAAATTTCGGAATTAAATATTTTATTTACATCAACATAATCCATTTCAAATAATTATGGAAAACTTCCCATGTGACTAAAATTGTGCCAACTCTTTCGATTTATTACATTTTTTTATTTAGAAAACACTGCACGTGCATTATATTCTCTATATGATTAAAATATAAATATTTAAAAGCGTCATTTTCCTAGGCGATTGCATTTTCTACCCCGATTCATTCCGAAGGGCCCCCTATTGTGCAGATTTTCGCCGGGTAATGTCGCCTCATCCTCGTGTTTACTGCTGTTTTTACGAGCCGCCGTTTTTCGATGCCGTTGTTGTTACCGTTATTCGATCCCCGGGGCGTCTCGTTTTGCGCTTTAGCTCCCGAAACGGAAATTCCATCCGAAAATTTTCTTCTTGAAGTAACGACAACAAAAAAAAACAATACAAAAAAGAACAATATAAGTGGGATAAAATAAAATAAACAATAGTCTGATATAGAGTGATCAATTCTCCATATTTGATTTAGTTGAAATACGAATTTAAATTATATTATTTTTGCAAATAAGTAAAATAGAAATCTTTTAAAATGTAAATTTCGGTTTTGAAAAACAAACTAAATGAGTAACGCAAAATAAATGAAAAATATTCTATATTTACTTGATAAATGTAAATTTTTGTCACTATTTGTTCAAATATGGTGATGTGTCCATTATGGTACTTGCCCCGCTGATTTCGGTGAAATAAATTTCGGAATAAATACTTAGTAGTAAATTAAAATTAAATTGAATGAAAAAATATATTGTTGTCTTAAGTTAAAGCCCAATATTTAGAACCTAACAATGGCTTTATAAAATGTCCCTACACTATTTTTAATTTCTTAACCACTTTTACTTGTTGGCGTAATTCTTCCACTTTTAACATGAAAACTAAAGATTTATTTCTATATCAGAATAAAAAATAAATCATTGCTAAGAGTAATGTAGGATTTAGTGAAATTTGATTGTGATAAAAAACTTTTCATATGATTCTACTGTTATAAACCGAAGGTGGAGGGATGAGGACACGTGTCACATAACAAGGCAGTTATGGCCTATGTGTGATACGGAAAACAGCAAAAGATTAACTGCACTTAGCAGAATCGATATAAGGAAGACGGTGGGCATAATCACAGGCCACTGTCTTCTAGGTAGACATGCACAAAAGATGAGTCTCAAACATAATGATTTTTGCAGAGAATGCCTAGATGAGGAGGAGGAAGAAACAGTACTCCACTATCTAGGACAATGTCCTGCCCTCGAGGGGAAAAGACTCAAGTACCTCGGTCTGCACTATGCAAATGAGCTGGCGGATCTTTCACCTATAAGGGTGAACGATCTGAACAGGTTCATTAGGTGCTGAAATTGGGTTGTTTAGGAGGAAAAACCTTCTACTTGTGGTAACACAATGAGCCTAAGTGGGCCTAAGTGAGCAGTCCTGAGGCTGCTGCCACTAGAACCTAACCTACCTAACCTACCTAACCTACCTAACCTACCTAACCTACCTAACCTACCTAACCTACTGTTATAAAAACATTGGGTTTGGACTCTGGGGACCCCAAAACGTATACGAAAAAATTTATAACATATTTTATTGTAAGTGCGTTTCCATTGTTAAAATAAATTTACTAACAAGAATTATGTAAATGCAATATTTCCGAAATTAATGTTATAAAATTTAAAAAAAAATCGTTTAATTAATAAATCGTCAATGAGTTGCATGAAAATGAACTGATAACCCGAAACTAGTGGAACATTTAAAGTTATTCATTTAATATGTGTTTTCATTTATTTATTTGATTTAAAACAATATAACATGAATAATTATAAACATGTAGGTTTTGGTTTCTCCAGGCTACACAGGTCTTTCTGTTTTGTCATGAATTTATGATGAAATCAAAGAAAAAATCCATGCCAGCTGTATGAACTATTCTGATGATTCACACAAATAAACTGAGAAATGGTGATGGCAGGATATATTTAATCATATTTATTATTACAATACCAAAGTTTAAATTTTAAAAATATTAATTGTAAAATATTGATTAATTTTTAATTTAACATTTCCAAATTAATTAATTAAATTGATCCATTCTTTAATAAATTAATTAATTTTAATTTTCTCTTGTGTAAAACACTGTGCTGATCTTGAAAGCAACTCCGTATAAAAAAATCGTAATGAATACCAGCGAAGAAGAATTTAATTATCCCATCGTAGCGCAGGTTCCTCAAAAGAAACATCATAAAGTCGTTCCTGTAATTAAAATATTTAATTAAGTTGGATGGAATTTTACGCGGAAGACACGCACACATAAGAAATGCAAAGAACAAAAAAATTATAAGGTTTTTTTTTTCTGTTCGAGATCATTTTTAATCCCCTCTTTTTACGTTTAATATATTTTTATTTTTCAAAGAGCGCACTTTTTTATATACTTTCGGTTATTGCGATCCTGAAGTAGAAGGGGCGCGCGGATAAATTGCGTTTGTAATTTTTGTACGTGGGTTACTTTGTATTAGTCTCGAGTCTTTTGTTTGTAACAAGTATGAATTTAGAAAAAATAATAATAAAACAAGTTTTGAGAGTATCGAAATTAAAATAATTTAATTATTCATTCATTGTCAAGTAATAAAATTGAATGGTTAAGAGTTCTATGTGTATCGGACTGGAATAAATTGTGAGAGGTCCATAACATATTCATAAGTCACGTAGCGAAAAAGCGAAGATCTAAAGTGTGTAATCATATATCTTCGTCTATCACTAAATAATATTTAACTTTTACACATTAGAAATAAGTAGTGTAAAAATATCGAGCGTATAACAAAAATCGACGACGAAGTTGGCATTGGAAATCTAGTCATGTCTGAACTAAAATCACACGCGCACGCATAAAGTACTGGTTGTCATGTTGACAAGTCAGTTGTCATTGTTTAACCGCAACCAGCATTTCACGCGCGTGATATTAGTACAGACATAACTCGAAACTTCCAACGCCAACTTCGTCGTCGATTTTTGTTATACGCTCGATATACATTTTCAAATATTCTAAAAGAGCTAAAAAATACGTACGCGGTGAATTAAATATGTTTTTATAATACATATATTTGCAATGTTATCGATATGAAATTAGGACAGTGACATTTACGTAGTTATTTTTAGGTTTTCAGTAGCCAGATTTTTTTTTGATATATAAATTAAATGAAATAGTACACGACATAGTAAGTAATAAAAAAGATAATTTTGTAAAAGTAAAATGTAGACATTTTGCTTTATTATTTTTTTAGAGCGCTTAACATTTTCACTAATTCTCCATATACCGATAATACATACACACTGGCCTCTTAAAATAATTAAAAATGGAAAATAATTAATTTTAAGACAGAAAAACCGTCAACAGCCCAAGATAGACAAATAGTCTCATTTAATTGTGTATACTTAATTTTTGTAAAAATGTATGTAATTGTCTGAATAAAGACATTTTTGTATATAATTATTTTTTAGTTTGTTGATTAATTCAGTTTAACCACAAACATGTAGTGTTTTTATTACTGGTGATAGCTTTTATATGTTATACATTGTACATCGGGTTGCCTGGTATATTTATGCAACCAATTGTGATCGATATATTAATAAAGCAGTCTAAGCTCACCCGCCTTTCAGTGAACACAAAAACCCGAAACAAATAACCTATAAAATGTAACATGGCCATTTCGATCTTTAGAATCTCTCCAGACTAGTGTGTGTGTAGAATTAAATTGTTAATTTCACTTAAAAATCAGGCAATAGATAGCGCGGTTTGATTAATTCTTTAATTTGTATTATTTTCAAATTACTTTTTAATTAATTTAAAGTTAAAAATGTGTTTTATTTAACAGTGTATTTGAGATTTGACATAAAGAAAACGCCTACAGTCTTGTCATTTCTTTTCTTTCTTGACCGGGGTGAGTGAAACTCGATGTCCCAGCTCTATTATTTCAATTTTTTCAATCGTTTTTCCTGAAACATTGAGTTATGCTTACCTTGTACATTCCTGTAGTTTAAAAAAAAGAAATATAAAATGTATAATTTTTGTAATTTAATTCAATTGATAAAGTTTCCAGTAATTAAATAAAATGAAACAAAAGGATTTATAGAATTTTATTGATCATTGTCAGAAATATTCCTTGTTTAATTTCATTGTAATTTCCCGTAATTACTAATTAGTACTCTTAAAATGTATTCTCATGCAAGTTCCCTTTGAAACAGGAAAGAATCTCTATTGCATATTCCCGCTCAATATCTTAAGGACGTAATTAGTAGATTCATTCAAAAGCAGCGCAATCTTGCAATAATATCCTCTTTAACGCGACAGAAGGAAGTAACGACATCATTAATAGTTATTGAGATGGTGTGATGTAAAGAACACTTGTCGCCTCGGGGATGCAAGTGTTACCTCCCCATTACCGCCCTTCTCGCTCCTTCCTTCTCATATGCTCTCTTTCTCCCAGGACATTCGCTGTTAATCAGTGTTAGCATTACAAGGGTTAATTGAACCCTTCAAGAGCACGTATCGAATAAAAGCGAAGTGGGTGTCAGTTACACACTTCTGCGTTTTCCTTTAAAAAGGGCCATTAATTATTCCCTGGGTTTTCCGCCATTCTCATTAAGGACACCGAATATTGCCCCGTTTGGAATGCGTTATTTCTTTTCAGCGGGTGATTTATCGATGCCAATAGCTGGCGTTCGATTCGCGCCCTCGTTTGCGAGCCATTATTTCCCCCGCGACGTTTTATTTAAATATCATTGAAACACCGTGGAATGCTTCAAGGGCTTAAAGAAATGTTTGTAAATGAAAATAAATAATGTTTGTTTTGATTTATTTTTTAAAAGGAATTTCTAGTAAATGCGAGAATAGCAAAGTGATGAAATTTAAACCTGAGGTACGTGACTGATTGCCCCGCGTATTAGAAGAGTCGTTTTCAAACATTTTCGTATGTCAGCACATTGACATTATTAAACAAAACCGTTTTACTTAGATTGTGAAGATAAAGGTTGAATGTTGTTGATTTTTGCATGAACATTTTTCAAAGCTAATTGAAATTAAAATTCCCAGTGGAAAAATGGCATATATTAACATTTATTATAATTAAATAAATGACAATATTTAATAAATTATTCCCTCTTTAGCTACTATTAGAACCATTATTATATAATTTACTAATTGTTAAGGCTTCTGCTTTCTTATACATCGTTGTTTTATTAATGAAAACATTCTTTTAACTTTGTATATATAACTGAAATGTATTTAATAACAATAGTTTCAACGTCATGAACACGTTATAATGAAACTAAAAGTTAGTTTAAGTCATTATCAAACTAACAGTTAATTTTATAATAACGCGTTAATAACGTTGAAACTGTAGTCCCAAAATAAATTTTAGTTATACCAACAAACTTAAAAAAACTGAAAAAAGTTTAAAAAAAGTAAAAA
Source organism: Philonthus spinipes (assembly GCA_963082785.1). Classification (NCBI taxonomy): domain Eukaryota; kingdom Metazoa; phylum Arthropoda; class Insecta; order Coleoptera; family Staphylinidae; genus Philonthus; species Philonthus spinipes. The sequence goes on from OY720302.1 coordinate 13,072,081, forward strand.
TCAAACAACGATGTATAACAAATTATTAATCTATCATTATATACTATAATTTTCTAATGGTAATCATAAGACAATATTTGTAGATATATTAATACCATAAACAGCGATCTCTTACGAATGTTTAAAAAAATATTTTTAACAACGAAAATTATTTTTTATGCCATAAAACATTGATGCCAAATCGACTTGCGAGATAAAATGGGCATTTATTCCAACACATATATAAAATATTGCTTGATCATATATTTTCATATATACCTAGGTCGTATTATTCCATCTTGAACTGATTTTGTTTATTCAAAATGAAATTGTATACCTCTACAATCCACTTTCTAAACGCACACACACACACACACACATATATAAATATATATTTATATATATAAAAAGAAAAGAGAATGAGAAAATCCACTGGATATTAATTTTATCTCGTCTCCCCTCGACTGCACGATCATCATCAGTATTCCACGACCGTTGTTATTGACATCCTCAAATTAATATCGGTCGCAACTGAACTTTATTTCTATTTGCTCCTCTTCCTCCCTACCTTCCAGACTTTATTAGCCGCTGTTTCTTTTATTTGTTTCCTTTATTATTATTCTTATTACTATTATCCCTGTTCTTTTTCCCGTTAAACCGAATGATTTCCCAATTTCTGAAGATTGGAAAATTCGAATTTCCGTTGGAATTCCTTTTAATTGTGAATTAAATCGATCACTGGATTAAAATACGCTTTAACGTGAAATTTTGTTTAAAAATATTCAATAAAATCAGATTACAGTTTGTGAAAAAAATGTTATTTTCAGATCAAGGGCGAATATTTAATTTTATTTATTTATATTTTTATATATATTTTATATATATTTATATACTCACCGAAAAGAAATTGATAACAAATGACATTTCTTTCTACAATTCTATCAACTCCTGGTACTCCTCCTTTTTAAACCATCCCACTCCCTATCCTTTTAATGACGAAATAATATACGAAGAATATTACACAGTGCTATATAAAGGGCAAAAATCATCTTCCGGTCATTCTCAAATCCCAACTCAACGAAATCCACGATTACATTATAAAAATGATTAGCTTCTACAAATCCCAATTCTTTTCCCAGGAATGGATGCAGCGCCTAATTACATGAATTTTAAAAAAGATAGCGATGCTTGTGACGCATCAAGCTACCGCCCGATAATATAATTGCCATTGCTTGGAAAAAAACCTTTGAAATCATCCTAAAAACTAAAATAATAGCCTATACTTCCCAATACATCCCACAATTTCAATTCGGTTTCATAGAAAAACAATCCACAACAATCCTAACATTGAACTGACAAATCTCCGACGTCAATAAAAAAATCCGCAATACTTTTCCTTGATCTTCAAAAAATCTTTGACTCCATTTGGTACAAAGGTATTCTATATTAATGTCTTTTCCTTAACATCCCTCGTCACCTTCTACACCTTACAACCAGTGCGCATTCATAATACCTTATATCAACCCTTTAGACACTAACAATGCATCCCGCAAGGTTACGTCCTCTCTCCACTCCTCTACAATATCTACGTACATGACGTATAAAATCCCGATCACCAATACATAAACCCATTCGCCTATTTCCTTCAAATCGCGAACGATACAGCAGTGATAGTTAACCAACCTACTTTCCCAAAGCCCTTTCTACTATACAAGAACTCATCGATTCGTTATCGCTGTGGTTCACTATTAACCCAAAAAAAGCCAACTTCTTATTCCTTACCAAACAAATAAATAAAATTCATATAAACAACACCCCTATCTCCCCATCCTCGATATGTAAATACCTCGGTATTACTCTGCTACTCAATTTCTTTCTCTAAACTACTACTAGAGTAACCACGTTTAGTTGTATCTGATATTGTGTTGCACTACTACTGTACTAAATAGGGCTTTATTCAATAATTTGTATCCTGGTTGCTTCTCAGAATGAACTCGTTTGTAAAGTAACCATGAATTTACTAACTTTAATTCTAAAAAATGATAGAAAATCCTTATGTACCATTTACGGTTTTTAATATAATATATATAATATTATATTTTTAATATTTAATATTTTATTGCATTTTCCCATAAAGCTTTCTACACCTCCCATATGTCTGTTTTATTCAATAATAATATAAGGGCAATTAACTTCTATGATTTTCTTCTCCTTCCCATCATATCTTTTCACTTTCGAAATTGAATTTTATCAATAAATGAGGATACCAAGGTCACATATTTATTGTCTTTCCAGATAATAGAAGGAACATCCACATTATCAATTCTTACAACAAATCCGTTCCTTGTTTCACAATTGGCATCTCTCGAAGATGATTCTGTGGGCAATTTACAATAAAATTCCCTTTTCCAAATGTACCATTAAAGGCAATGATGTGTAATAGTTATCATGATAGATTCTGCAATTTTACTCTTGTGGAATAATTTTGGCTAAACGTAAAACCAAATTAGATGTTACTCCAAGATTCTGCAATTTTACTGTCGTGGAATAATTCTGGCTAAACGTAAAACTCTTAGATGTTACTCCAAGGTGAAGTTCGTCAACTTGTACATCTTTTTGTTCTTGGCTAGCATAAATTTCAAATTTATAGGCAACTCCATAAATGCCTGATATAACAAAGAATTTGAATCACAATTTGTAGGGCTTCATTGGCATATACTGTTTTATATAATTCCTTACTCTTGTGGAGCATATTTGCGCGTCTATACTGAGATTTTCTGAAGAAAATTTATAGTTCAGAAAATCAACAATAGGTCTTATTCTGTGAAGCCTATCGTATCCTGGCTGATCACGTGATATAGTTATTGGAGTGTATGATCATTTTTATCATCTCGAATTTGTTGATTCACATTACATCAACTACTGGTGCAAATGTTAGTTCATTAGTCCACATCGGCCTCGTATTGGATATATTACAGTATTATGCCAAGAAACTGCGTTATGTCATTTTCCGGTAAAGGAAGGTGGTTTCTCAGTTTTGGTCTGAATAGCATACAAATTGGATTCTTCTAAAATTTTTGTTACAAACTCACTTGAGAAGAAGTAATTGAAGCACTGCATCGGCCGTTCCAAACCTGAAATTTCTTCAGACACGTCAGTGTTTCCATGGAAACGTAGTTGATCATCATTGAAGTTCAAAAACTTAGTTTTCCAAAGTATATCCTTTTTTATGAACGCTTTTCGTTGTTTCAATGGCAAGAAAGAAGAAAGAGGCAAGTTATCTTCTTCGTATTCTAGCTCTTTTTAAAAACCACTTTCACACGCACTTCTTCCAATTTCTTCTACTTCATCATCACTTTCGAGAAAAAAAGGTCTTTACCGCTATCCGTATTGCTAAATTCAGCGTCGTCGTCATTTAGACTGGTGAAATGTTTCCAAAACTGCTCTCGATAATTTTTTTGTTAGAATTTTATTCCTGTCCATACCGAAAGAATGGAATGAAACAATGAACTCAATTCTATAGCATAGCCGATTAGGTTCAGAATCAAGAAAACGAATGATACCTCCAATGCGTAGTGTTGCCGATCGGCAATAAAACAAAATTCGATTTTTTTCAATAACGTTATACGAATATACAAGATTAGACAACCTCGTCAAAGAGTAAATACTCTCGCATACATTCATGTTGTTTGTTTGTTGGTAATTTGTTTACGCGGCATTCTCTCCCTCCAGAGGTGAGGAGACCGCATACTTTACTGGCAGCTATTTAAGGTAATGTTTAGATTGATTCTCTCCAATCGTTACATTTTGGACGTAAAAATACAATTTTCCTGTAATGAAACAGTTTTCTCAACCAAATCATAATCAAGTGTGAAGTAAATATAAACACGTTCTTCATCGGTTGTCTGCAGCCTGGGAAATGTCAAAAATACACTGACATGACCGACACCTATCAACAAATGGTTGGAGCCTATTATTAAGCAGTACGTAGCCCATCAGATACTTCATGCAACAAATCGAAATTTGTTGAAGTGTGTGTTTAAATAGCATAACAGGTAGTGTGTTACTTAAGTGATATAAACCTTCACGTAACTCAAGTAACTATATTACGGTAATGTGTTGCCGAAATGCAACAATAAGCAAGTTACGATTCTAACAATGTATTTATCATAAGAGATAAGCTCAGATTACTCAGACGCCCTTGCATAATTGAAAATAAAGAGTTGTTAATTGTACTTGAATTGAGACACATCGTATGTCGAAAATAAACGTTTTTTTAAAAAAGCCATCACTCGCACAAAAGAGCATTTAAGGGTAAACGTAATCTTATTGTTTTGTTTCAAACAAATTAACAGTGTATAAATTTCAAATGTATTTGTTATATCTTAACCATGTAACAAATACATTTGAAATGCAACTGTTAATTTAAACAATGACGATTTTGACGTTTGTTGGAAAATATAGATGCAGAATTAAATGAAAATAAATGATTAGAGAAAATCAGTTATAATAAAAAATGTTATTATAAATTATCAACAAAGAGCTGTAACAATGATTCTGTTACATGAAGAAATTCCTTTGAAAGTTAAAATAGAACTTTATTTTTTGCATTAATTGTACGATCAAATAAATAATGGAATTTGCTTTAAACCATTTTCAATCCACTAGATAACAAACCAATAATTTCACAAACTTGTATTATGAATTAATAAAAAAAATATAAATTGTATGTTACAACTGTTTTTTATGAAGAATAACACGATTTTGTCTTATGCTGATTAGTGATAATATTTACAGAAAGTTCGTCTTTTTCTCATAAAAGTGAAAATATCTGAAAAACTGTGGAGGGGGTAATTTTTGTTTTTTACATATTCTCAAAGAGGACGATTTAATAATGATCTCCAGCAAGTTTCATGTATCTCCTTTTCAAAAAACTAAAATTACGGATTTTTGTATTTCCCGTATTAAAAAAATAACACGAAAATTCGTCATTTTTTTATAAACTTGAAAATATCTCAAAAACTGTGGAGGGGGTAATTTTTGATTTTTACATATTCTCAAAGAGAATAATAAGATAAGAGGATGGTTTAATAATGATCTCCAGCAAGTTTCATTATTTTGCTTCACAAAAAACTAAAATTATGAATTTTGCATTTCCCATATTTTTATTAGCATTGATATATCAATATTTGCATACCCTGGACTTGGATCCAAACACATTCCCCTAGGCTGCAGAGTGGGCAGTGTATATTACAACTTTTTTTCATGAAGAATAACATGACTTTGTCTTTTGCTGATTAGTGATAATATTTACAGAAAGTACCTAACAGGGCACGTTCGCGTGATTCAATTAAGTAAGCACGTTTGCTTATCTCTAAAAAGGATAACCCCGACCGACTGAAAATGTGCGTGGCCCCTTCCCCCAGGACGAATTCCCCGCTAAACTAAGTTTCCAATTAGATTTGTCGGGTTATGCCGGCCAAGACCTAAATGTATTAACTGACTGTCGGCGGTGCGAGGGCGACCGAACCCAAGGAGACGTGCCACGTCAAAATTATCAGGAAACTGTCGAAAGTTTCCCAACGGTTTCACAAACTCTAAGGGAAAAATTTGTAAATAGGTTTAATCCGACAGTTGCAATAATTAAACTTTGCTGCTAAATTCAGTAAAATTAAAGATTAGTTTTAAACAATAATAATAATAAAAAAAACTATGAAATATGAATCTAACAACACTTCTAACGTGAGAATTTATATTTTTTAGCATTGTTTCATTATCATAGTGAATATTGCTAATACAGCCATTATACAATAATAAGACACATAACAAAGATTGACTAAAGTGTCATATTATTAAGTATTAATAATTGGTTAGCATTGCTTCATTATTATGCTAAAATGATCTAATGAGTGTCATATTATTAAGTATTAATAATTGGTTAGCATAGTTTCATTATGATGCTAAAATGATCTAATGATTAATACTATGACATCCTTTTTCTTTAGACACACACATTGCACTTGTCATTCTCTTCTCCTTGGAAGACAAATTCTATCCACTTCGTAAATACTTTTTTCCTATAATCCCTTTAAAAAGTTAACTTCCATGTTCGCAAAGTTATCGTAAAGAATGTCTTTCCTGAGGAAACGTCACTTATTGTCAATTTGCCGCTCTAAAGTGACAAAAATTAAAGAAAGACGCTCGCTAAATTCATGCAAGTAATTATCAAAATAAGGGACGATGAAGATTATTCTACATGTTTGCTACGATATATAGTCGAAGCCGTGAAATTGGTAAAATTAAATCTAAATACGAAAAGAAATATGAAATATTTGTAGAATAGTGCAACTCGAAGACAATTGCAACATACAGCGAAAGTGTACTGCTTGTGTATTTTTCGGAACTGAATAAGAAGTTTAAATCCTCTACATTCTGGTCGAAATTATTATTGTTAAAAACTTTAATATCTGTTAATAGTTTATCGGAGTGGGGAGGACTCACAGATTAGTACCTACTAAAGACACTGCCTGACCTTGTAGTGCCTGCTCGTCTCGCGCACTGCTATAATGCAACCAGGTTAAATTGTAACAAATATTTTCAGATGCGGTTGCAATTGTAATTATTTATTTTATACAAAAGTATATTATAAAAATTAATAACTAAAATTCAATTTATTGAAAAAATAAAATTATATTAATGATAATATTTTGTATAATTTCATATAAAGCATATATTATAATTTTCCGTCACCACCGTCTCCACTCCGACTTTCCGGCATGTATCTTTTAGTAGGCACTGATTATATCCATTATTCCTAATATCTCAAATTTGCCTCTGATGTTCATCGAGCTCATAAAAACTTTTCTTTCATCTACATCAGTACATACCTTCCGTCAATCCTTCTCCTTCGTACATCTTTTAACGATCCATCCATAAAATTTTCTATTTACTATCAATTGGAAAGACTTGAACAAACGTTTTATCTGCACGCTCTTCGAACAATAATTCCTTCTCAGCGTGTAATAATTTAATTCCACCCCACCGAAACTTTATTACCTGAACCGTAAACGGGCCCGAAATTCCCAAACTTAAACTTTCCGATTGGGGAGATTAAAGCGCTCGCGCCTAACAATCGCCGGAGTCGATCGGCCTCGTTAAGCGCGCCAACCCTCGCGGAATAAACGGGGATGTGGGGGGTGGACAGGTGCGTGTGTTATTTTATGTAAAACCCCGCCGAGGGAAGATTCTAATTCCGTCGCCCTTTCAGCCACCGGCAGTCGAGATGTCTAGAGGTGACAATGCACCGGGATTGAGGACACTTCTCAAACCACTTGGCGTTCGCGTTTCACGTAGCCGCCAGGGAAAACGCGGAGACACCGATGCTTATTATGAAATGGGGTTTGTTGTTGCTTTGTGTGACATTAAAATTTTAAAATTTGACCATTAGATGAAGGAAAAATATAATGGAAAGAAACAAGCATTAAAATTAGAAAGTATATCACACGAAAATTAAATTTTCAATATTATTATTTTAATAAACAAGAAAAACACTTATAAACAATTAATATTTAACTATAATATTCGTCATTTATATCTGCCATGAACAATTATAGCAAAATAAAATAAATAGTTGGAAATCGGAATTAAATAGCTGTTATTTCTTTTATTATATCGATTAAATTACTAAATATTTATTACCTGGGAGATAAAAAATACATTGTATATATTCTAACATAAAATTAAAAATTGAATATTTTTATAATAAAATATATTCTCAAATAAGGGCTCTCGGCGCACACCTCGACAGATTGAGGAGAATTATCAGACTGTAGAGAGTGCTGTTTGTAGGAAGAAACCGCCGAACATATCCTTCGATATTGCCCAGCGCTTAGGTCCAGCAGAAAAGCCAAACTGGGTGAATAATGGCCAGAAATGGCGAAAATCAGGGATCTACCCACCTCGGTCGGCACTGCTAGCCTATCATGATGAGGTAGGCTGGTTGTGCTAACACATAGTCCAGATACCTCAAAGGGAGGAAGCATTATGGGCCTAACGAGGCCTATGCGTACATGTGCTAAAAGCGCACCTTCCACAAAACCGTAACCATAAGGGCTCTCGGCCATAAGTCTTTCTGTCCAGAATAAATTATTAAGATGAATTTATAAAAAATGAATATCTTGATTTAGATTAAAAATTCGTGATCATTTTATTCATTGAATTTAAACGAATTTAAATAACCCAATTAAGAGGACTCGATGGATTTTAATAAATAAGAATAGAAAAGAAAGAAATAATAACTATTTCATTGTTATTAGTTAATTATTTTAAAAATTATTTTTATTTAATTTATTTTAAGTAATAAGGGCACAATATTTTTAAATTGACAACATAATATAACTTTTTTAATCGTGTTTATTTTTTGGTTGAATAAAAAAAGCAATTATTAGTTCTGTTGCTTTCGTTCTTGGTTCTCAACGATAAATTGGTATATTAATCGATGTAACATCGTTGTTGCTTTTGGTGTACCGGAAATAGAAATCAACTTCATCATTTTAATGGATTGGTATGGTTTTATTTAAAATTTTAATTGGTTATACAAAATAAAGTATAGCAATATTTCTTGGTACCTAACTTTTTTTTTAAGTTATTTTAATCTAAAGATTTCTTTCGAAAAATATTGTTTTTTTTTAAGTTCTCAATAGATAGATTGGTATAAAAATAAAGTTTTATTTAGGGACTGGCCATTTACTGATAATTATACATTTTATATTAAGGTTGCAGTTTAGTGGAAAGAGATAGCTATATAGTAAAATGGAAATAATCGTTTGAAAATAGAGCTATTCTTTTGGATTTCATAATATGAATGTGTATTTACATTTATTATCTACCAAGTATAAAGTATCAGTCTAAATAAAAAATAAATCGTTAATTTTCGTTTATTACGTCAATTTACTAGTTCAAGTTAGAAAAGAACATTACAAGAAATTAATAGGTCATGTCTGCTAAGTTATTTGAATGCAGAATTTAGTGAAATCCTTTAAATTTCCATTGCACAAGTTTTATTAGCAAAAATTTAATTTAAAATTTGCTATAAATTTGATCAATTTTCATTGTTTTTCATAATTATTTTTCACAGAAACTAAACATTAAAATAATTTTTAATTTATTTGATGAAATTCTTGCTTATTTTAAGATTATTTTAATGTATAATACAATATTGTTCATTGATCACAACAACAATCTAACTCAAATTAGTAATTGCCCATATTTGTATAGCTATCTCTTTCTTCTAAACCGCACCCTTAAGTTACATAATACACATTTAACAAATAACATAAGTGTAGAATAAGTCATAAAAAACAAACAAATTTTCAGAAAAGTAGAAATAATGTGACTCGTAAAACCTATAATGAATTAATTGCGTGGTACACTGTTTAAGAGGCTTTTTTTAATTACCTTTATATATAATCGTATAATTTAAACAAAAACTTTAAATTATTAAAATAAATAACATGATTATTAAATCGTGCGATGAAATTATACATTTACAAATGTTGTGGGAGATTTATATCTTGGACACCGGAAGAGGGTTTAATTCCGGCCTCGCAATTTTCAAAGGGCGCGCGAAACCGGATAAACGTACGCCCGGATTTATGCGAAAGAAAGCCAGCGAACCCGGTGATCCGGGACCGATCCGACCTCCTCTATTTCCACCGCTACACACACACATCTTGGGACTTTTTTTTAGGAAAACGTTTCCTCGGGCATTACCCGCTTGATCTATGGCATAAAAGGAAACGGCACAACTAAAGCGGACCCAGCAAATTTTACAGTTTCTGAAATGACGACAAAATACTTTCAGTGTTGTATTCTTGTATATTATATTAAAAATTGTGATATCTCCATCAGAGTACTTTCCCTGTTAATTTCATATGTGGATGATATTTTTTGATATTGTATGAAAATTATGGATTTTATGTCAAAATGTTATTAAAATGACTGAAAGACCTATGGTTGATAGCCATTTTAGAAATAATAAAATAAATTGTATTGTATTTAACAATCTATATTAACCTTAATAAAATTGATGTTAAAAAAATGTGAACTAATAAAATGGGAGCTATTCCTTATGGAAAATGTTACGTTTAACGTGTAATTTTTTAAATAAAGACAATTTCTATGAATAACAGATATTTATTCATAGAATATTCATACAAGAATTGTTTAGATTGTCATGAGAAACATAACGTACACATTAAACTTATCATTTTCCTTTCAGAATAAAAACCAATATCTGCTTTTGGCAAGGACGAAAATACAAAATTCAGGGGGAGAGACTATTGATCAATAACCAATTGACATGTTAAATATATGTATTGCATTTGTCAATAAAGACTATTTATATATAAAGAGTGACCAATAATGATTGCAGATTAACCGGTAGGCCACCAAATACGCATGTTGGCACAACAGATCATATGGAAAGAAAATCCCCTAGATTTCCATTTGCGTATTAAATATAAAATGTAAATTGAAGTAACTTAAGGTTTTTGGTATTTGAAAATAATAAATATTGAGTTAGTATCCTAAATATTATAACGAATGTTTAAAATGATGGGCTTCATTTTTTTAGGGGAATGTTAACTCTACATTGTTTTAAATTTTCAAATACACGTTGAAGCTGCCCGGACTTATGTTCCTTATTGCTGCTTCATGTTCATTTAGGGCATGCATTAGATTTTTGAAAACGCAATAGCAAAATACGACGCTGCTAGTGCCAAGTTCAAGAAAAAATGAATAGCCATTTTTCCTTAGCAAGAACTTAGAGCGATACAATTGCCCAGATTTTTCGAGGGAAATTTAACTTGTCTGCAATCATTGTCGATCACTCTGTATATAATATATATGAATTTTATTTGAAATATATTTCGACTACGGAAAACCCTAAAAAACATTATAATATTTGTACTATTGTTTTTTTTTATGGTTTTCCATTTATCTAATTTACCAAACGTTTTCTAGATGTTCGGGAATTATTCATAAGCTCAATTACCTTTGTTTCATGTCAATATAATTAGCCGTTTTAGTTGTACAAATGACACACAGGCAGACACACGATTTTTGTAGATCTTCGGGATCTAGACTACATCGCCTTCATTTAAAAAACGTTTTTATTTATAAGCGATTTTTATATCTTTCACAAGACCCAGGGAAAAACAAAATTAAATCATAATTTGCATTACGACCAAAAACAAAATTAGCGATTAGATTTCTCACAATTGAAAGTATCCCCGGACATGTAATATAGGAAATGAAAAAGATGCAATAAAACTACGTATAATAAAGTAAGTATATATTTATTTAACTTTTTATTAGACAATGATTATTATTTTTATATTTTATCATTGATAAAAGAAAACTTAGTAAATTTATAATCATATTTAATTGTTTCCATTATAATATGATTAAAATAAAATCAATTTTTAAATTTTCCTCCATTATTTTATTCATTTTGGTATTTATTTATTAATATATACGGAATTACACCTTTCCCAATATCTAAAATACAATGTTAAATATAACAATATATAAATAGAAAAGAGTATTCATTCACTTGGTCACAGTTATTTAAATATGTAATTAGATCTCGGATCAAAATTTGTTGCATTATGCAATATTTTATTGAAGTGCAACAGCAGGTGTACATTATGTAATTCAATGTCCGGCGTGGGTATTTGCCCGGGAAGTAGTTGTTTTAATGTGCATTTGTTTAACGTACTTACGTAACGTAAGTCAAAAGTCACAGAGCTAAATGTTGAAATAATTTATTGATTATTTTCAAATAATTTTTATTTAATATAACAATATATAAATTAGCTGTATATAATTGTTTAACAAATAATTCATTTTATATATAGTGTGCTCGACTATACCAAAATCAGTCTTCTTAATTGATTATGGTGTTGTAATCTAAATACAGAAGAATGTTATAATTGTTGAATTTTGTGTTTATTTGAAAACACTTTGTACACTTTCCTTCATTTATTTTATTTAACTTTAACTTTATTTTACGGAATTCTCCATTATAATTGATTACATTATACAATAATTTACATATTTGTATATAATCAGGTAAGTATTCCTAAACTATTAATAAGTAAGATAAGTGCATTCCCAAACGGTTCAAAGAATTGATTCAGTGTTGCTTATGACTTCACAAACTAACATCTACGGGTATATAATTACATAATGGAAACAATAATTTACCTAAGAAAATGTAAAAATAAAATTTAAACATTCACGACAGGGCAGAAAGACCTCTGGTCGATAGCCCAGACAGACTAACACCTACATGTATTGTTATTATTTATATTGTTATATTGTTAAAATTATCTATATAGTCTGAATAAAGATATATATATAAAATTTAAACAAATAAAAATATAAAGTAAATAATAAAATAAAATAATAAGAGAAATTAAATATATGATCACAGTTTTATCACAAGTATGTTCATATTGAGTATAGGTACGAGCACTGTAAGATAAAATATCACAGATCAATTATCACATAATTATAAAAAAAATGTATATAACAGACACGCTGAGACAACGTTAATAACAAACATAACAAACAACAATATAATATGTACATAAAATGATAAAATTGAGATAAAAATGGAATAAATAAATAAAATAAAACAGATAAATAAATAAAATAGAAAATAAATAAAGGATAAATAAATAAATAGTAAAAAATATACATATCCTACTGCTTTTAAAATTAGATGACATCTGAGAAATTAATTCGTTTTAGACTATTCTTAAAATGTGAAAATTTATTAACAGATGTACATTTCGTTCACCATGTGATCATTATCAATGTTAATAAATAAAATAATTGAAGAAAAGTATACAAAGTGTTTTCATATATCCATCAAATCTTCACGAAACTCATATTTAATTAAGTCAATTTTGCATTGTTAAAAATAACGAGTCACTTTTAACAATAATTTATTACCCGGTAGGAGAATTCTAATTTTAATAAAAACGAAATTTAAAATTACGTGACGTTGTTTCTAAGTGTATAATCATGCAAGTAACGTAACATTTTTTTAAATATAATATGCTTTTGATGGAGGTCCGTATCCGTGCATACGCGCTCGTGCATATCTGTCCACTGATCTACATGCGTACTTAGTTTACTTTATGAACGCCGGGATCCAGACCTTTTTTTTATTTTCCATTTCAAGAATGCCCCACGGAACAATGAAATCGTGATTCTCCGATATTTACGCGGCCACTTAAACGGACTAGACGTTATTTAAATTGTTTATATGTGAAACCTGAAGAGGTTGTTACTTAAATTTACTTACAGAATGTAGTATATTTCGCGTGGAGAGAATAAAATTAACCAATTAAATATTTTAATCGAAAGATATTTTATTGTTTGTAAGGTCACAGAAAATCATGCAATATTCGAGATACTCTTGTTGACTGCCTTATAAGTAAGAAATGTATCTAAAATTAATTTTATATAATTTGTTTTAGTAGCAGTAGTTCCCAAAGTTGATCGGATTCCGAAAGATTGAAGTGGCTTAACATTGAGTGTTTTGTGAAATTTCAAGGTTTCATTTTTATTCATAATATTTGCAATGGAAGGATGCCAAAATAATAATAATATTAGCAATGAAAGTATCATTACTAACGCTGGCATCCATGTATACAACACAAGAGGCAGAGGGAATATCTTTCTTGAACACAAGAACACAAAAGCGGAACAAAACACATTTTTTCTTTAGGGCTGTACAAGAGTATAATAATCTCTCAGTAGCTCCAAAAACAGAAAAAAATATATATAAATTTAAAAGTAAGCTGTCGGAATATTTGAAGAGTCTCCAACGATAGCAGTATTAAAATTAATTATAATTATATAAATAATATAATATCTCTTCCTATAGATATAAGTACAAAGTTAGATAAGTATTATTAAATTATAAATTTATTTTGTTTTGTATATAAATATATGTTTTTTCTATTATGACTGATTTTATTAAAGTAATTGTTAAATAAATAATTAGACATCAATAAAATATTACATAATGCAACAAATTTATATGAAAGAAAACTTTAATGTAAAAACAAATAAAAGGAACGTTATTTAATATAAAGCCATCTGCATACACGTGTCTCGGGATCTATCCCTCGTCAGTACAGCTATGCCTTACATAATTCAAAGATGTTAAGTAAGTGAATAAATCCTCTTTATATTACAATTATTTTTCCTTTAGCTCGTGTGACGTTTTAACTTACGTTACATAAGTTCTTTAAAATAAATGTACACATAAAACAACTACTTTTCGGGCAATTATCCCTTAGACACTGAATTACATAATGGATAGGAAAATAATTGATTGATTATTAATTATTTTTTAAATCTTCTATATTTAATTTATTTGAGTGTCCGTGAATAAATACTCTTTTGTATGAAATATATGTAATTGAATATTTATTATTCTTCATTATTATTTCATGGTAAAGCATCACCTCGACAGTAATGATAATAAAATAAACTTTATTATCTACTTAACAATAAAAACCGATTTATAACCCTAAAATACCCAACGACAATGAATTTACTTTAGCACTGAATAAAACTTTCTTATTTTATCATTTCACCCGTTTCTCTCTCACTCTCTCTCACTCTCTCTCTCTCTCTCTTGCGATACTCTAAGGAAAAATCACTTGAGCGGATTTCACTTTATTTACAGGAGTGGATGATTGATCGTCCTTTTACCGCACAATAGCGCATCGGATCGATTCCCGGAATGTGTAATTTATGGGCGTGCACTTATTGTTTTATTGAGCCATAAGAAAAGTTTCAGGAACACGATTTTGCATCGTAACGGAGGACAAATATCGAAATAATAAATAAATAAAACTGGAAAACCGGGACGCGAGACAAACATCGGGGTGTGGAAAAATGAAAGTTTAAATGTGAGATTTACATATCCGGAGAAAATTCTTTATCGTTCAAATGTGTTGATGTTATTGCTGATTTGCAGAGAGAGAAAATTCTGTTATCTCTTAAGTATGTTACAAAATTTTAAAACTATGTATTATCTCTTAATGTTAGACAACATTTTAACACTATTTTATAATCAGAATATATATATATATATTTGTCATCATGAGCCTTCATTTATTTGTTCTTAGTTTCATGGTGATAATGGTAAATTTGTATATAAGATGAAACCTATTGTAGGAGAACATGTTTTACATTTTTCAGTATATCTTGGTTTTAAATAATTCTATCTACTATATTTTCATTATTCTGCTTCTACTGAATAATTGCGACTTCTAACAAGGGGTTATATTACAACGCCGGTCAGAATATATCATTTACCACACGTAATAAATTTTGAAATAATCGATGGTTCAAGCTTTTACTTGATGAAACTCCATAATGCATTATTTACAAATAAAACAACATTTTTTTTTAAGTTTCACAAAATCTATTGTAGACTCTGCTATAATTAATTACAACTAAAAAAAATGTTTTTTTTTAACAGTAATTTTTTATATTTTTGCAAGGTCTTCTTTTAAAATATAAGATTGTTATTAATATGGGTTTTTATAGGAAAGCCTGAATGTGGAGGATAAGAAAAACCCTTAGCCTTATAATTTAGTAGGATTATAAGACCAGTGGTACTATCGCATGAGATTGTTGATACAAATGGCTAACCAGAATTGAAATTAAATATTAGTGGTCATAATACTTTTCTCTTTTAGATGAAAATTTTATTAAAATTTAATTATCAATTAAATTTAAATGATTAATTAAAAAAAACTTCAACTAATGAAAATGAGAAGAAAGTTTCCGAAATATATTTAGTTTAATAAAAAATAAGGACGAGAAAAGACAGCCATTTTTATTTGAATAATTAAATAAATAAATAATAGCTTCCACTATCGTCCATTTATTATAATATAAATGTAATAAGTAATTTGAAATATTTAATCAATTTTATCGTATAAACAAAAATAATTCACTTTTGTGTGGTCAGTCGTATTTTCCTTCTAAAAGATAAGAAATTATAGGATTGTTAATC
Organism: Philonthus spinipes; assembly: GCA_963082785.1. NCBI lineage: Eukaryota > Metazoa > Arthropoda > Insecta > Coleoptera > Staphylinidae > Philonthus > Philonthus spinipes. The sequence goes on from OY720302.1 coordinate 13,088,171, forward strand.
ATTAAGGAAGTTAAATTAAGCCGAAAATCAAATTTCTCTCAGCCGAAATAAGAAATCCCATTAATTTATCAGACGTCACGGAAATGCAAGCGGTCGGGGATCCGTTCCATCTGCGGGAAATACATCGGGACCCCGGGATGGCCGGAGAATTCCCGGGGTTTCGTTCTGTACGTTCGTTCGTTGGTTGCCGAAGCCGTATAAGCTTCTTTATAAAACGAGATTATGGCCTCTCGAGATGTTCAAATAAATACTCTTCCGAATGGCCTACTTTCCGAAAGGGAACGAAACTCCCTTCCGTTCCTCACGAACTCCCCACACCCATTCCTCTTGCTGCAGTGTTTAAACAAACACACATGTATATGCATCCTTATCTGTATGGTGTGTAGAAAGAGCGGGAGAGAAAGTGAATAACACACACACGCATACACAGACCATCTTGTATGATTTGTGCTATGAAAACATCGTCCTTGTAATTCGGGATAGGGAAATGTTTGTCTTACTAGAGACTTGAGTTTGCGTCTTCCGGGGAGGAAGGAGCTGTTTATGGATTTATGAAAAATTGCCACAAAAAACGAAGCATTACTTTTTGATTGTACTCATAACATTATAATTTAATTATTCATATTTAATATAATTCTTTTACATAATTCATCTTTTTTTTTCTATATTTTTGCAATCGGGACAATGACCGTTTTTTGATCGTATTAGTTTTCACTATTTATTTAAAAGTACGTTTTTATTAAAAAAAATCTTGCAAACACTTTCAAGAAATCGATGAACTATTAATTATTATCAAAATTTGTCATAAACTGTACATAGTTTGGATTTGTGAAAAATAAAAAAAAACCTTGTAGTCAATTTAGATTGGACTGCCCGTTTTGTGTCTATACGTAGAAGAAGATATAAATAATAGGAACACATTGTTATTCTTCTCTAGAAGTCTTGAGTAAATTGTATACAAAAATGCACAATTTAAACAATTCAATTTAAATTAATTCAAGAATTATGCAGAATTTATATGAGGTACATTTAAAAAAAAACATTGTTTTATTGAAACTAAGTCTGAAGTTATTAATTTTATTCATCTTTTATTTTATTTATTTCAAACGTAAATTGAAATACTTGTGTAAATCCAACAAAGTTTATATTAATTACGAATTTACCGTATTAAATAAATAAGCGAAATAATCCGCCCGCATTACATTTTAAAGCGTCTCCTTCTTGTTAATTATGTCGCGACGAAGAACGTCTTTGGCGTTCAGTAAATAGCCGCACTTAAAATTTGATCCGCCCGGCTTTGAGCGATGCTTTGTTTTTCGACCGCCATTGTTTTCCCAGACACTCCTGTAAAACAATAGTCGTAAGTAACTGGTAATCCTCGAGGAGGATCCGCGGCCTACCAATCAAAAGAGGAAAATACGGCTCAAATTTTGCGTTGCTTTCAAATTGTTTCTGAACGAATAAATAAGGAATTAAATAAAAAAATAATAATAATAATTTGATTTCGTTATTAATCTATTAACATTATAAATGACAACTATATAGAATAAATGTATATTATTATTATATCTTTATTTAGAAATTCACAAATATTTTACGAAATAATAGAAAAGAATAATATAATTCAAACATACTTAAATAAATAACTTTGTAAAACACACTGTTAGAAAAGAAAGTGTGTTTTACAAAGTTACTGATCACTGAAGCTTCTACTTCGTTATACATTGTGTAAGATTATAATAAAACACTTTTTTTAACTTTGTATAACAGAGTTATATATTTAGTGACTATAGTTTCAAAAATTTACACTTGCATTATCAAACTAAAAATGTTATTTATTTAAATATCCTTTAATATAAATTAACAAGAATAATGAATCTTCTTAATGTTTGTTGTTGGTTGTGGAGACTTTAATTATTGAAATAAAAATAGTTGGCCTTGCTCCTACTTATTTTTTTATTAAACTAGAAATATTTCGGAATTATATCTAGTTTAATAAAAAATAAGTAAGAGAAAAGACAACTATTTTCATTTAAATAATGTATAATGAAGTAGAAGCCTCAATCATCAAGAAGAATAATACATTTAATTGGTTAATATAAAGTAACAGCCATAATTTTTCCCTTCAAAAAGAGTCCAACTTTTTCACAAATGATTTAATATTTGCGGTTGTCTAATCTTAAGCGAGGCATTAATATTCCTTACGTAAGCGACAGTTGCAACTCCTTCGGGATGCAGTACTCTTATATATATTTTTACATTTTCTCGTTTATTTTTTTCCTCGCCGTGTGCTTCGCTTCACGAGATAACTCTCGAGAAAAATCGTAAAGATAAAGGACGGGAATTGTACAAGGATTATATTTCATATGGAAGTGCATTGCTTTTAGCCCCCGGGTTTCTTTTATGTAAATATTATGAAAGTTTTATAAGGCGAGGACTTATTGTCTCGGTTTATTTTTATTCATTTTTCTTGTCCAATGATGCAATGAACGTACATAACAAAAAAATATGCCTTGCAAATTTTCTTACACTAATAAGTAATGTTCATTTTTTTTGTGAAATGAGAGATTTGTGTATTTCAACATGGCGACTATATAAATAATTACATTTCATTTATTTCCTGAATGATTAAAAAAACATTTATTTGTTTCTCATTTATAATTTGCTGAAAACATACAATAGATATGTATGTACGTACATATCTATTGTATTTTTTTAGAAAATTATAAATGAGAAATAAATAAATGTTTTTTTAATAATTCAGGAAATTTCTCATTTATAATTTTCTAAAAAAATACAATAGATATGTACGTACATACATATCTATTGTATGTTTTCAGCAAATTATAAATGAGAAACAAATAAATGTTTTTTTAATCATTCAGGAAATAAATGAAGATTAAAATAAACTGTATGATGCACAAAGTAAATTCACATTGAAGCAAATCACTGAAAACATGTAGAATCTCATTTTTTAATTATTTGTTGTAGTAATAAGTGCTTGTATGACATTTTTTTACTTTAAATATATTAAACATAAATATAAAAAAAACACCTCATCATAATTGAAGAGACCAAGACCCATATCGTTAACAGACTCCTATGGCTTCTCCTCCAGCCTCCGGCTGGGAAAGCACCTACACTGGGACCGATGTTGGTGATGAGCTCCTTGACGTTTACACCCTCAAAGGCCTTGGCGAAGAATCCCCGCCAGTAAGGTTAAAGTCAACGTTGGCATCTTTCAAGATCATTTGGATCTTTTTACCAAGTCGCCGTCCAGTCTTAGCTTACTGAGAACAAGCACTCGGCACTTTCAGTGTTGGAAACGGAAAGATCAGCGACTTTTATTTGTATAGTATAAATGCAAACGACCTAATTTAACTGTCAAATTGAAGGTTTTATATTTTCTCTACAACAGTTTTTCATTTAGTATTATTGAGTTATTCAGTGTATACATAAAATACTCATTGAATTTTCGAAATACATTACTGCTGTTGTTTAATTTTAAGAAATCTGCTGCGGAAGCCCATCAAAAACTTTTAGAAAGGTATGGCGATGCTGCTCCGTTATACCCCAATTGCTAATTTTGGTTTCAACAATTTTAATGTTTTGATGCCAATAATAAAAAACCACCTGACGGACCAAAAAAGCTTGAAGGCGATAAATTATATGACCTACTGGGAGAAAACCTAGGTAGAACTCCCAAATAACTGGTAGATAGTTTTGCAGTAGATGAATAACCTTTTTTCAGCGGTTTACCTGCAGTAGGAAGTATCCAAAAGGAGGGAAAATGGCTACCACAGAAATTGACTTAAAATGCCATTTAAAACCGATTTAAAAGCGCGGTTTCATTGCCTGAAAGACAAAAAAGAAGTTTCTGTAGCTTATTGTGACTAGTGAAATGGATATACCACTACAATCCAAAGTACAAAAAGCTATGGGTTAATCTAGGAGAGCTATCTACTAACGCCAATTGAAATGACGTATTGCTTTGCTACAAGCAATAGTGAGCAACAGACGCAAAATCATCCACTAGCATGACAAAGTTCGGCCACACGCTGTAAGAGTTACGAATGGAATGGGAAGTTCCGCAGTACCCGGCGTATTCTCCAAATATAGCGTTTTGATTCGTACTTGTTCAGATCGATGCAGCATGGCTCGGCTGGTACACGGCTTCGAAATAAGAAAGAAATGTGAAAATAGATCGATAATTGGATAGCTGCTAAACCAACATCGTTCTTTTGACACCGTGGTGTAGCCGTTGGGTAAAAGTTGTAGGAAATAATGGAAAATATTTTAATTAATATATATTGTGCCAAATGTTCCTAATAAATGCCTTTTTAAGTAAAAAATGGCCAGAATACATGTAGGCACCTAATATTTTAAAAGTGCTGTATCCACATTTAAAATATGAATTATTGTTTCTTTTTTTTTTAATTAAATAAATTTCGTTTCCTGTTCTCATGAACAGGACAAGTTTGCCTTCCTTTAGTGGACGAAACAACTATTCTCTGCTATCTACCTTGTACATTCGAATCATTAACGATGTCATATAATTAGGTAAAAGATGGCGCGATGTCGTCTTCCATTTATTATGAATTATTGTGTTATGTTTTCACAATAAATATTCTCGAATAAAAAAATATTACATTGCGTAATCATTTGGTAGCAAATGTTAAGTATGTAATCCAAAATCAGGCGGTGTATTTTTCCGGTAAGTAGTTTTTTTTATTATTAAAACAAAAACAATAGTAAACGCTTGTCGTGTATTTCTAAGGCATTAATTAAAGCACAGCGATGTCGTGCCAATTATACCGAAACACAACACTGGGGCACACGTTGCAGGAAAGCTTGGACGAACTCATACAGTATGGACTAATAACACCCCAACTAGCCTGCAAAGTCCTTCGACAAGTCAATAAACCAGACGCTGGCCACCAGAGTCAAGACACGGCTAACTTTCAAGGCGAACAAAGTCAACACTTACAGGTTCTGCGACAACGTCTGGACGTTGTTCATGCTGAACGACGTCGAATTCTGGGAGGTGCAGGAGATCACCAAAATTGATAAGGTCAAGATCGTAGCTTGTGACGGGAAAAATGTGACGGAAGAAGGCGGTTCGAAGAAATAAAGTCTGATCTTAATAAGTTAACATATGTGTAAAATAATAACCATTTAGTCTTAAATGTGAAATTCATTTTCTTTCATAACTCGTAGGCTGTATGTTTTGTAAAACTAAGCGTTGTGTATAAATAAACAACAAATATAAAAAGCTCTAGATAGAAATATTTGCCCTTTATTCACATTTCTCATATAGAGGTTTTTTATTCAATTTTATTAATTAATAACTTCAAATTTTTTTTATTTCATTTAAATGAAAGTATTTTAATTCTGGAGTAAAATAAATAGCAACAAACAGAGGTCGTCTTTATTATTTTTTTTTAATGCATGTGTGTATGTTTGACAGTGTGTGTGTATAAGAACTTTTGTTGAACCAGCAATGTCTACCTTCATGAGATTTTTCTTTGGTTTTTTGATAAATGTTGATAATAAATTGACGAGGCTTATTCAATTGAAACCTATTTTAGGCCCAGAAAAAAATATATTGACAAATATATTACCACTAAATTAAGACACATATTCCTTTGTTGCACCAACCGATGAACACCCTGCTTAAAGAATTGTTGTGGCTGTTGTTCGAAGAATTCTTTTACGGCATTTTGTACTTTTGGGACAGTCTGTATTTGGACAGATTATTATAATTAATACTTAAAATCGTTGTCAAATACAAATCATAGGAACTGATTAGTGTGATATTTACAAACACAAGTTTTAAATTAAATTAAAACATTTTTTTGTTCACTAATATCACTTACTTATGTTAGTGTAATATATATTTCACCATATAAGTGATACAAACTAGTTGTTTTAATTAAGAAAGTAGTTTTTAAATTAAACACTTTGCTGGTATCACGTACACAATTTATTTTTGTGACTAGTTTCGACCTATAATTTCAAAATTACCTTATTAATTTAAACATGTATCACAAAGTAATGGCTTCAACCATCCAATATAATTGTTTTAATTTAATCTAAATATCACACTAACATTTAATACTTACATAAGTAAGTGATATAAGTGAAACCAACTAAGTTTTTTTAATTTAGTTTACATATCCTGAATGATGAATGTTTCATGACGGGTTAAGTGAGAAATTAACTAAGAAAACGCAATTAACATTCCAATCATCACATCATCAGTTGAACCTGAGCAATGATTGTTTTTAATTGAACAATCCTCCTAGTTTCTTGAATTTCTGTGTTTTTTTTTTATTTTTTATTATTAAAATTAAAAGTAGTCAATTCTTTTGAAATACACACTTCATTTTCTTAAATCAATATCATCTACGGTTATACATATCTATACCTTCTTATTACCGGAAGTGTGATCGCTGGATGACGGATGAACCAGCGCGACACGTGCAATTTTTCGTGACGTCAGGCGTTTTTCACGGCGCGCTGGCTTTTCGCAAGCGCTTCCTCGTAACAAAGTGCGACCGTAAGATTCAGCGACGTTCAGTCGTTCTGCGGGTGGTGGAAATTTTATATTTTTGCGGCGGAGAAGGGGTGAAATGGGAATAATAAAGTGGAGAGGATGTGTATTCGCACGATGATGGGATGAAAAAACAGCTCGAGTGGATGGACCTGTGTTTTCATATGCTCTTGAAAATATGATTAAATTCATCCGCTTTGTGGATGAAGAACATCCTCTATGTGAATGTTACAATTGTAAAATGTTCTTAAAAAATTGAAATAAATGTAATATTCGGCTTATACTTATACATAGACTTCTTGCTAATCACGACTAACTGAAGATCAACTAAATTTATACAAGGTGAGCCACGAATAACGGCCATTAATAGTTTTCGTGGTTCCTGACAGAGAAAAAAATTGAAAATTTCTATATTGCACGGTTGAAATATTTTCACGTTAAATCCGAAATGATAAAGAGTCAAAATATTTTCTATGAGGAGATCGTATTCAACAGTGCAATGTAGATTTTTTCAAATTATTCTTCTGACAGGAACCCCCAAAATTTTAATGGCTGTAATTTGTGGCCCACCCTGTATATACATATATCTTTATTTAGACAATAGATAATACAAAACAGTATAACATAGTTGTAGATGTGAATCTGTCTGGGCTATCGATCAGAGGACTTTCTGCCCAACTAAATTTAATATCATAGAATTATGCATTTAGTAGCAATTTGTGAATTACAATCACACTAGACTGTGCACATTTCTCTTGATTACAATAATCTACAAATGGATTTTTTACTTATATAATCTCACAATAATAATATATTTTTAAATATTTAATTAAGTGAATGTTCAACCGTCAAAGTAGAAAGTAGTTTCTCTAGAGAAAACTCAAATTAGTAATACTGGAATACCTTTAAAAATATTTTAAAATGACAGAATAAGGCTAAATAAATATTAAAAAGTAATTCCACTATTTCCAAAAAAAAAAAAAAAAAAAACATATTTTATGCAGATAAAATTAAACAGCAATTGGAGCATTTATCACAAATAAATGTAGAGTTACGAAAGGAAAAATCCCTTTACGGACTTAGTATCGGTTTCCTTCTAGGCTTTTATTGCCGACTAATAACCCCTGACACTTTAGCGGCTTCGCCAATTATGGCTACCATATTGAATAAATACATTGATGTCCTTATTTGTATTACAAGATACAGCAGTGACAGGCATTGTCAAATTTAGTTTAAAAACTAAAATTACAGCTAAACTAAACCTAGAATAAATAAAGTAGAACCTAACCCTAGATGAAGTAAAACCTGAAGCTAATATCACAGAAACGACAACATCGAGGTTGTATACTGACCCCGATGCTGTAGCCTAAAAACATCTAACCTCAATGCTCAATAGTTTTAAAAACACTCTTGAGCAGATGACGCTACGCACAAAATAATTATTAATAATATTATTTTAATTGTTGCAACTTACTTGTTTTAATTTCAGTTTTCTGTTAGTGTATAGTTCTGTTTAAAGGTGCATATTTCGCCTTTATTGCTATTGAATATTTTGGATTATTGGTGATTTCTTGTTGCTAAGATTTAATTTGGTCTTAATGTGGAATGCCTGTTTGTTTTGGACGGAACACTTAATAATATCGTTTAAATATTCAACGAGTTACATTTTGTAATTTGCAATGTAAAAGAGTTATTTTATTAGTCCGGCTTAAATTAATTATCTGGACTGTTACTCAGGTGTGTTCGCCGAACGGCAAGTGGGCAGATAACGATCCGAAGCGTGCAGATTACGATCGGTACCGAGATGAGGCAGCCCGATAAAAGCCGGACATTTTTACACGGAAATAATTGATCTTGATATATTTACAGTCCGCTCAGAGGCCGCCTATTTGGTAAGAACAAGGTGCAGGAGCGCTTGTAGTTGGAGTCCGGGGAAGGTGTCGTGTTCGCGGTAACGACGACGTGTAAAGCCCGAAGGCCTTAACGAGATCTCCGAAGGATCCGTGCGTGGAATACTTTTCCTAACTAACGCACATACCGTGCTACACATATCCGAGCCCTCGAGGGTCGTCAACTTGATGGAATGACGGGTGCACGGTGAATGCCTCTCCTTCGGATTTCGTTTAAAGGTCTAACAATGGAGCGCGGGGTGCGTTCGCGAGCGTCTCGGGCCCTTTTCTGCTTTCCTTCGACCGTGTCCTTTTCAAAAGCAACAGATTTCCCAGCTTTTATTGTCCCGGCCCTTCTCATTTCCTTTCTGCTTATTCTTTATTTAACTGGATCAACGGACACGAGTTTTGGGTATTGAAAAGATTAGGGTTCGATTTTTACGAAAGGAAATGTAACTTATCTTAAGAGTGTCTATATAGTTCAATTTGGCATAAGAGCACTAGTTAATGTCTCACTAATATTAGTGAGGGAAACTATCGAACATACAGGGTCTTGAATTTTTCGATGTTCACCATTACAGAAAAACAAAATTAATTGCGTTTAAGGATCTGAAAACAGAAAAATATATATGATAATTTTGAAAAGTTCCTGATTTATCACAAAAAAAAACTGATAATTGTGATTAAAAAATTTATATATCTTCCCTGTCATTGGCGTTAAATTCATTGTATATTATAGTTGTATATTTTTAAACCCTCTGAATCGAATGGGGTCGACATAAATATTCTAGGTACTTTATAATAATAATAATAATTTTATTACGGAATCAAGTTTTTAAAAAAATAATATATATATATATATATATATTGCCTATAATACGCAACCCGAACGATCGATTTCTTTAACTAGGATAATTCAAAAAATAATTAAACAATTTTCTATTTCTGTTTATGACAATATCGAAATGCACAATGTGGAAGAATTTTAGCGATCGTTTGAGTTACTGTCTTGCAGTTTCTGATGGTCATTTATTTATTTCAAGTTAATTGTTCTTCATTGTTACTTTTCTTTCAAATTGTCTTAATAAAATCTCTTAATATTTTTTACATGTAATTTATCCATAATAATAAGTGACGTATTTTTGATAAAAATAAAGAAAGTTGCTTGTGACGGTAACACATGCAGTGTTAGTCATGATTTATTTTGTTGCGTTTTTTAATAGAATAAAGAGAACGAAACATACAACCTTCCAAAGAAAATGTTTTAGTTTAATTATTTTTAGAATCATCTTAACCGAGGTATTAGGCCACTTTGGATTTATTGAAAACATGTTCGACTTTTTCTTCATTTGTATACATTTTCGATCAAATATTTCACACAATTTGAAGTTTAGCGTTTGATGTTTAGTTGTGTGTTATAGGCAACTGAACATACACACATTAATCGATTCAATGCGTTTGCCTTGTTTTTTTTGCAGGTATACAGTTCGCCTAATATATACTGATAAAAAAAACTCTCTGTATATATACCAGTGTTACAATAAATCAATGTATATGCAAATAATTAAACCATTATATTTTGTGTTACGGTATTCAATTGTTTTTTATTTCTCATGTAAGCCATATTGGATTTTCACACCTTTAGGTGGACCAAAAAAAAAATGCTTTTCAAAATGGTAACATAACTTCTGATTTCAGAGTGTGTGGACGTCTGAGCGAAAGTTGTTCTTTTGGTAGAGATAGAGTATAGTTCTGTCTACTTTGATCTTATGACAAAAGGTGCTATAGTGTGGTAGACGACGATCTCTTATTTTCAGCCACTAGCTTATGCCAAAAATTAGTCTAAGGCAAAACTTTTAAATACGCTGAATTTTGTCAATTGCGATCGGGGAGTCCCACACTACCTGTATGTAATATTTTGAATTTATTATTATTGAAGAAATGATTTTCAGCTATACAATGTTTTGAAAATCCAGTAGTTATTTTATTATTTAAAATGTCTTTTCTGTGTTCCTTAAGTCTAATTTCAAATGATCTACCAGTTTGACCGATATAAATATAATCACAATCATCACATTTTAATTCATATATTCCGCTTTTTTTAAAATGATTATTATCGCTTTTTAACTTATTGTTAATTAAAATCTTTCCTAAATTCATAGAGTTAGTCAGAATAATATTCGTACTTTTTCCTTTTAATGTTTTTTTAATTTTATTCGAGAGTCCATTTATATAGTCCAATTTGTACCAATTACCTTTTTTCGTAGGATGTTCCGCTATAAAAATATTTTAATAATTGTTTTTGCTTTTTCTTTTTGATCATTTTTTCAATTAAATTAGGGTTATAACCATTGTTGGCTGTGATACTTTTTAAAATATTTTTTCTTTTTCAAAGTTTTCTTTGTTTAATGGAACGTTCATTAAACGATGAATGAATGAGTGGAAAGTGCTATATTTTATTTGATAATGTGTGTTAGAATTAGCTGGAATTATTGTATCGGTGTATGTATCCTTTAGATATATTTTATACTGTAAACTATTGTTAAATTTATTTATTGTCAAGTCCAAAAAGTTGAGGCTATTATTTTTTTCCAATTCCACTGTAAACTGAATTTGACTATTTAATGAATTTAAAAAGGTGGTAAATATTTCTAATTGTCTAGTTGGTCCATATGCAAAATATATCGTCAACATATCGTTTCCAACAATGGATATTTTTACTTTCGGGCAAACTTAATAATTTATTTTCAATGTTATCCATGAATAATTCTGATATAAGCGGTGATAAAGGAGAACCCATTGGAAGACCATCTTTTCGAATATAAATATTATTATTGAACTCGAAATAACATTGATTGAGGCAAAGATTAATTAATTGTTTTAATTCGCTCTTTTCGTTGTCACTATGTGATGCGTTTTGAATGTGATTATTTAAAATTGTACTTAATTCTCTTTTTGGTATGGATGTGAACAGACTCTTCACATCAAACGAAATTAATTTTAAATTATGGGGTATTGTAATATTTTTCAGTTTATGTACTAAATCTATTGTATTTTTAACGGAATGTTTGGGATTGAAATTTATAAATTTTGGAATGAAATTATTTAAGTGTTTGCACAATTTATATGTCGGTGTATTAATATATGAGACAACAGGTCAGGTAATGTGCCGAAACTAGTCGAAAATAAATAATTTTTGCGTGTAAAACAAACCAAGTGAAACTTACTTAACAATCCCTTATTTAATTTAATCTGTGTTTTATTTGTTTTATTGGTAGATACTTAATAATATATTCATGATTATTTTGTCAATTACTATAAGCGAAGCTTCCACGTTATTGACAAAAAAAACAACTTTATTGTAACCGAAAAGAAATGATTTTTGTATTAACAATTTTACCATATTAATCAAAAAGAACAAATAACAAAAAAATTGTGAATATATATTGTGCATTTTATATTTTGTTTGACTTCATGCATATTAAAATCGAGAATATATGAAATTTCATCGATATAATCAAAACTCATACATATAAATGATCCCGATATTCATTCCGCTTGTTGTCGGAATGTTTGCTCCCCGGAAACGAATAATCCGTAAACAATGCCATTCCTTTAGGGACCCCGCGCGCTCTTTTTTGCGTTTTGATGAATGATTTCATGGCGAATCGGTAATTCGTGCGTCGAAATGATCGTTTCTGTTTTGATTAACAGGGAATTAATGGTTGTTTGATAATCGCATGAAATTTCAATTAATTGATTTTATGATGATAAAATAATCTCTACTTGATATGTTTTATGAGTTAAAAGAAAATACACTTTTTTATTTCAATATTAATTTATTTATATAGAATCATAAATGTTCTATAATGTGTGGACAACAAACAGGGATTTAATAACTTTGAACAGTCTATGACATTTTTTAATAACTAAAATAAAAACAGTCCGCTGGCTTCTTCACATCGCGAGTATAATGACGTAAAAAGTGACTCAGTAATAATTCAGTGTATTCACTATAATGTTTGAAGTATGATCTGTCGATTTTAAAAAATAAAAATATTAGGAAACGCCTCTGAACTCACCAAATTTCCAGTGAGCTATTTGTATATTAAGAATATCATATGAGTAAAGCGTAGTCCAACTAATTACGTACAAGAGCAAAATAATGCGACTTCATTAGAGTAATATTATTAAGGTATTTTGATGTACGCATCACAAAACCCAGTACCTTTGTAGCTGATTTAGTGACATTGTTAATGTGATCTGTGAATTTTAAGTGACTCACAAAAGTAACGCCCAGATCTGTAACAGAAATAACAGTATTATTAAAATAGTAATAATACATAAAAAAATATTTAGTGGTCCTAAATACGAGCCTTGAGGTATATCTGAGGTTGAAATTAATTCTTGTGATTTTAATCCGTTATAAAAACATAATTCCGTCTATAGTCCAGTTATGATTCAATTAAATCTAGAAAGTTTCCTATTTGACCAAAACGGCTGAATTTTTCAAATAGAATTTTATGATTGATGGTATCGAAAACACGGGATACGTCAGAATAGGTAAGATCACTCTGACCTCCGTTATCTATATTCACACTTAGGTGTTGTGTAGTGACTGCCAGATTAGTTAAAGTTCATCTACCCGTCATAAATCCATGTTGATGCGATGTAATATGAAGGAAATTATAAATTATCTGCTGAAATATTTAGGAAAAATTAGACAAAACAGAAATGTGCCTATAATTTGTTAGTACAGATGAATCGATTTTTTTAGAGACAGGTGTTATACCTGTACATATCCAAAAAGTGGAACATTTATTTGAAAGGATTGATAAATTAAAAATCTTACTTAAAGGTTCAGCAAACAGATGTATGCAATCTTTAATAAGAAAGCACGGAGCTAACAGAAATGACATGTCTCGTCCATACATATTTTCATTTATTATAAATTAATACACAAACAAATATTTAATTGAATTATTATGTAAATATTTAAATTTATATGTTCTGTTCGAATTCATTCAGATTTCTAATTTTTTAAAAGAAATAAAACACGAAATAGGTCGAAAATTAAGAATTATTCAATTTAATCATTTACTTATTCTATTGCTAGCTTTTTATCATTAATTCATTTGTATTGTTAAAAGAAATATTTAATCATATCAACCGTTTGCAAGAAACAAAAATAATAAAATCCAATAGATCCTCACTGGGTGCGTCCACTCTATTGCTTTCAAGTGCAGAGTACATTTTGTAAATGTGTACGGATTAAACAAGAACGTCTCCTATGGATGCTTTCAATGGAATAAAAAAGGAAACAAAAACGAAAAAATAAATGCCGAGGAATAGAATCAATCGAATGGCCCTTTTGTCCCGGAGAACAATAAATTCCAGTCTAGGCGGGACATTGTTCACCGGAAAAGCATTAAGACTTTCCGGGCGCGAATTTGGCCGGCCTGAATTAAGAAACAATGCGGTCGCATTCTTTTCTTAAATTAAATTTGATTTTGTAATTATTTTCTTTTCATATGTGATCGAAATATACCTTTCGTGTGCAGATAAAAAAAAAGATTATTTTTATTGTGTTCTTTTCATATATCTTTGAAAATGTATTTTGATTATTTATATTATATAATATACAAACATCTTTATTCAGACAATATGACAACAAAATTTTACAAAATTCATTATAACAATAATATAAATATAAATTTATTATATCAATAATATTTTTAATATAATAACAATTGTGTTAGTAGTCTGTCATGGGCTATCGACCATATGTCCTTCAGTCCTGCATGAATTTATGGTGATTTTCAAATTAAAACTATGCTAGCTAGCTGAACTGTCATGTATGCACGAGTTAATGCGTTAATGAATTGGTGGATAATGACCGAAGGGTTATTTATATTATATTGCAAAGTATTATTTTTATATGTGTAAGATCTAACTAAACATATTTATTCAAATGTGTAAATGTATGTACAATGATATATAAAATTAGAATTATATTCTGCAGATGAATCGGCTATCGATCGGAGGTCTTTCAGACTATGTGTAATATTTTTTGGGTGTGTTGAAATAAACTTAATTTAAAGTTTATTACTATTTATTCTTAACACGATGCATATATTGCACTGTCGAATTCACTACAATATGAAAAGAAAATAATCATAAAATCAAATTTAATACTTTTTTAATTTCGGTAACGAAATATTTGATTTGTTTTATAAAGATTTATTTACAAAATAAATATTGGAGCATTTGTTTTCAATATTTATTTTGTACACACCGTAAAAAAGGCAAAACGAGTAATAAAAACAGACCTTGTTTAGAATATATTGGATTTTTTTGTGGGTGGGTGGTCATATTGGTCATGGTTTGGAAAATGCATCCATCTCGTTCGGTTTGATTAGGCGAAATACAACAAAAAAAGCGTATCAATCACGCCAGCGATGGCGACCATCGAAAATATTTCACGGTGGAAAATGAAAAAAAAAAAATGTTTTGGAGAAGAGATTAATGTAATAATTCGGCTGGAGGGCGCGCGCTTTAATTCCTGTCGGTGTGACTGGCGTAATGCGCATTGATTGAGATTGATTTATTAGAGCGGATGACCGAACATCCATCGGCGATGTGGATATATAACACGATACAAGACATCAAAAATGAGAGATTTTAATGAAATTTGCATTGTTGATAATACACTACATATATTTCTTAAGTATTAATATTTCAACATTATTATAATTATTTAAGTAAAAATACTTGTCCTTTCTCCACGACCAACAACCAACATAAAGAAGATTTTTTTATAATTGTTTAATAATTAATTTTCGGTCTTCATATTAATGAAATTGTTTCAAAAAAGATTTAAATCAATAATATAATTAAATCCATCTCCGAAATATAAATCACACAATTGTAGCATTCTGCCGGCTTATTTGGTCGAATATCCTGTTAGGATCCTCCGAACGTCTTTGTTTCTGAACGAACAATTTTTACATTTAATATATACAATCATAGTTGATTAAAACGCCAGAAACTGGCTATCGACCATCGGTCTTTCTGCCTGAAATTAATAATAATAATATAAAATTGTTAGAAATAACAAACAATTGAAAACAAGAATAAATAATATAGATATATTGATTTTTTTTATTTTTTAAAATTCAATCTAATTGATGGGCAGGCAAAATAATTTCGGTCGCAGCATTTGCTCACAACCGAAATTATTTTGTCTGTCCCACAATTAAATCAAATTTAAAAAATGTAAATATCCATGGAAATTTAAATAAACAAAATTTTAAATGGGCTAACGACCCGAAACTAGACGAGAATTTAAAGTTATTCTATCAATCTGTGTTTAATTGTTTTAATGGTTGATTTTTAATAATCTATTCATATTTATTTTATACAATAATATGTTTATAAAATCTTCTGAAAAGAAACATTTACGAAATTAATGGATAAATAGAATAAATATATTTTATAAATGGCAGTATTTTTTTCTATAAGATGGATTAGAAATTCACAAAGCAATTCAGCGGGGAATAACATATTATGTAAATAATTCTGATACTAGTATGGACTAAAGATAAACCGATTGAATCCTTTCATGCCGACCGAAGATAGGCAATTAACATGGAGACATGTTTTTTTTTTTCAAAGATTGCAGCTTATCATTTCACCGTATTGAAATATTTTTGTCTTCGTTTAACGACACACATTAATTTTCATTTGCATTTCTTTATTTATGTTAAATAAAGATAACTTTGATTAATCAAAAATTAATTAAATTAATTAAATAAATTAATTATCTTTACAATTCCAAATAAATATTTTTTATGAACAGGATATCTAAAACAGATTCCGTAAATAATAAAATGCGGCCGAAAGACGTCCTGTCGATAGCCATTTTTCTTAAGAAAATATATTTGTTTTAAATTGTTGCATGTATTGTATTTTAAATTAATGTATGTATTTTTTTATAAAATGTATGTATACTTTGGGAATTAAGATGTTTGTATATATCTCTATTCTGCATTAAAAAATGTTATTATAATATCGTTAATAATAATGAAAACTTTTAATTGTTTCTCTGATTAAAATCTCTTATTAATTAAGAGATTTGTTTGTATAAATATTTACCGATCGGTTTCTATTATTCTTTATTATTTAATTAATAAAACATATCGGAATTTATAACTGAGTAAAAATTAATATATTTTGTAAATAATAATATAATTGTCTCCTTTCCTGGAAGAAATTGAATTTTCTCTAAAAGTTAACTTTAATCCTGTTTTTTTTTTCACAGTAACAAACGATTTTTAAAAGGTGGAATGAATTTCAGTTCATTCCCTACATAATATCCGGAGGTAACAAAGGACGCAATTTAAAACGTGTAATCCGTTTTATTTGCGCTGTTCGCGTCGGCGAAAAGGAGGAAAGCAATAAAACCAACCGGGCCCCGGTGCGCGCTGGCTGGGAGAGAAGAAGAGGGTGGCTTAAAACCAAACCATCGGGCATATTTCATTTCGTTTCGTTCCCGTTTCATTTCGGTCCATTTGAATGGAATCGCCGTTCGTCCGGAACTGAACGCACTCTCGAATCGGAGCACCTAAGGGGGCGATATTCTCAATTGCTGCGGCGGAATGTCCGGTTGCACCCCTCGGCGACGGTTGCATTTTCACCTCGAGGGTGCGATAACCGAATGGCCATCGTGGTGGCGAGTGCGCTTTCCCTTTGCTCCTCAAGACATTTTATAAATCACACACGAGAGTGCGGGGAGATTATATTAACATTCAGAATCGCTAAATCAGTGGCCGGTAAGGGGAAATTTCAAGTGGGGAATATTGCTGGTATCATCACATAAAGCGTTCCGATAAAAAATATATGTCCACATTTAAAAAAAAAATCCCATCTCATTAGTAAAGTAATAAATAATAAAAAAATATTGTATTTATTTCACAATATTTAAAAATGTTCTACAAGTTTAATGGATTCCTTATGAATATTACAAAAACCATTAAGAATCAATTTTTAATAACCTATGAATCATTATATTGTCTTCTTTCTCTAAAAACTTTGTCATTGTTATCTAAAACAAATTATAAATATATTTTTTTTTAATAATTGTTTAATAAAAAAAATATTTTTGAAAATGATAATATACTAATTTATTTAAAGAATAAAGCTTTAAGTTAAAGCATTACGGATGAGGGATAAATCCCGAAATACACGTCTGCAGATGGCATCAAGTAAAGTTTTTTTTATTGTCGAATCAAAAAGAAAAATGCTTAGGCAATAATTTTTCCTGCAACAGCGATGTTCAGTTGGGTACTGACCCTACTTGTATATTATTGTATAAATGTTGTATCAAAAGTACATGTTCACGATTAAATTAAATAAAACAATGGAATAATTAAATAAGGAATAATGTATTAAATATTTTCAAATTCTCTTTCTTTAATTTAACTTAAATAAATGTGATCATTGAATAAATACTATTTTTTTCTATTATTAGTAATGAAAATGATTAATTCAATAAATTTTGAAAATGATCAACACAAATTCGATCTATATATTTGCGGATATGAAGAAGAGAATTTCTCAATAATTACTTATACTGTAAATTACGCACTTAAAGTGTATCTAATTTTTGAGTTCATTTTGCTGTTATTTATTGAAATATTTTTGTCTTCGTTTAACGACACACATTAATTTTCATTTGCATTTCTTTATTTATGTTAAATAAAGATAACTTTGATTAATCAAAAATTAATTAAATAAATTAATTATCTTTACAATTCCAAATAAATATTTTTTATGAACAGGATATCTAAAACAGATTCCGTAAATAATAAAATGCGGTCGAAAGACTTCCTGTCGATAGCCATTTTTTCTTAAGAAAATATATTTGTTTTAAATTGTTGCATGTATTGTATATTAAATTAATGTATGTATTTTTTTATAAAATGTATGTATACTTTGGGAATTAAGATGTTTGTTATATCTCTATTTTGCATTTTTAAAGCAAAATATCATGATATCGTTAATAATAATGAAAACTTTTAATTGTTCCTCATATTAAAATCTCTTATTAATTAAGAGATTTGTTTGTATAAATATTTACCGATCATTTTTTAATATTCGCCCTTATTTAATTTTAAACCATAATTGCAACGTCTCGCTTAAAAAAAATCTTTAATTAAATTATTTATGTTTTCATCACATTATATTTAAAAACGATATTTACTTAAAACTATTCACATTATAACTTATACAAATTTTTTCGATTAAACGTGTTTTGATTCTGAAGTTTTAGTTCTTATTTATAGATTAAACAATTTATTATATTCTCCTTGTATGCTCTGCACATTAATCTCTAGTATTTACCAGAAGCCCGTAACTTCACAACTTATAACTTCCTCTTAGTTTTACTTGCAACCGACTAAACTTTACGCCAAACACACCTGCTTTGGCGTATTTATACGTTCCCCGTATACGTTTAAATCTACATTTAGGAAGTGGCAGAACAGAAGAATTATTATCGAAAATAAAAATAATAAATTTGAATAAAAACAAACTTTTTAAATTTTAATTGTTAATCATAGTTAATCGGCATTATCCTGTAAGAGTTGAGTTTAACATCCACGCTAATTTGTGTCATCACAGCTAAGCAGCATTTATAATAGACATATATATTGATAGAATATGAAATTAGTTAATTACATAGAAAACAGTATTCATTCACTTGGTCACAGTTATTTAAATATATTAAATAAAAATGATTTGAATAGTCACAGAGCTAAATGTGAAAATAATTTATTAATTATTTTCAAATCATTTTTATTTAATATATTTAGTTAATTACGTTCATGTTAAATTTAATTTCAGAATAGCCCTGAATATGATATAGAAGGCCCATTCCCATGTTAAGACCGAAACTGCGTTTAGCGCCTTTGGTGGTCCTTTCACTGTACTGTAATACAAATGCAAAACATCGAAATTTATAAAGAGTCAAGAAATACTCCAAATGGCACAATTATTCAAGTAATGTTTAAAATATTGTATTGCTTCTCTAAATAAAAAAATATTTAGTTATTTATAGGTTATGTTATATTTCACACTTACCATCAAGTGGTGGTACTCATATTAACTCAAATGATTTTTATATAGTCATATTAAACCATTGTCAATTTTATTCAAATCGGATAAAGCATTCAATTATGATTAATGAAATAAATTTAATTTTGTTTAAGTTTGAAGATGAATTCCGGCTTAACGGTTAACTTTTGTATACAGATAAGTTTGAATAAATTAAATAAAAATGATTTGAAAATAATTAATAAATTATTTCCACATTACTCTTTTCTATTTATAGATAAGTTTTGTTGAATCATTAAATTTTGGTCCCAGGAACCTGAGGTTAAGCCATTTTCCAACATTAACGGGACACCCTGCATTTAGAATTTGGTACATTTTTTTATTCTATTCATTTTCTATTTTGTAATTCTAAAAATGTTCGTGTAAGCAGATAATGATTTTACATGTTGAACATCCATTGTTTGCTTCTTATTTCATACACACGAAATTGTAAAATCCTATTGGAATATTTGCACTGATTTGTGTAATAAGAAAACAATAATAAATATAAATAATTACAATATTTACATTTGTTATTTCAATATTTAAGGCAAACAGGTCAAAATAATATTTCCACACTCCCGATTTTTTTTTTTTTTTAATATAAACACATTTGAATCCCCGATTCAATGTTAAAAAGGGGTTTAAGTGAGCAAACGCCGGGGAGTGGATACACGCTTTTCATAAAATGCAATTTAAGGGCTGTTTGATGTTCTGCATTTGAAGAGGAAGTTTACTTGATAAGGAGTGAGCGCCGGCTCTCGGTAGTCGGGATCTTCTAAGCGCTTTTAAATAATTTTCAACTGATCAATTTTTCAGCGCGCCGCTTTAGCGACGGAAACGACGCATTATAATTCAGAATGCGAAACGTCGAATATAAATGACTAAATAAATAAAATGGGAAAATCGTGAAATTGCATAATACTAACATATTGAGTGTTCGGACTCAAAGCCGAACATGAAAAACTGGAATTTGGCGTTCTTTTTTATTTCAGTTTTTATTAATATTTATTATACTGGATTTATATTTATTAAATCACAAATTAATGCAATCAATGACAAGAAAAAAATATAAAATTTATTGTGACAATATGTACAATTGTGTTAAGAGTCTGTTATTGGTCAATACAATCATTTTACGAGAATTTTTTAATTATATTTTTTATATTTTCAGTTCATAATATAAAGAAGTCAATAGATAAAAAGAATCTACCATTTTATCTATTGACTTCTTTATATTATGAACTGAAAATATATAAAATATAATTAAAAAATTCTTGTAAAATGATTGCATTGACCAATAACAGACTCTTAATACAATTGTACATATTGTCATAATGAATTTTGCATTTATTATGAATAATCAGCATATTAAGAACTAGTGGTGGTAGCCGTAGCTTCCTTTTCTTCCTCCTTCCAGTCTTTCTTAAAAAGAAGAAGAACATTCCAACAGGAATTTTCCAATATAGTGTGTATGACATAAGACACACATCTATTTAACATGTAAAATCACTATCTGCTTTCACGAAAATTTTAGAGCAAAATTACAAAATAGAATATTAATAGAATACGAAAATCCACCAAATTCTATATATACACATCTTTGAAATATATTGCAAATATTTGTTTAGTAATACCGACCAGAGGTCTGTCTGCCTCCTAGTCTGTTCTCGTCATGTATTATTCATTAAGGTCCCTGTTTATGTTTTTCTGGTGTAATGTGATAAATTCTATGATCGTGGTAGTGGGAAATTTATATTTGCGGTGTAGGGTTAGGAGGAGTACAAACAAAGTTCAGAATTATACAATTGTGGGAATTAGAGGCAAATTTTAAGGAAATATATTCGAGACGTTCAGTGGTTGTTGGACCTCTACAAAGGTGACAGAGGAGTGTATTAGAGGGGTTATCTATAGTAGATTATACCACGAGTAATAATGATAGCTATTATTCCCGAGGAACATTTACGAACCGAGCCGCGTAAGCGGCGAGGGAGTAACATTCCGAGGTAATAATAGCCATTATTGCGAGTAGTATACTCTACTTTATCTATGACTAATTTATTAATTTGTTTTAACGAACAACTTTATTTTTCAATAACATTAACACTAGCAATGGTACAATTAATAAATTGAATTGGTCGAGAACTATCAATAGATTTGGAAGAGTTTTCAATACAAATATTTGGAATTTCGGTTGCTGAAGAGGAAGAAGATGCTTCATTACTATTTATCTGTTTAGCAATAGTATCTGCTGTAGTTGTCTTGTTTCTTATAGACTGATCAATGTAACTTTCAGCTACCTGTGTAGATCTCCAGCCCCCATGACGCTTTAATCCAGTTATATCGCCTCCTCCATCAATGTACAGAGTGGCAGATGATCTGCGATAACAATGGCCGGTATAAGTTTCAGGATTTGGCAATTTTAAATATTTGGCAATTTGTTTACCAATATCTGCAAATTTGTTTTTTCCTATACGTTGTATTGTACATTTTGATTTTTGATAATTTAGAAAGAATGAATTAATTTTTACATGTGACGGACGGAGATTGATGTACTTCTTTACAATATTGTAAAACGTACTGTTTATGGCGAATGTTCGTACAATTTTGGTTTTAGTCTTGGGTATTGTTATTAATAACTGTGTTTGATGATCTTTCACGTCTTCAATATTCATTTCATAAAGCTCGTTTGAGCGGCATGCACCCATAATAAACCTGAAGCAAATAAGAATATGAGTTTTGAATAGTCAGATTAAATTCGGTATATTTACCTTATGTAAAAGAAAAACTTTATCAGGAGCTTTGTCAATAAATGTTCTTATTTGTTTCGGGGTCAGAGTGGAAGACTTCTTTGGTTGAAATCCTTCTGATTTTCTTTTTAAAAATGCTCGTAGTTTGCAATATTTTTCCAGATCAACGTCATGATTTATTCTCAACATAGTTTTAATGATTGAAAAAAATGACCATAATGAAGAAGGTTTGTAATTTGCACTTAATTCAGCGAAATAATCCAGCAGAACATGTTCGGAAAATGAGTTTGCTTTCTTTCGAAGACGCCATTCGTTGAAGGTTGCGTACGTTTTATTATAAATGGATTTCGATGTTTCCGGTATCAAGGTAGATGTTGTTGCTGCAGCTAGTTGTACAATTTCTGGAGGTGTACAAGTAAAAGACTCTTCATTTTCATCCATCTCATTAGAAATGCACAAACACTACGCGCTTGACACTGACTGTTTTCAGTTTGTGTATTTTGTTTCCATGGTATTTAATTTGAGAAATTTTTTGATTGGAGTGCACGAGGGAATAATGACTATTAATCCCTCGTCATTATTCCCTAAGAGAATAATATATGGCATTATACTGCAAAAATCACAAGTATAATACATACATTATATATTAGTCGTAGATAAATATATTTATTATATTGAATTATTTCAAATAATATTTTTGTCAATATTTAAAAAGTAAACATAATTTGTTTTAAATTTGCAATGGTTTTGATAAAAAGCATATAATTATATAAATTAATTAAAAACAAACGTAAGTAAATGGTAAAAGTAAAACATTAAAGCATTCATTTAACGCACTTAAAAATAAAATTCCATCAAATTGTAGAAATAATGATGAACTAAAATATGACAAATTATATGTCAAAGTGAAATAAAATTTTAGAAAAATTACTTAAAATAAATTTTAAAATAATTAATTATTAATCAATAATTTTCTCTTTTGCCAATGTGACTTTCTTAAATCAATTGTAGATTAAATCAACTACTATTGAGGCCTATACCCCTCCAGACATTAAATTACATAATGGACACTTGCTGTTGCGTAGCAATAACATATTGTATAATGCAAAACTTTTTGATTCTAGAATATTTAATAAGAAAAAAAAAACGCAATATAGGTCTATCTTTAAACATGTGTTTCGGGATTCATTACTCGTTAGCACAACTCTGCCTGATAAAATCATAAAGTTGTTAAATTAAATTAATTAAACCTACCGTCCTGGCTGCGATCTCCACTGTAAATGATAAAGCTCGGCGACGGACGCGAATGCTACGCGCATTCTTAATTGTTCTCAGCAAAAACATTCTCGACTCAGATTTAAATAAAAAAACTTCACTGGCTATTAATAACAATGGAAAAAAGAAATATTTTAAATTACTGAGATCAAGTGACTAATAATACTACTATTACAATATCTTTATTCAAAGTAATTTCTTTTACATACATTTACAATATATTATGGTATATTTCTTTCTTTCTTGTTTGCTTGAACAGACCATCGACCGCCAATGGGTTACAATTCTTGGTTTAAGATGAATGCATAGAGGATAGACTAAATATATTTTTGTTAATTTCTTCAATTCATAGATATAAATATAATTTAAAAGGAATATCAATTTAATTAATCACTTTTCTATTGTTAAGAAAATTATATATAAAAAATGTGTAATTTATTGTAAGTTCTGTTTATTTTATCCAAAATATTTATAGAATAATAGAAACTTCTAAACACACATTTAACATTTTAACGACCTAGTTATACTTAACGAGAAATATTTTAAAATATTTTTTAATCAGATTATTTATCTACAATTTATCAACTTTACTATAAGTTTTCAGTCTTCTTCTACACCTTTTCTGCTTATTAATGGAAAAAGTTACGTATATATTTTTTTTTAACACACGCTAAAATGAAGTGCCATGAAACTGCAATAAAATTTCGTTATATGTAGAGTTAAAAAAGAACAGGAAAATTGTGTTTCAAGCTGAAATCTTTCTTTTCCGTTTGTATCCCGGAAAAATAATAAGCAATGTTTTCGTATTGGAACATATCCGTACGTGCCGATATCGAATGTTGGGTAGATTTACAGCATGGTTGTATGCACCGGATCGGGGCAAGTGCTTATTAAAACAGACGTTTCGATTCTGTGGATTCCGAATATTCAGGCGTGTGCGAATTGCTGGTTTGAATTCAGGAAGTCAATAAAGCACCGAAGCGTTCTTTCCAGAACAAGGTAGTAATAACGCATAACCAAAATTTGAGATTTCCATTTTTTCATCTTTTTTGTTAACGAAAAATCAAAATTAAAGAAACATGTCGATTTGATCCGTTTTTTGTTTCCGTTAATTAATTAATGTTTGATTTGTCTTTCATCCTATTCGATTATATTAATCTACAAATTTTCGGATATTCGATTTATGCCACAATTATCTAAAAAGGATGATATATATATATATATATATATATACAGCATGTATTGTAATATTTTATGTTATATGTAAGGGTTGTATTACTTTTGTCAATAAAGATTATGTATATATATATAAAATAATAAATAAAATATTACAATACATGCTGTAAGAGTTTGTCAATTGACTATCGACCAGTGGTCTTTACGCCTGGATGTCGTCGTCCAGAATTGAGAAATTGAGAAGGTGCTCAATTTTTGCCCAACAATAACGAATAATAAAAAACTCTGAGGATAAAGTTGCACTTAATGAGTTTTTATTGCTACCAAAAGGTTTCTAGAACATTCCACTGTTACATAAAGCTTGGATATAACGAAATTGAGAATGTGCTCAATTTTTGCCCAACAATTATGAAAAATAAAAAAAAAACTCTAAGAGTAAAGTTGCACTTAATGAGTTTTTATTGCTACCGAAAGCTTTCCAGAACATTCCACTGTTACATAAAGCTTGGATATAACGAAATTGAGAATGTGCTCAATTTTTGCCCAACAATTATGAAAAATAAAAAAAAAACTCTAAAAGTAAAGTTGCACTTAATGAGTTTTTATTGCTACCAAAAGCTTTCCAGAACATTCCACTGTTACATAAAGCTTAGATATAACGTTTGGGTTCATTTTATTTAGCCGTTTATGCGCTATCACGAAAACACACAGACATTTTGACACAGTGGACCTCAAAGGGTTTTTTTTACGATTACAATGGGGTGTATTGTACAGGGATTCGGGAAAAGTAAATACATAAACGAAACTACAATTACTAATGTTAAATTATTTGATTTTAATAAATTGTTGTTTGAATCAAAAATTTAAAAGTTTACTAGAATTAGCATTCATATTTGTTTAATTGTAGAGAAATTTGAATATTTTACAATTTTTTTAAATTATTTAAATTTTAAGCAACAAAGATCAAAAAACAATTTTGATTTATTCAACTTTTTGATCTTTGTTACTTCTAACATGATTAATTGTGAAAAAATCTAACCATTTTAAAATTTTTAAATTATTCAAAGAAAATTTATGTCTACATGTAATAATATGATTTCTTTTTTAACAACTATTATAAATTGGATCTTGAGTATCATAATGAAATAACTCGTACTGAAGACGTCCATATAACAACATGCTATAAAAAAAACTTGATGAATGAATTTGTTTAACAATATAGTCCAACCTGGTCACAAGGAAGTCCGCATTATTTCAATACTTTAACAAAGATGTGTTGGTTAATATCAAATGTTTTATACTTTGAGCAAAAATAAGATTATAAATATTTCACAGGGCCTGAAAGTCGATATTTTATAGTTTAGATTTGGATAATTGGGCTAATTAATATTTTTTTCAATTGTACAATATATGGTTGAAAATCATGGGTAAATCGAAAGGCAAAAATATAGTTATATTAAATAACACTATTTAGTCTTTCAGTCTATTGTAATATCGGTACAATTGTTTCACCACACTGTGGCTTCTTCATTTCTTCGCCTGAAGAAGCCACAGTGTGGTGAAACAATTGTAGCGATATTACAATAGACTTTGAAAGACTAAATAGTGTTATTTAATATAAGTACTTATGAACTTTCAACAATTATCAGCCTCATCAATCAATTATTTAAAGCAAAAATATATATATAAGAAAAAACGTACGTTTCGTCAAATACTCAAAAGCTATAAAATATTATTCAAAAAATCTGTGTGGCACTGGATTCTATGGAAAATTCTACATTAGTAACTATTTTAGGAGAGGTGTTCCAATAGGACAATTAACTCAGAAACCATGCACAATCAATTGTTTTTTAAATACCGTTTTCACAAACCTTGGCTACTTAAAATAATGATAGTGCATTTTAAATTTTCATAATTGGCTTTTTTTAATCCAAAAACCATGATGGTTTTTGGATTAAAAAAAAGCCAATTCTGGACATCATGTATATATAGTTTAAAATAAATAAGTAATAATAATAATAATAATTTTATTTTCCAACGGAAGAATCCAACAAGGGAAAATATTCAATCAACATCATAATATAAGAAGAGTACAAGCAAAGTTAGTTAAATTTAAACAGAAAAAAAAGAGAACAAAGTATAAATTAATATTAACAAACAAAATTAAACATTATGCAAAAAAATATGTCTTCATACAAATAATATAAGAAAATACAAGCTATCAGATATTAAATTTAAACAGAAAAAAAAAGTATAAATAAATAGTAACGAACTAAATTAAACATTATGCACAAAGAATATGTCTTCATACATTTTGTTAGCATTGCGGCACATATGCGTTAAAGGGGCTTTGCTCATTATATTCGTCTTAGCGATAGGTAACATAAAGGTGTAAGAATGTCTGGACGATAACCTAGGAATTAATGAAAGGAATATTATATATAATATTACTAACCAAGAAAACTTCACGTACTCATCAAGAAATATCAATATCAAGATAATTTCAAATTTACTGAAATCCAACTAACATTTTTTTCTGTATTACACAATTTGACTTATTCAACTTTTTGATACCGCCTTAAAAATGATATATTTTACAATTTGCTTCTTGAAATTTATTCTACTAATTTCAATACCTGTCTCTTATATTATAGTAAATACCCACTTGTTGTTATTTATTGTCAGTAGATATTTAAAATTGCTAATTTAAAAATACTTTATTACTAATATTATTTTATTTTGTCCGAGACTACCCAAAATTTTATCGACTCAGTACGAATACGAAAACGGAAAGCAGGAGGCTACGTATTCGTATTATTATTCATTCAATCCATCAAAACTAACAATTTCAATAATTATGTGGAACTTTTAATTCTTTAAATTTAATAAAATTGATAATTGGGGCAGAAAGACCTCCGGTCGATACCCCATTACAGACTGCTAACCCATCAATATGTATTGTAAATATAAGTATTTGTAAAGAATTGTGATTCTGCTATTTGAATAAAGATGTTTGTATTTATAATTGGTACTATTTTAAGTCAGATTTAAATTTTAAAATTTAAATGATACGCAATTCCATTAAATTTACTAAAATTTGTTCACTTTATTCGTGTGCTAGAACAACTTTTTGTTTAAATTACAATGAAATTAAACAAGGAAAATTTCTGGCAATGATCAACAAATATCTATTGTGTAATCCAATGTCCGGCGGGGTAAATGCTCGGGAAGTAGTTGTTTCAATAGATGTTTGTAAAACTTACAGTGTAAGTATTTTTTGCAGTTGGAAAAAGGGTTTGATCGAATTATATTGATCATTGCCAGAAATTTTCCGTGTTTAATTTCATTGTAAATTAAGTGTGTTATCTTTAATTGAATAACGATGAATACTTATGCCATTAAATTTATACCGAAACTTATTATATCACAATTAAATATATAACTGTTTTTATACAAAACAAGGGTAAACAAGTTTTCAATATAAAAATGAAAATTATTAAATTATTAATTTAATTAAAAAATATATGACATTCATTTGTTTTTGCAGTAAAAAAATTTAATTTATTGATTGTTAAGGCTTTCACTTGGTTATACATTTTGAGTTTATTAAATAAACATTTAATTACATTTTAACTTATAATTTATTAGCATTTTATAATTATACTTATATTGCAACCCTCCTTTATCTTTTAATGTATAGTTAGTATAAAGCAATATGTATTTAAATGGACTTACCGTTAATAAACAATAAACAATAAAAAACACTTTTTCACTTTGTTTGTATAACTTGTTATTTTATTTTAGTGACTATAGTTTAGAATTATCAATTATCAACTTTTTCAAAGTGAAAAAGTGTTTTATTTAATAAAAAAATTTTCATTATAAATATCAAAATTTCGAATTTAATTAGAAAGAAATAATTACATACCATTTGATTTATGTGCAGTAAAAACCCCATCAACTTTTAAATTCACCACTGTGTATTTATTAAATTTCACAAGCAACAAACGAGTTGAATATAAAACTAATGCATTATTATTAAACACACACGAAATTAATTTGTATTTATTGGACTGCATCCAACTATTTTCTTATCTCCGGAGTGCGAATGCTTCTCCGATGTGAGTCATCGATTGTATTTTTTTTCTTTTTTTTTGTTGCTTGCAACAATCTGGTGTACGCGGACTTTGATCCAGTCGAGCGACAATAAGTGAGGTGTTTAGATTACAGATGAAAATAACATCGATTATTTTGAGAATAAATAAAATGAATATTAATTAAGGTAACGTGTAATGAAAATTGATGTTTTCCCTCGAAGGGCAGGTTGGATGTTCTAAAAGGAAGGAGGTCAGGTGAGTAAATATTTGAAGCAAATATTTATGTACTTATTTGAATCAAATATTATTTTTTGATATTTCAATTATTTTTTTCATCGCTAGAGTCGACCACTTGGGTTAATTTTTATTTTGCAGTTTCCGCTACTGATATTAAAATATGTTATATTTATAAAATTGTATTATTCTGTTTATATGTGATTTTCAGTCATGCTATTTATTTAAACATTTTGAATATTGTTATTATTCTGTATAAAGATGATTTACCGTAAATAAATGAATCGAATTGAATTGAAAATATATGAATGAATCTAAATTTTTTGTAATTATTTGATATATAAAATGGGGTTAAAATCATTTAAAAATTATTACCTAATTTTATATGGGACATTAAATAATTACAAAATATTTAGATTCATTCATATATTTGATTGGAATATTATTACGATTTTCGCATATATATTTTTTTTTTTCTTTTCTGAAACATATGTATTTTTGCCTCAAAATAACGAATTTAAAGTCCGTTTCTTTTGGAAACTTAACATTTTTTCGTTCATCGCTATTAAAGTTAAAAAAATTTGGCAGTATTTTTACACTTTTTCTCGACTCTATTAAATCTTTACACAAACACCAGGTACACGTAATTTAACACCAATTTTACACTACATTAAGATTGGACTTACCATTTTCTTAATATTTATAATTAAAAATTAAGGTTTGTAACTTTAACGGGTTATAATTAATAATTTATATATAATTGATTCAATTTCGGTGAGTGTATTTGAATTAATTTAATTGATTTATTTTAACATCTTTAAATTATGTAAGACATAGCTGTACTGACGAGGCATAAATCCCGAAACACGTGTCTGCAGATGGCTTTATTAAGTAACGTTCCTTTTGTTGTTTTTACATTAAATTTTTCTCGGATCAAAATTTGTTGCATTATGCAATATTTTATTGATATGCATCAGCAGATGTTCATTATGTAATTCAATGTCCGGCGTGGGTATTTGCCTGGGAAGTAGTTGTTTTAATGTGCATTTGATTAACGTAATTACGTAACGTAAGTCAAAAGTCACAGAACTAAATGTGGAAATAATTTATTAATTCAGGATGATTTAATTGAAATTAAAACACTTGTTTTGTTTCACTTATTTATATTTTCTCCAACTACCAACGACCAATGGCTCAAACTAGTTGGAGAAAATATAAATAAGTGAAACAAAACAAGTGTTTTAATTTCAATTAAATCATTCTAAATTAATTCAAAAATGTTTCACCACGGGTTAAGTGAGAAATTAATTAAACATATAATTCATTAATTATTTTCAAATCATTTTTATTTAATATATTAATAATTTAATCTAGGTTAAGTGAATAAAAGGTTCTGAAGATGGAAAGTGCCCATAAAAAATATTATTTTACTAAAAACGTAGCTTTTATTCACCTAACTTAAATGTCCCTAGATCGTTTTTTTTATGGAATAACTTTATTTAATTTACGCTTTTTGCCTTAATAACCTTTAATTTACATAACATGTATCAGCTTTCTCATGGAAACCCTTTTTAATTTATGTTTTCTATATTTAACGCCAAAAGTCGCAATTTTTAATTGCAAATTTTAAATAAACAGTAAGTCTAATCTTAATAAAACTTATTACCTCCTTTAGTGTTTATAATGGCGAATATATCATAATTATTAATTAGACGTAAAATAAAACTAGAGTGGTGTACAGGACAATTTTGTGCGAATGATGAGTAGGAGCGTTATTTTGATGCAACTCAATATGGAAAACAATGTTGAAACATAACATACAAAGATAAATTAAAAAGATTATCAGTGAATTGTGACTAAACGATAAATTTCCTAATGAAACGGACTTCTGATACGTATACGAAAAACTGTAATAAAATCATTGAAAATCGCGTTTACTTATTCTAGAGTTGAGCCAAAAATTCTCATGTCGAAACAGCCCCCACATTTGTGGATTCTGTAACTTAGGCCATAGTTGTAATATATTTTTGAATATTAAAATATCATAAATTACAATACATAATAATTTTACTGCTGACTGACATTAATTTCAATACATGCTATCTATTAAGAATATGCAGATTATTCCAGGTAATTTTACTATTTGAAAAGCTAATAAAACTTAATCAAAATGTCTACCATATTTCGATCGAATAATTTTAATCATTATTGGAATTTTGGAATTTTTTATTTCTTTAACCAAATAAAGCCAATCTCGATGAAACCAGAATGCATTAGAAAAATAATGTGGGAAAGTGTTTTTCACTTTCCACACTAGTTATGCAATATATTATTATAGCACTGTTGATTTTTCTTGGTTAATATTTATGTAATTTTATTTACTTTTTTTCTTCTAATTTAATGGAATTTAAAATAATTTCTAGAGCGCGGCGCTGGATAAATCCACTTGCAATAAAGCTTTGTATAAGCCGGCGCGAATTAAGCCAGGCGAGAATTTTAAAATATGGTAATTTTCTATTCATCGTCGCCACACGATATATATACACATATACGAGTATATTTCGTAATCACAATATAAAATATATTAGCATGTTTCGCGAGAGAGGCTGGATGCGATGGCAGGTTAACGGGGTACAGATGAGTGGAATTTTTCGAGTTTTATTGCGGCTCGGGAAAATTTTAAAACCGCATTTTACGGTATTGGCAAGTGTGCCGGCTTTTATTCCCCCTGAGGTGGTTACTTTTCTTTTTTATGGAGATACGCTGCTGGAATATTAATAGGACCTATTGATGTGTCTTATTGATAATTTTAAAACGCGGAAGAGAGTAAACGGAAATCGTGTTATTTTTTAATTTAAATATATATTGAAATAATATATACATAGAAGACAGAAAGACCTTTGGTTGACAGTACAGGCGGGCTAAAAATATTATGCGTTGTATACACATTGTTCTAAATTAACTGTGCACAATTGCTAACTTGGTTATTGGTTATTGTTATCGTTGATCAGTCGATTTAGAAAAAAGTCTGACAAAATGGCTACCTCATTAGTAAAAAAGTCTAAAAATCGGTCTTGTAAAAAAATGGGCGAACGAGCAACGAGAAGAAAAAAGTTTTTAGTACGAGATCAAACGCCGCTGTCATATTGAATTAATACACTACACGTTAAGTTATCGCAGTCACCGGTTTTTAAAAGTGTAATTTTGAGATAATTGCCTTTAAAGATTTTAGATGTGTTCACTTGTGTCTCGACTAACTTTGCATAAAATCGCATAACTTCAGCAATTTGTGTCCACACACTTTCGAATTTCTAGATAAAAAAAATTATTAAAAATTTAATACAAAGAAAAAAAGCAAGATCGTTTATCTTGCTTCATCATTGTTGCACGGAAACTATGTTTAACTTGTCGTAAATAAGAAAACGATCGTTATCCAAAACATTTACTGGCGGGAGTACAAACACACACACGAAGAACAATATCCATGTTTGGTAGTTTGAAGTCAATTCAACAAACAGCATTGTTCCCATCCTCATTTTTTATACTGCAATGAGCATGAAAATGGAGACATTCATCTGAAAAGTTTTCTTATAAATCAGTAGAATAAATAATTTGCAATAATTTTGTCTTATCTTCGACTTTCAACGCGCTTAGTTTCGTCCTGTTAATAATACAATAAAATTTATTATAATGTAATTTATAAGTATTCCGTCATTTCTGACAATGTGACAATTATTTCCAAAAAGGTAGCGATTTTGAAATTTTCCCAACCAATCTTTTGTTCCACCTTTTTTTCCTGTGTTATTTTCACTTACGCCCATGGGAATCGAGTTCTAGCGATACTTCATTACATTTTACATATCCATATTTTAAAGTGATTTAGGAAGAGTATTTTTCTAGAATGCGATGCAATGCCTTGCGCGCTATGTGGTTATTTTTTTATTAGTGTATTTTTTGTCACGATTGGCCGCCCTAGTCCCGGGCCTACTGGGCTATCATTTGGAAAGCTGAAAATGCGTAAATTTTGGATTTTCATTACAAAAAATGTAAAAATCGTTTGAACATATGATTTGGATATTCCGAAAATTTGTTTTTCTTTTCACTATTGTTGCTATTTTTTTATTTATAAATAACTATTTACACGACCGCCACGGACAATTACATTGAATGAAAGAACTCCGACATTGCTTCACAGCAAACACTTCTGGGCTTCTTGTTGTAATCTAAAACAAAATCGAGTAAGCGATTTTTAAACTATACTAAATTCTCTGCAGGTTGAACTACGTTCAATGAAATTGGTGGAAATCTAATAAAATGGCAACCATTTTTTAAGTTTTATTTTCATCCTATATTTCGGTTTAAATTAAAAGAATAAAAAAAAACAATTAATTATTTTAAATATATTGGTTTGTAAATTAAATTCACTTGGTTTTGTTTTACTTATTCAAATTTTATTTTCAACTAGAACAAACAGACAACTAGAAACATTTACAAATTTCATTAATAAAATTAACAAAAAAATCCAATTTACAGTTGAAAAAGAAACAAATAACAGCTTGAATTTCTTGGATATAACAATCACGAAAACAGTTAACAATACACTGTCATATAAGATATATAGGAAAGATACCTGCACAGATGTTATTATTCCGGAATGTTCAAATACCCATAGTCAAATTAAATACAGTACTTTTCACGCCCTTTTACACAGACTAATCAATATCCCACTAAATAAAATAGATTTTGAAAATGAAGTAAATATAATAAAAACAATTGCAATTAACAATGGTTACACGGAAGATCTAATAAACAATATGCTCAAAAAGAAACAACAAAAAGAATTACGAAAATACTTTTATAGTGTGACAAATTCAGATACAATAACATGGAATAGATTAGAATACATTAACCCACTGTCCTTACATATCAAAAATATTCTAAAAGGAAAGAATAATAATATAATTTTGACAAACACAAATAATTTAGGTAAATTAATAGTCAATAATAAAATAAAAACGGAAAATTGTAAATTGAAGAAAAGTGGTATTTATGAATTAAAATGTGATGATTGCGACGCATTATACATAGGACAAACCGGTAGGTCTTTTGATATTAGGTTAAAAGAACATAAAAAAGACATCGAAAATAAAAAACAAACCACCGGTTTTTCCAAACACTGCATTGAATATAATCACCACTTTTCTTCAAACGATGTAAACATTTTACACATAGGTAATAAGGGATTAGCGCTTAACTATCGGGAGGGTATAGAAATTACTAAAGCTTTAAAGGCGGGCAAAAATGTGGTCAACGACAATGAAGACCTTTGGAATTCCCCGATATTAAAAGCCCTTATTACCTAATAAAACGTAAAACTCTGTATATATTTCAAACCAAACCCATTTGTACATCATTCTTGATAATGGCATTAAGCCGAAACTAGTTGAAAATAAAATTTGAATAAGTAAAACAAAACCAAGTGAATTTAATTTACAAACCAATATATTTAGAAAATGTTTTACCAAGTGATTAATGAGAAAAAAGTGTCCGAAAATTAATTATTTAATCACTTCCTTTCTATTTGCTCTGCAATTGAGTATTTATAAAGTATAGAAAAATACAAATATCTATTGAAAAAACTACTTCAAGGGCAAATACCCACGCCGGACATTGAATTATACAATAGATATTTTAAATAAAAATGATTTGAAAAGTCACAGAGCTAAATGTGGAAATAATTTATTAATTATTTTCAAATAATTTTTATTCAATATATTTAAATAACTGTGACCAAGTGAATGAATACGCTTTTCCATTTACAATAGATATTTGCTGTTGCATTTAGCAAAGCAACGTTTTTTTGAAATCAAGGAAATTTCACACAAACAAAATTAAACATGCTAAAAAAGCCATCTGTAGGCACGTGTACTGGGTACCATTTTTGACCACCAGAACGTCTCATGTCGCTGATAGTCATTTTCTTCAGACCATTTTCTCCATAATCTTGCACAAGTCTCGTTGGATATAAAAGATTAATTACTTTACAAATTTTAGATGCTCATTCTTCAACCACTCGATAAATACTATTTAGAAATATGTACAAAGTTTTACAAATCTCCCTCGAATGTAGGAGGGGTAAGGGGTGATGCTTATCATCCCCTAATAAAAGCATGGCATTGATAGGACAAGGTCACCTACATAAAAAATATAACAATACTGTATAATTATATATTTATCCCTAGAAAATATTTATTGTTAATGGATGTCTAAAACCCAATAATTATACCACATAGCCAGCCATTAGCTAAGTACCAAGAGTTGCGCCAATACTGTGCTGGTCGCGGTCTATTGTCCGTATTTTTTAGGGAAATCGCGGATTATATTGCGACACTCGTATTACAATTAAGGGTGTAATTTCGAGTATTCGGGCTCTTTTTCTCAAACTGAGGCCCGCTTCTTTCATACCAACAATGCGAACACTTTGAAAATCATTTATTTGATGAAACCGATAGGGTGCACGAATGCATTTTAGCAAGGTTTTTCAATGTACAGAAGAATTTAGAAACGATTAAAGTAGAACAGGTGACTGGTTCTTAACATTATTAAATTTAAATAATTTTTCGGATAAATGTAATAATCATACACAAACAAATTCAGATAAAGCAGTAGAAACGTTATTTTTCTTTTCTTTCTATAATGAATAAAACGTTCGTAGTTGTTGCTGAATTAAACCATAAGGTATGTTAAAATTGAGCTCCAGTATATTTTTAAATCATTTATAATTTTACATTGTAATAACCTTAAATTTGACAATATTAACATGTATACTATAAAGTATTAACAAACAACAAATAGCGATATTGTTGTTTATTTAAATAATAAATATACCCACACTACATAACAATAACCCGCAAAATCAAAAGCATAATTTCATTAAAACCGTCTCGACTGCTTATTTACATTCCGCGGCGCGTGAAAATATTTATTAATTACATAATCACGTTTACAGTGCAAGTAAATTGTGATTAAAGCGAAATGCAGTGCGGGATTAAATCGAAATTAATAACCATTTTAATATAATTGAAAATTGCGCATTAACACTCGCTGCCCCCTTTCCACCGCCACCACCAATTCGCCATTTCCGTTTTTTATTAGCGCGCGGATTGCGGTCGGGCCGCTGAAAAAGCGGGATAATTTTCAGCGGATTCGCTAAACACGTACGCACAGATAAAACTGCTGTTTTACCAGCGTAATGCACTGCAATCAGCCAACAAGCAGATTAGCGGGGTTTTATTCGAAATGGAGATGTTTTTTTGTTTTGTTTTGTTTTGTTTTAGCTGCGCGTGTTTAGTGCAGTTTTAATTTTGAGCTCTGTTTGTAATTAAATTTCGAATTAACGTGTTGTGTACTGAATTGGCGTTGACGTATTATACGGTTTAATTAATGGCTTGTCAATTGTACGTTATCTTTTTTGTTAAATTTAATTTATATTGATCATAATAAAATCGTATTTTCATCTAAATTTTGACTTAATTCTGAAATATGTGTGATATAATAATTAATTTATTTAAACCAAAACAAAAGCGGACAAAGTGATTATTGGACACCCTGTATATATGAAACTATTTTTAAAATGTGAAGTATTACAGTAGCTACAAATTATGTCAGTATTTTTTTTTTAATTTTCTAAATAGCTGAGATATTGGACTTCATCGGAATTTTGCGCCACCCTGTATGTAACCATTTATCATGATATGAATGGTACATCTGGTATCAAAAATAAAAAGTGAAGAAAAATGCAAAAGTGTTTCTTTATGTTTGAATCAATCATATTGTAATGTATAGCCATCTCTTGATATATACAAAAGGCATTATTTGGGTAATTTGTTATAGACCTGCTTGAACGGTATTATGTTCTGCAAGGGCAGTGTTGTTTAAGTTGCAATGGAATAGAGAAGTTGTCGATTATTTGTGAGCCTCTATTAAATATTCAAAGAGAAATTGTATTTCTCCATGTATTTCTTGCTTTATTACATCTTTAAAACATCTACAATAAATAGACGAACTTAGAAGTGTATTTTAGTATTTAATAGAAATGATTTCTTGATTTATACGCCTATAGAATAAACTAATGGTTTATAATTTTCAAATATAATCTCAAGATTTAATTAATAATGAAATAAAGGAACAAGTAAATAAAACCGAGAGACTCGGCAAATCCGATAAAGCCTGATGAAAGCTCATAAAATAAACCTGACCCAGTGATATTGTAAGTGCATCTTAAGCAAGCAGGCACGGTTTAGCAGCCGCCGAAATTGCTGAAAAGGGATGGACTCTCCTCTCAGATCGTTTCCGGACGGTAAAGTACGATGTATGGCGGCAGAAGGTAATCTCTCCACGTGTTCCGAAAGTGCTAACGTACGACACAGCGGGGAATTCCCAATTCTAACACAGATACACACACACAGAAACATAGTAAAAGAAAAAAAGTAGTATTAAGACACAGCCAGAGAAGTATTAGCAGGAAAACTGCGTTTTCAGTCCAGTTCCCTAATAAAGAGAACACTTCGGACATCACGTGGAACGAAACTGCTCGAGAAATATATTTTCATTCCACGTCTAATTCGTTTTCTTTTCCACTTTAACATCCTCTCGTTCTTCGCCGGTGGGATTAAATTTTTCAAAATCGTTCCTTGTTTCAGCTAGAGTACAGTCTCTGAGCTGGGTTCGCTGCGTGTGTGTATTTTTCCCGGGACGTGGACTTTGTTTGCAGGATTGATATTTCAAATAGGATTATTCGATTCCCTCGGGGAATTCAAATCGAATTGCGCTCTCTCGTACGGTTTTTAACCGAGACGTGCATTTATGGAGGAGCCAGCAAAAGGATATCGGGTCCGTTGGGAGGGCCGATGTTTGATCGGTCGCGTTTGTTTGTAATCATAATCCAAATTTGTTTAATAACTCTGTGTAATTATTAAATCGAATCGGAATACATAATTAATTTACTGTTTTTCTTGTTTTAAAAAATGTAATCTTAAAAGAGGACCATTTCTTACAGCACTCCCCATACCTCTCATCACAGCAACTCTCCTTTATATAAATTATATAAGTCATATCATAGCGTCCAACACAATGCCGATGTTTTTGGTGATTCACTCAGCGCATTTACCAGACAGATAAACGAATGTTTTATTGAATAACTGCGGCTACTTTATTTTTGTTTGTGTTATTATTTTGTTTATCTAATGTATACCAATGTTGTGTTATTGTTAAACTTTTATTGGATGTACTGTATCTGTTGGGTAATAAATAAATAAATAAATTACACCAACCGGGTTCCAACCGAATATAAACAAATTTGTAATACATGGTACTTTCTGAATTTTAAAGTCACATGCTTGTGGGAAAGTGAGTGTGCACTCAATAACCCTCCGATTATGCGAATTCTGGTTTCGAATACTGACTCATTAAAGTTGGCATCAGAATGTTCTTTAGTTGTTATAATATTGACCACCCTTTGGAATTCTGCATAATTACCCATAATTGCTAAAGTATCTTATTGATCTTTAAGGTATATATATAAATATGAATAGATTATTAAAAATCAACCAATAAAATAAATTAAACACAGATTAAATTGAATAACTTTAAATTCTTGGCTATTTTAGGGTTATGAGCCCATTATCAAGGCAATTCAAAATTTTGTTTGTTTATATTTCTATGGATATGTATATAATATTTTTTATAGAAATTGATTATTTATCCCTTATTTATTTTATTGGTGGATTTTTAATAATCCATTCATATTTATTATACACAATATGAAATATCAATATTTAAATATTAAAACTATTTATTGCATCTGTAAAAGTTGAATAATTGTAAAAAAATTGATATAAAGAAAACACTTAACTTTTTATACCACCAAATACCAAATAAAAATGGTATAAAAAAGTTAAGTGTTTTCTTTATATCAAAATTGAAAATGTACCACGAAGTGAACGCCTCCAAGATCCAAGAATTGTAAAAAATATTAACATTTCCGGACATATTTATTTTTTTATTCAATAAATCCATGTACGTTGGTGTATATGTTAATATATATTCTTAAGAGAAAAATAATCATTATTTATAGAATAATTACTTTGGTAGTCTAAAAAAAAACATTTTAAAACTTTTTGTTGTATAACATTTTTATTTGTAATTGATTGATCACGTAGTTTTTTCTATAACTGTTATTATTTCCTGCATAATTCTGCACTAAATCGTCTATGCACTAGGAATGCATATGCTCTCGAAGAGGAATCCGGCAGTTTAGCTCGAGCTTTATGTAAGCAATAAATACGGGGACGTAAGAAAAGGAAGTAACGGCAGCCACTTTTCGCTAGTCTGCTAGTGTGTGTATAAATCAGGGGAGATTGAGATCGGATTCGAGACCCGAGCAGATGGTATCTTTATTTTTAACAAACAGTACGATGTTCCGACTGCGGAGCTTGTCAACGTTTTTGATTGATCTCGCGTTAATGCGGATCGGTCATATTAGACAAGATACACCGTTCGATGTTGTTGTTGGTGTTGCGTATATATCGACTTAGTATTCGGCTGTCTAAAATAAAACACACACAATAAAAGGACACGAATGACATATAAACCAAATTATACACTCTATTCACATTTAATTTTTCCATAATTTGGCTTTGTGTATACGAGTAAGGTGATACATGTAGGGAACGGGGGTGAGAAATAATAGAAAATAACCGATCACTTTTTTTTAATCATCATTAGATTTCTAGAAACTAATTAATATTTAATGCTAATTTGTTAAAATGACATTTCTATTAAAAATTATGAAAGTACACAAAGTTCGAAAATATTTTGTCTTTTCAAATGTAAAAAAATATTTACATGTAGTCTAGTTTAAAAAAAAAAAAACTTTTCAACCTATAATAATAGTAAATTAAATCACTTGTCTTTTGTATGTTTTACAGATATAGCTTTGAAATATAAAAGAAACCTTACGTGTAAGAATTGAAAAATTCTAAATAAAATCCTAACTTAACCCGTAGTGAAACATTTTTAATTGAATTAAAACATTTGTTTTTTTTATGTTTTACCCCAAAAAAATTGTATCTGTAAAATATATAAAAACAAATGTTTTAATTTTCTATTATTATAGGTTGAAAACGTCATTTTTAAATTAAACTAAATGTAAACATTTTAAAAAAAAAACTTTTTCAACCAACCAGAAAAAAAAGTTTGTGTACTTTCATACATATACATACATATAGAGCGAAACTCGGTATCTCAGCTATTTTATAAGAAAAGAAAAAAACGACAGAAAATAATTGAAAAGAGGTTCATAAATGTGATTAAAATTGATCTTACTCCATCTCCTTTATGAAGCTCTTTTTTTTCTATCATTTTTCTTATAATAAAGCTGGGAAAATTATCATGAAGAACCCATCCACAACCAATGACACATGCAAAATATGTCAAATCCAACCAGAAACAATCGACCATATTATAGGAGGATGCAGAAACAGATTATTCCGACCGTTTATTTCATTAAAAGGAAAATCATCAATTTATAATTATGTTAATGTACAGGGTGAGCGAAACTCGATATCTCAGCTATATATTAAGAAAAGGAAAGCTATAGATAACATTTGAAAATTACTTCCTAAATCGAATTAAAATGGACCTTATTCAATCCCATTTAAGACGCTCTTTTTAGATTTTTTCTATCGTCTTTTCAGTTTCTTATAATAAAGCTGAGACATCGAGTTTCGCTCACCCTGTACATTTAACAGTGTCTACGATATTGTACATTATATATAAAAAAACAAATAAAGTGCAAGCCAAAGATATTATTGTTTCTGAATTTATTTTCTTATTTCAAATAGAATTTCGCACCAGAAAGTTGATTGATTGCGCGTGCCTCTGCGCTTGAGGAGCGAATATATAAAATTCAATAATCTATCCACGCTGTTTTTTCCATATCTACATTTCAACAGAGGCTGCCGGTTTATATCGCATTTCACACATCTCACCAAAATACCAAAGGGATTAAATTCCAAACGTGCGTTGTGTGCTGTTAGTTCTATTATTTTGTATGGCCAACTATTCACTCTCAATTTTAATTAATTGCTCACTTTGTGAAACAATACAAAGTGTTTTGATTAGAAATAAAAATATTCATTCTCGAGATGTTCTACAATCAATATAAATTTTGAAAAATTAATAAATGTGCGAAATGTAGGCATATAGTATATGATTTATAAAAAGTATTACTCTTTTATGATAAGTTATAGAGAGACAAAATAAGAGTGTGGCATCCTATACTTTCAATTTTCTCTCTCTCTCTCTTTACTCATTAAATATTAACTACGCTTATAGTTTACTATTGAAATACTACCATTTTTTTACAAGCGTAGTTTAATTTGTTTATGATGTTTTGAGAAACAAAAAAAGTAATATAAAGTACAATTGGCTTTAATTTTCAACCACTCTGCCTAAAAATATTTCATATAATTTTTTTTTGCTTTATAGATTTAATCGAATAAATATTTTTTTTTAATAAATTTAAACAGTTCATTAAACCACAAAAATAGTGTGTTAAATTATCAAAAAGAAACATACGATATCATTTAATATCATTTAATATCATAAAAAATGAGAAAATGTGTAAATTAAACATGTTTTTTTCTCATTTTGTGCTAGCATTTTGATAATAAATGTAAATGAAATTTACATATTACTTGTCGAGGCTTCTGCTCTGTTATACATTGTAATTCAATTTTAATAAAAGAATAGACAATAGACATCGTTGGCCGCGCCGCGGTGCAGGTAGTCTGAACTGCTAAACTACCCCGGGCTTAAAAAAAGTATATCAGTTATTAAAAATAAATCATTTGGTAGATTTTTATCTTCTACAATATATTTGCTCTAGTATTTTTTTTATTTTTTTGAAAAATCCACATTTATTTTTACATATGTAATTCCTATGTTCACCCCTTATGTCATAGACACAGCATAAAAGATAGCGTGTAAATAGTAATGATATCAGTGACCTACGCAAATTTAAAGCTACCCTTTTCGAGTAAATATTTAAAAAAAATGTTAGCTTATTATTTATAATTTAAAATACAAATGGGGCTCAAAATATTAAATTTTATGGAAAAATGCCCTCATTTAATTTTTGTATTCTACTAATTATCAAATGCTTGTATTTTTAAAGGTCAACTTATTTCTACTAATTCTAATGTTGCGTTTGTCTAACGATTTAGGTAACAATGGAAGTAATATATTATTTCAGCCACCATTCTTTTAATTTTAAAAGGTGTTTGTATGGCCTTGATCTATCTGGTATTGACCAGAATAACCTAGTTACTTTTCTAATTATTAACGGAACCCTTTTTTTACATATAAATAATAAAATAATCTAACATCAACATTACAATCATATAGTACTAATTTTATTGTATCTTAGTTGTAAGAAAGGAGATTCCGTTAAGAAATATAAAAAAAACTTGTTCATACTGGCCAGCTTTTATTTCTGTTGTGATTAATTTGTTATTAGTAATGTTCACAGTTAATTTTTAATTATATATCAATTAGAATATCACATGTATTTGTAATATTGATACTTATAGCATATGCTTTATAGAATGGAGATTCCATAATAAATAAATTATTATAATGTAATAATATTTTATTCCTTTCTTCATTTTTATTTTTATATAAAAAAGTAGCAACCGTTGTTTTTTTTTAATTACTTATCTTTGTCAAATCGCGACCAGAATGCAACGTGTTCCTAATATTCAAAAAGTACTATACTCTGACAATTACAAAATTAAAAAATGTAACCTGTGGATGTACATATGCGAGTTACGATTATATATATATATATATATATATATATATATATATAACTATAAGGACTATTGATAAGGAGCACATTATATTTGAAATGTACATTTAGTGTTTAATATACAGAAATGAAGAAAGGAATATAATATTATATTAAATAATAAAAAAAAAACTTTATGTATCATTTGATTTGACGAGTTACGTGAAGTTGTAATGAATTATACTTATGTGCATTTAGTTAAATAAAAGCAATTGTGAAGTAAGTGTTACTCAGTATTTTATGTATAATACTTTATGTACTCACAAACAATTATCTCTGAAATGAATTATTATTACAAAAATATCCTGTAAATAAACCATTAAGAAAGGGAAAGTTTCTGTGAAGTAAATTACTATTAGTATTATTATTAAACGCACAGTATTTTTCTTTTATAATTCAGTAATAAAATTTGAAATTATTAAAATTAGTTTTTTTTATGCACCGCTAATTTAAATTTAATTTATTTACGGCGAATGTATAAAGTGCATAAACTTTTTCACAAGCAAATAAACTCGGTTCATTTCCACTGCGGAAATAATATCGCATCCCCGCACGCAATTACCACGCCGCGTAATAAGCACAGGAGGAAAAGGTAAATATTAAAAAATTTAATCTAATCCCGGCCCGCAACCGCTTTCCCCTCATTTTTTTCCCTCTATACAACACCGCGAATTTCCACCAGAGTGGTCGCTGCCCAAATAAAAATTTAATTACACAGGTGCTCTTATATTGACCCGTCCGCTTTACAAAACCCACACACGTTATATATAAAAATCCAAAAAAAAAAAAAAAACTTGAAGAAATCCATTCGTTTCAGCTAGATTATTCAAGCGAGTGGCTCGAACAATTTTCCGCCGGTTTATCCACGCACAATATTATCATTGGCCGCTGTGCGGAAAACTCGCTTGGCGTATACGCCGTTGCACACAGAATTTCCCATTTTCATTCTGGTGCAAATAAAGAAAGCCATTTTCCAAAGTATTAGCTTTTATAAAACGGAACAGTCTATTGGGAGCGCGTGTTTTGTTGAAATTCTCAAATTCACGTACGCATACGTATTGTGCTACGAATTATTTGAACCATTGCTACAATTGAGCTAAAAATGCTCATTAAATATTATGTATTTAGCATTTTGGCACACAAACAACTTCGTAACGGGGAAATCGACCACTAATGATAGGCTGTATTTTTATCCAATTAATTTATTAATTTCCAAGCTTTCGGAGCTATTTTGCTCCTTCTTCAAGGAGTTCACTACAAAAATAATAATAATAATGCTAATAATAATAACATTATGTGACTTACGGTCAAAAAGTAAAAAATGTTTTGTTAAGTGAAAATGTACTAAGTGCAAATA
Source organism: Philonthus spinipes (assembly GCA_963082785.1). Taxonomy (NCBI): domain Eukaryota; kingdom Metazoa; phylum Arthropoda; class Insecta; order Coleoptera; family Staphylinidae; genus Philonthus; species Philonthus spinipes. The sequence continues at coordinate 13,132,562 of OY720302.1, forward strand.
ACAAAAGGTGAAATGATAAAAAGTGAAAGTATGAAGAGTTACAATGAAGTTAATTTGAAAATTCATGAATGTGAAAATATAATTACATTTTTAATTCTTGGCTCCAGGTAAGCATTTTGTGCATATACTATTATAAATAAGTTATCTTAATATTAATAAGGTTTTATTTAACCATTTAGGAATTCAATGCATCAATTAGATGGATTTTATTCATTATTATTTTTTATAAATGAAATGTATATTGTAAAATTATAATTAATCTATATATAACTCGGTTAGACTACATGTAATAAAAATTAAATTATCAGAAGAAATAAAAACAAATATATATAATAATTTTGAAGTCTCTGCCATCATAACAAGTTGAATTATTACTTATTAAGTCAGAGACAAAAAAATATTAACAAGATGATGACAACAATTTGTGTAACTTTTATACTTTTTAAGCAAATGCTATGAAACATTCTGATTAAAAAAATCCGTAAATAAATAAATATGGCACTATAGATAAGAAGTGAAAAATTAAGTGGGTTCTATTTGTATCCCTTCAACCGTAATTATTATGGGCACTTTTTGTACTGAAATGTGTGAACAATTTCAGAGTTTGATTCCATTATAATAAGTCAATATTTGTATTTTTGTTTATCATAGTGTACTCAAGAACAAGATTTACCTAAATACATTTTCTAAATTTATATTTCATTCGATCTTTATATGAATAATGAATAATAGAAAATATTTTTGATTACAGTAATTTAAAATAAATTAAATGAAAAGAAATTAGAAAATTATACTAAATTGGTTTGTTTAACCACCATTCATCACGTTTAGATAATTTCCGTCTATTGAACCTTTGTTTTCTTTTATGATGAAAGGGTAATTTTGCCTTCCTTTAGTGGACGAAACAACGTTTGTTCGGCTGCCTACATGGTATTACCCATATTACATTCGTAAACGATGCCACTTAGACATCAGGCAAAAGGTGGCGCTCTCCGCAATTGTTACAATTTTAATTTGAAAATATTAAGCACTCAAGTGCTCACATTGTGCAAGACAGAGTTGTAGTAGCTAAACATAAAATAATTATTTAATTTTTATTAATTAATTATTTCCAAATTTCTTTTTATTTAATTTATAAATAATGAAATCGAGATTAGTAAGCGCGAATCACCAAAGACGTTAAAGTAGATGAAGCCAGGTATAAAATTACTTATTCCTGTACTGTTATGTTTAAATAATAAAAGATGGGATATTCAGAAAGAGGACACAAATTAAAATTGCGCATTCAATCGTTTGTAGGTAATAGCGGGCGAAATAAAATATTCATATTCCGCATATTCCAGTTCGATTCATATGCAGTGTGTGAATATTGCATGCACTTCGTCCGCTCCACACATACACATGCACACATATGTATGTATATATTATATATAAAATGGGGGCGATTTGAATAAAAGTACGAGAGAAAATGGGGGCGCCCCTTCCGGGCGATTTCCCCGCCGACCGAAATACTTGGAAATACTGGCAGTAGTAATGATGATCTGTGTGATTTATAGTCGAAACTTACTGGGAATTCAACTTTTGGCGTCGCCGGAAGCGTTTCGCACTCCTGAGGTTGGTTGGGTTGGTAAATACCACCGAATTTATTACGTGTGGCTTGTGTGTTGCTGGAAGATTTTCAATTTAGGTGTAAAGGAGTCAAAGCTAAAAATTAATTTTTTATATCAACCTAACTAATTAAACTAGAACATCACCCTTCTATTTATTTTTCAAAAAACGGGTATTGATGCGGATGTACAGTCTGATTTTCCTAAGATTATAATAACCAGAACACTGATTTACACCATTACAATAGGTGAATCTGGTGACAAACATTGGCGCGAAATTCAAATCTATTGGAATATAACACACCCCGCGGGAAAAGAATAGAATAAATTCCAATCATTTTTCAATGCGGATTTTTTAAAAAAATTTCACTAGATTTTTACACATTGTATTATTATAAAATTAATGAAATATTAAAACAGAACTGACAGCTGGCCTTCTTACGCATGCCATGTTTCATAACCCTACACACAGCAGTACTATTTAAATTCATATTTTCCAGAAATATAACATTACAGTTAAGTGATATAGTTTAATTTATTATAAATCATATTATTTAAATATAGTATTCCAATATTGAACTTAATAACGCTGCGCCTATATCGACGATCAAACTGACAGAGACCACTAGATAAAATAAAGACGGAGAATAGAATGTCTCCAGTGTGAGTTTTTCCGCAATTTCAACAATCACTGAACAACGACAAATTTGTCCTATCCTTCCCTGCTTTGATTTTCAACACTTTTCAACATGACTCTATCTAAATTAAATAAAAAGGAAAAACTCGAAAATAATTCTTTAATTAGTTTCAAGTTCTTTTTATTTTTTATCCAAGGTCATACTATAAAGGAATTGTTAATTTTAACGTGTACGTTACTTTTATCATCACAGTATAAGCAACTTTTGTAATGGATATAAACACGCATTGAACGTTAAGGTATTAATAATGTGCACGTTAAATTTAACATTTCTCTTACATAATATAATTATAGTTTTTTGTGATATTTCTGCATTGCTATTTGTTTAACGCACACACATTATGGATACTTTTGTTATATTTTTTATAATATATTTATATTGTACTTTTGAACTTGGAGATTTCCGTAAATATTATAAATGAATAAATATTCTTCTCTGTTCATATGACTTTATTTGAATAAATTTTCTATATTTATAATTTAATTCAACTATCACTATAACAAAACATATTCTTAAATAAAATGAAACAAAGATGATTCACATTTGAATTTATTTAAATTACAATGAAATTAAACAATTCCATTTATCGATTAATCCCTTTTTTCAACTGCAAAAATTACTCACACTGTAAGTTTTACAAACATCTATTGAAACTACTTCGCAGTAATACTGCTACGCAACAACAAATATCTATTGTGTAATCCAATGTCCGGCGGGGTAAATGCTCGGGAAGTAGTTGTTTCAATAGATGTTTGTAAAACGTACAGTGTAAGTATTTTTTGCAGTTGGAAAAAGGGTTTGATCGAATTTTATTGATCATTGCCAGAAATTTTCCTTGTTTAATTTCATTGTAAAAATATTTTTATTCATAAATAAATAGAATAAAAAGTAATTTGAAAATTATTCTAAACGAGTTTGTTGAACCACTGACTAATTATGGCTATTTCGATAATAATTGAGAAAATTATTTAAGAAATATTATTTCTAATTAAGCATTAATATAATTTTTCTACTCATTTTCTCTCCCTTTTTTAGGAAGAAAAATAAAGAAGTATAATAAATAATACGAAGGAGGAGCGCCGGATCCGATCTAACAATTTGTAAGTAATTTACATCAATTTACATACTTTCGTGAACTTTATATATTTTCGGGACAAGGTGTAGAGGTGGATTAAAATCTTCAACATCTCCCCCCTTTCCACCTCCTCGTCGTTCCGGCTTCATTTAAACTTTGTCACATAAATTAAGATTCTATTAACATTTCAAATTTTCGCGAGAGGCTCTTGGCGCTCTTCGATGTTCTTTCTGAAATTACTCAAAGTAGACACTCGTTTGGTATTAATCGAATTGGGAGAGTTTTTTTTTTTCGTTTCTAGCAAAAGCCAGATGAATTTATTAGAATTTTGAAATAGCAAAAAATATGGAAATTATAATTTGCTATTGATTGAGAAGGCATTAACTATCTTAAAATTCTTGATAATTTTAAATGAAACCATTTGTTTTTTATTTTCACTTTTATTATTACAAATGTGAAAATCAAAAACTTAATAGTTTCATTTAAAATTATAATTAGTATTTTTTAACTCCAATTATTTAAGACAATTCTTCATGTTTTTAAAAGAAAATGTTTGCTTTTTTATTACTGTAATAAAAACTTTTGTACCTTTATCCACTTCTTAATTTTTAAAGCTTTTACTTGGTTGTACATGGTCTATTATAAATAAAACACTTTAACTGCGTTTGTACAACTGTTATTTTATTTAGTGACTATAGTTTCGAAAACATTATTGTGTGTTTATCAAACTAAAAGTATTTATTAACTTATATACCATCTACAACAAAGTGAAAAGTGTGTTTATTGCAATTAAGAATATTCCCCACAATGAACTCATAGAAGATTTATCATTATATTATTATTTAAATAAAACCTCATTTATGAAAAAAAAAAACACGCTCACACAAAGAGTCAAAATAATTTCCCGTTCGGCACTTCACCAGCAGTTTCCGTCAGAATCATCGAGGGATTCCTCTCCCACTTCCCCGCCTTTCACTGTATCCTCCACCACTTTTTTCTATTTGAAACAAGAAAGAATTGTCGATGTTTTATTGGAATTGCTATCGCCGAGGGAATCTATTGTTGGAAAGTTTCCTAACCACATATTATCCGTCCTCGCTTTTCTTCCATTCAACAAAAAATGGGAATTCCTCCATCGTCCGATAGTTTGTCACGCGCAATTTGTTTTATATTATGTAATTAGGAAATTGATGTTTTTTATATATTACAATCTATACGGAATGTTATTGAATAAATGAAATATAAAGTAAAATTTATAATAGATTTAAAGGTGCTGTTTAATAATAAAAAAAAAAAAATGATTTAAAGCTATTGACAGTCACTAATTCGTGCTATTTTATTACTATAGTTAATGAACAATATTGTAATAACCAGACTAGAAATTTGATAAATGTCTATCTTTAGGATATGGGCTATGTGCAAACATTGTAATTCACATTAAAGTAATTTTAAAATAAGCAAGAGTTTTATCAGATGAATTAAAAATCGTTTCAATAATTAATTTTGTCTGACAAACAATTATAATAGCCAATGAAAATAAGTTGTATATGGAAATATTTAATATACATTTTTTTTATCAAAAACGAGATCACCGAAAATATCAAAAATTTCACTAAATTCTATATTCCTATTGTTTCACGTTCACTGCCTAAATGATTTTTAATTCACGTGATAAAATTCTTGTATGTTTTAAAATTACTTTAATGTGACTTACAATGTTTGCACATAGCCCATATCCTAACGACAGACATTTATCAAATTTCTGGTCTGGTTTATTTTAAACCAATAATCTTGCAATGTATTAAAAATTCTCAATTCTTTGTTAGTTTACGAATTTGTACAATAAATCATGCATATGCCCGAAAGTGTAAGAGAATTCCAAAGAGAAAAACGATTGAAATTTCCATGTAAAAGTGAAACGTTTGTAAATGCAAATGAAAGCGAAAGGGCGCGCATTGAGAGCTAACAGCAATCATGTTTAATTCATGGAGGATTAAGTCCGACACATTTCTGTGCACTTATCGCGCCATCCCGCACATGCACTCACGTTCGACATTCGAAAAACGCGAAAGAGAGAGAGAGAGAGAGGGGGAAAAAGAAGGTTAAAAGGAAAATCCTCTGACTGAATTAAACTGAAAGCATCAATAACGTTCAATATAAATAAATAGCACAAGAGCTATTTGTTGCATGCAATTGAATGGTTTATGAAAAGCGGACAATAAAGATTTTTTTCTCAATAATCAATACTTTCATTAAAACATGTGATTTGAAAAATGTTCAACAATTTTTTTTCAGCCGTGAAATTGCAATACAAAATGCAAAATAAAAAGTAAAAGGGGTATTGATCACCCCCGAGCAAAACTAAACTTTACAGAGTTTTTTTTTTCTAGAGTTTTGACAATACATTGTGAAAATAATGCCCACCATACATTTTTTTTGTTTTTTTATTTATAAATCCAGCAGTGAAATTGCACGGCTAATTGTAAAATAGCAAATTTTAGAAATGAAAATTGTGTTGTTGACCATCCCCGATCAAAACGTAATTTAATATTTATTTAATTTATCAGTAAAATATCTACAATATGCCGACCATTTTTAATAACCATTAATAAACCCAGCAGTGGAATTACTCCGCTGAAGAAAATTAACTAGCTTTAAAAATTAAAATTGTTTGTTTACTCGAGTTTTAGCAATAATATGGGAATAAAATGCGAGCCACATAAATTTTGTTTTTTATTTATAAATCTAACAGTGAAATTACACTGCTAATTTCAAAATAACAAGTTTTAATAATTAGTAGTAGTTGTTTACCTTCACCGTTCAAATAAAATTTTACAGGATTGTCTACAAGAGCTTTAGTAATGATATTCCAAAAAATGCCCACCGTATATTTGTTTGTTTTTTTATTCATAAGTCCAGTGGTGAAAATATATCGCGAATGCAAAATAACAAGTTTCAGATATTCTATTATGTTGTTGTTTCAATAGATATTTGTATTTTTGTATACTTACTTTGTAAGTATTTAATTGCAGAGCAACTAAAGAAAATAATTAAATAATTAAATATTTTCTTTTTTACACTTTTAATTCTATTAAAACTGGAATGTGAAACATTTCCACCATCTTTATAAAATAGGGGTATTAACCATCCCCAATCACAACTAAACTCTACAAGGTTGTTTACTGGAGTACTACTAATAAAGTGTAAAAAGGAACTATGTACAACTGAATTTATAAATAAAAATTACTTATAAATCGAGCCCTGAAATTGCATCGCAAAATGCAAAATAAGTATAATCAAAAACCATTCATTTTTTGTTTTGTGTACTGCTAATATTTTTCTGCTAACTTCTCGTTGGTTATAATTTTATTCTAAAATGAAAATGGATGCACTGTGTTCAAATAGTTTGTATTCAGAATATGATCTTTTGTATGTTTACACATTATGCAATTTTTATAACAATGTTATATATTCTTTTCACAATATGAAAACAATTAAAAATGTTTACTCATTAACACAGTATTATGATCTCTCTTCGTTGGTTATAATTTTATTTTACATTCTGATCCAGCATTTGATATTATATGTTGTTTTGAACACTTGGAGTAAAATATTTAGCGTTATATATTATAATTTTAAAGATAGTATTAACACATAAAAGGAAATATAATACATTAATTGTAAATGAAACTATAGTTTTTCTTAAGTTTCACAAAATGTATTGTAGACATTGTTTCTCCAACACAGTGGCATCCTCAGGCAGATGACTAATTAATTAAATATTTATAACAGTGTCTCTGCAATAAATTTAGTGAAACTTAAAAAAAACTGTTGTTTAATTTACAAAAAGTGTATTACGAAGTTTGATCAAGTAAAAGCCTCAACTATCGATTATTTAGAAAACGGAATATTTAAAAGCTCGTTATTCAGTGAAATAATAATGCAATTTGGAAGTTGTAACCATTAATTTGATAGCCACCTTCTCTTTCATTTAATTATACTTTTACAAAAGAAAATTTAATAATTTAAGGCTACAACCCTAAATTAACAAAGCCTCAAATTAACATAGTGACAACGAGGAGATTTGGAATTCCTCAATTTTGAAATCAATTATTAACTAATAACTTCTTAAGTAAGTAATATCATAATTAATGGTTTTAATATTTAGACATTGGTAGTTCATATTGTATGAAATAAATATGAATAAATTATTAAAAATCAACCAATAAAACACAGATTAGATTGAATAACTTTAAATTCTCGACTAGTTTCGGGGAACTTCGCACTAGTCGAGAATTTAAAGTTATTCAATCTAATCTGTGTTTTATTGGTTGATTTTTAATAATTTATTCATATTTGTTTCATAAGTAATAACAAATAGTGAAACAAACCGAGTGTTTTTAATTTATCCTTTAACATTATTTTTCAAAATATTTTACCAAGTGATAACTGAGTAAGTTTTTCAAGAAATATAAATACCTTATTTTTAACTGCAGTTATAAGTCAAAATAAAATGTTACACAAATAAACACCTACGATATTTTACTATATGTTAAGTGTATCTTAGTGATATAATTATGAATTGTAATTCTAATCGCAATTATTGGTAGTTACAATCGCATCTATCATGATGATTATACAAACAAAGTTTAGAAGTATTTTTACTTATATATTATTTTTAAGATTTTTTCAACTATTTTAAGGTAAATTAGAATATTACTTATTATTCCACACAGAAATGACGTTACTTCATATTCTTTCTCTCCTTGGAAAATTGCATTAACAAGGAATGTGAAGACAGAGCTTTCGACGCGTCGTTGAATCCTTCATAAAAAAGAGTCGCACGAAATGTAAATACGGTCATTTTAATGTTTTATACTTTTCCAGCCACAAACGGACGGCCGTAAGTCACATAAAGCCGCTTATCGTAAGCGGATTCTCCCTTCTTTCACTATGCATGGCGATGTAAAATATGAATCCCCTCCTCTGATCTATTATTCTTAGACACAAGCACACATACATGGGAATAACAACAAGCACACAGATATACAGTATTTTCTATTATTTTAATTTATTTGTTATTTTTGAAGTGAGTTGAACATAAAATAATTACTTTTTGTCTTTGATGAGGTTATCATGGAATTGTTTGAGAAAAATAAATTTATTCAGAAAAATATTACTTGGCATTTATATCCAGTAATGTGACTATAGTATGATGATTCAACTTATATAAACGTTAGCCGTTAAGCTGGAATTCATCTTCGAAATTAAAATGAATGTGGTAAAAAATATAGACTATGCTGAAGCTTATGATAAATGGTGTAGTCTATAAAATTTCACAGTTTATAGTTGGTTATCTTCTTCTTATGTGATTTAAATGGCTCTAGCAGTTTGCTCTGTTGGTCAGTACTATTTCAGAGACTTATTTGGTTATCTAATGGAATGTTTAGAATAAACATAAACGTCGTTTACTTATCACGGAGAATCCACGGAGGAATTACCTCAGAGATCCCCGATACCCCCCTTTTGGTAAAAGTTATATGTTTATAACATCCTTAAAATTCAAGAAGAATATGTTTAACAACGGGCTACAGTTTGTAGATGAGCAGGCTTTGTTTGCGCAGGGATGACTTCAAGTTAACATTAAAAAAAAAACAGGAATGCGTCTAATAAGATAATCACAAGTCAAGGCGGAAAATCTAGTTGAATATAAAAAAGACTTAAATAATTCTTCTGTGAAAGAAGAGACCGAATTACAAGAAGTTCAAAATAAAGAATTATTACGCCGAGACCCAACCAAATGGTACTTACTTGGGCAGATAATTGATAAGAACCTGATCTTTATCAGGCATTTCAAGAGAAGTAAATAGTAAAGCAAACCCCCTATGCAATATCCAGAGCAACAAAAAGTTAAACAAGACATAGAAATCGAAAACTCGCTGGAAAGAGTAGAGTACAGAAGAGTATGAATGACGTCTTAATGTAGAGGAAATTGGCTGATATAATGTAAATTAAGAAAAAAGATGTACACCATTAATATGGTCTAGAACTGAAGATGGAAGAAATCATAAAAAAAGCACATTAATATATTTTAATATTTATTGGTCTTCCACCTACCGGAGAAATGGTGAGCAATACTATCTTCGGCGCTAGGATGTTTAATAATACAGGGTTATTTTTTTTTTACTTTTTTAATATATTAAGGAAAACATTCTGTATGCATCGAGAATAAATTCCTGCGAGCAGTGGAATTTATTCTCGGTGCAGCTTTAAACAGAGGCTTGTCTTTTAACTCATCAAAATCCTGCTCTCAGTTCTCAAAGGATGGAGCTGTTAGGGCACAATGTATCAGGTAGGAGCAAGTGTTCAGGATGGAAATTCGAATTAAGGTACCTGTGGCCGCACAAAACAACAAAGCCAATATGGCGGTCGAGAGGGCACTCTAAGTGTGGCACAAGTAAATGGGGCATTAAAATAAGTATCATAATTTGAGGATTCGGCAGTAAAATTGTTTTCTGGAGTTGTGGGGCTTGCGTCGAGGGTAGGCACCATAGGTCGATTTTTCATTCAACACAACAGCGAGCTGTTGATTGTGCGGAGGTTATACATGCTAATCTTTGCGGCTGATGGAGGCTGCGTCTATGTATTTCGTCTGTTGTATGTGCGATTATTCCAAGATGTGGTTCTTTTACTTTATCAGTATTCGAGACTGCAGAGAAGATTAAGAACATGTTGTAGGTACGAGATTCGGGCGATCCGTCAAATAATTTCAATGTGATGGTGACAACACCTGAAAACTCCTGAGCTCGAATGGCAACAGACTAGTCATCACGAATCCTTACACTTCGGATCAGAAAGGCAGTGCAGAGCAAACGATTAGGACTGCCATGGATTTGGCTCGCACAATGATAATCGCAAAGAATCCACCAAAGTCTCTTTAGGCTGTTTCGGAACATGGACAAAACATTCGGTAACAAAAATGGGCAATTCCTCCAAGTGTTCGATCCATAGACAATTTGAAAGGTACTGCAACCAGCTCGATTTAGCACAAATACAGCAATATTTACCGCCTAATACTGCACAAATACAGTAGTATTTATCCCCTACCACTGCTGTATTTGTTATTATTTTCAATAGTACTGGAACCAGCTCGCTTTAGCACAAATACAGCAATATTTACCGCCTAAAACTGCTGTATTTTTGCTAAAATGAGCTGGCCCCAGTACTATTGACAATAAAACACCTTACAAATTGTTTGTGCATCGAACTGGGCGCTTATAGAAGTTGCATGTATTCGGTATCGAGTGCTTTGCCCATGTTCTTAAACAGCAACAGAAGAAATGGGATTCCAAAGGCCAGAAGGGCACACTCATTAGGTAGCAAGCAGACATCCACGGGTTCCAAATTTGGGTGCAGCCAGGAAACCAGGTTATTCGAAGCAAAACTATCGTCTTTGCACCCGAAGACAATTGGGAAAACTCAGAAATTGTTTCCATCCGATGTCAACTACAAACATATTGAGGGTTTCCAACTTGACGATGCAAGCATTCAGTCTATCAGGTGAAGATGACGTCGCACATCTCCAATCGGATGGTCGCTTGATCTAATCTATCATCTCTAAGGTAAGTAAGCGAAAAAGTTTCGAAGAGGCGATTATATCAGCGGAACGACAAATTTCTTTGGAGGATAATTCGACCTGGTCTCTTGTGAAACTACTGGTTGGTCAAAAGGCCATATCTAACGGTATGTCGCATTAAAAGAGACGCCAATGGAGAAATTGCATGTTATGAAGCTTGTTTTGTCGTTAGAGGTTGTGGAATACAACGAAACTTTTGCACCCGTTTCGATTCTGTTCGCCTTCAACAGCTGCGATACCTGTTTAGGGTCTTGAACTACAGTAGTTCGATGCCCAGACAGTGTTTTTAAATGTCATTCTGGAATAGGAGATATACATACAGCAAATGCAGGGTTACACCGATGACATCAGTCGTGTGTGTAGACACAGGAAGAGTTTATACGTGCTTAAACAATCACCTAGAACCCGGAACAGGACTTTCAAGGATGTGCTGTCTTTTCCAACGCCAGACCAGTCGGAACAAGTTGGTAGTTGTCTTGCCACCATGAGCCAAGAGGACATCGACGAGTCCTCTAGATGCTGAAGTCAACTTCAAGATCAGTCTTCCAGATGCTGAAGTTAACTTCAAGATCACGGTGGCACCAGCTGGGCACTTCCTGTATATCAGGATCAGAAAGATAGTTCAGTCGTCATGGATCAACTGTCTTAAGCGAAATCCGTTCTTCATCGCTTTGTGCATAGCCGACGCAAACAATAACCACTTATCCGAACAAGGATTATGCAGGTGTAGAGTCTATAACAGCCTGATGTACTTGATCGTAGCTACCAGGCCAAACCTCACATTTGCTGTAAAATATGTTTCATAGTTTCTCGAAAGTCCTAAAGAAAAACACTACGCTATGGTAAAACGTCTAATGAGGGATTTGAAAGGCACAATAAACCTGGGCATCAGTACAGCGAAAATGAAGGTGATGGGGAACTGAAGGCCTTCAGTGATGCGGATTTTACGAATAAGCCAGAGACGAGACGATCTGTGAGCGGACTATTCTTCAAGTACGTGGGAGGAGCCATCAGGAAGCAACAGAGCGTCTCACTTTCCACTACAGAGGCTGAAGATGTTACCACTAACGAGACAGAAAAATTGGGAGTTTAGCTGGAACGCCTCTTTGAAGAGATTGAGTCGTTGAAAAGGGTTGCACTATTCTTGAACGATAGGATAAGTGCGGTGAAACTTGCCAGGAATTTAGGATTCCACAATTGTTCTTATCATATAGGGTATGAGCTTAGCGTTTACAAAATAGCGAATAAGTCAGAGACGAGACGATCTGTGAGTGGAATACTCTTCAAGTACGTGGGAGAAGCCATCAGGAAGCAATAGAGCGTCTCACTTTCCACTACAGAGGCTGAGGATGTTGCCACTAACGAGGCAGAAAAATTGGGAGTTTAGCTGGAACGCCTCTTTGAAGAGATTGAGTCGTTGAAAAGGATTGCACTATTCTTGAACGATAGGATAAGGATTCCACAATTGTTCTTATCATATAGGGTGTGGGCTTAGCGTTTACAAAATAGCAGACATACAAAGAAAACCCATTCCTCGAATATACGAGACCTTGTAGGTACGATAATCAACAGATTGTAGATTTTAAATCGTAATTTATCTTCTTTGTATTTTGAATTGTTTTCCAGTAGTATAATGATTTTGTTTAAGTTTTGTACGGAGAAACTAAATAGAGTTTTATGAGTGATATCTAGGAAAACATTAATTTAATTTCAGTTTCTATGCCCCATCTTTATCTCACTCGAAAATGGCCTTTACCACGTAGCAGAAACCATCGCTATATTCAGTTGACATAGAAAGTAATTAATTTGTAATAAACCATATTAACTGAAGCTGCGTTTCACTTGAATTACAATAAAATTTAGCTCTAAATGTCAGATGAATAAAATAATACAAACATTGTGTAACTTATCTTTTAATTTCACATAAAAAATTGAAGATGAACTAAAAATCGGACCACAAAACCTTAATGTATGAACTATTTCATTTTTTTATATAAAAAAGTAATTTTATAAAAGAAAAATATTGTCATAAATATGTTTTTAAACGAATTCTATATATTTATATAATTAAAATTTATTTTAAATATTCATTTAAAATTATTTCAAATGAATTATACTAGATAAAATATGAAACAGTTAATATTTTACAAATATAATAACAAAAATATGCAGTTATTTCCCTTTTTGAATATAATTTCGATGAAAAAATATAAAATATTAATTTTAACACAAAGTAAGTAATTCAACACAGCAATTACGAACATCTCACATTTGCAATTAAAACACTGATTGGATTTGCATAATTCCCCGCTCGATGCTGAAAGCGACGAGCGTGTGCCGTTGTTGTGATTGTCTGATAATGATGTACCAATCAAGTACACGCGTGTTGTGCGAGCCCGATAAGTGATCATAATCTATTCAAGAGAACATTTACGTCCGCCATTCGAATTCAAAGGGTGATTATTGCAAAATATCGATAATCCCCTACGGCCGTCCGATTAACGGCGGAATTCAGATGCGTTTCAACTAACGAACCGTTATCGGATGTTCCGATTCAATAATAATTCTCTCCACGCTGCAGTTTCAGTTTGCAAAAAATATTAATAATACATATTGCAACATTTAATGAAGCGTACTCATTGTTATCGAACCTTGTTATTTCAAAAATGAAAATGCTTGCATTCTGTTCGAATAGTGCATATCCAGAATTTTGATGTTTAGTATTATTACACATGGAGGATTTTTTATAACGATGTTATACAATTCGAGTGTAAGTCTGGAACAATCGCAATAAATCTTTTATTAAACGGTTTTGAAAAAAAAAAAAAATCCTCAAACAGATGAATTTTTATCTTAGATGACACATATTTTACTCTAATTGTGCCTGTAAAGAATTATAATAAACAGTATAATCGAGTAAAAGAAAATGTATTTGAAAATAATTGATTTACTCAATTGAATAATCTGAATACTGTAAATTTTTGATTTACGTTACATAAGTATTTTAAAAATAATAAAAATCTATTGAAACAATTACTTCTCGGGCAGATACCCAGCCAGACATCGTTAAAGTAATAAAGAGAATTTATTATTTAGCACTTTTGCTATATATAAAAAAATCTTATAAAAAATAGTAAGAAATATATATATATATATATGAAATGTATCTTATTAACTTATAACATAATAAAAGATAAATTAGACAATTAAAAATTATAAAAAAAATAAAACAGTATGAACTACACAGAACTTAATGTTATTGATCTATCGAGTAAATGTCACAAATATGCACACATCGCCATTTATCGTTAAGTTGATTAAAGTACACTAACTAGGTATTACTACGTATTCATCTCAAATAAAATTAGCTTAATTTTATTGGAGATGAATGCAGACTTACCTTATATAATAGTGTGCAAATAAAAACTACTCTATTAAATAATTTTCTTATTGTGGTTAAAATAATTATAATTTCCATTGCTGTGTTACATATTAAAACAAAATTCCTCCAACTAACGTTCATTGTTCGCAAATATTCAGTACACGTCCGACTTGAATCTGATACACTGTAAAAATCCCCGAACCCCGCATATCGCTAATGCTAATGCAACCCTTTATGTACTTTATATGGACGCATAAAAGACGCTTTCCTCCGCGGTTTAATCTGAATTTATAGATGTATGCTAAATAAGCCTCATTTGAATGATGCTAATACTACAGTTATACGTGGGTGTGCGTGTGTGTAACGCGCAGATGAGAACGAATCTCAGGTTGTGCCGAATGCGTTATCTTCCACCCCCCAACGTAGCGATTCGTAACTTATCTTGAACATGGGCGAGGGTTTTAAGTTGTAATAATGGCCGGTTTTTGTAATAATTAATTTCAACTTTATATTCCCGAGTCGAATTTAGGTGAAAATTATTCTAAGCCTAGAATATTAAGGTTGTAGATTCATAAAAAGGTATGGTTTTTTAATCGATTATTTCCAATTTACAGTACAGTGGAAAATATCTATCTAAAAGAGTTGGTCCATTTCATGTGTATTGAATTAAAACACAAGCTTTTATGTTTAATTTTACTTATGAACAGTAGGTTCTTTTCGTTTTCATATTAATCGTTCCTGCCGATGGAATAATGAAACGCGAATAATAATAATTCGCACAGCCCGAAACATAAAAAAACACAAAGATGCCGTGACGCTGCCGAAACTTGACAGGGCAAGAATTATGGCCGCACCTTTTTTAACGAAGATGAATGCGGCGGATAATATTTTTCGCAGTCCAGCGTTTTGTGTTGGTAAAACTGATTTTTTGTATTATTCTGCCTTTTTTAATTCCTTCCTTCCCTTCTTTACCAAAATATTTTAATGTTGAAACCCTCATATCAAATCAGAAAGTATTCATGTTTTAATATGAATTCATTTTACATTTCTTTGAAAAATTCTGTATTTTTACCTAGTTTTTGATTTTGTGATTCTTCTCTAAGAATAGTATATACAACCGACCTTCTCATATATTCAATAGTTATAGCTGTTATTTAATCAAACTCCATAATTTATTATAAGAGAAAGACACATATTCAAATTAATATAAAAACACTAGGGGAGTCCGACGTGGTCCAGGAAATCTTCCATGGAATGGTGAAAATCGTGTATACGATAGATAGTGAGGAATAAAAACCCAAGTGATTATATAAACACTATCACAATTGTTTCCTACACAGTAGCTTCATTGTTTTAATAATTTTACATTTTCTATTATTTTATGACCGGTTTCGATTATGTCATTAGTTACATTTGATTTTTCTGGATATAAATTTACAGTATGAGTTAAATCCTTTTTATATCTATTTACAAGTTACGTTGTGTTTGACCAATGTATAATTTCTCACAATAACAACAGCTAATTGAAAAAAAAAATCAAGATTAGACAAGAAATGGCAAACCTATTCCCTAATAATTGACTTAGTTTTGAATTAACGTAGTAAGCCGATGTTAAGTTGTATTTTCTATATAGATGTAAAGAAAGCACTTAACTTGCTATATACCAGATATGAAGAAAACAAGATAAATTTTGATTCAAGTGGTATAAAAAAAAACGTTAAGTGTTTTCTTTACATCAAAATTGAAAATGTACCACGAAGTGAACGCCTCTAACATTCAAAAACGTTCTGTACAATTTATTAAAATGAGTATCTGAAATGGAGGAATAAATTAATTTAACGAATTTAAAATCTTTATTTTAGTTGATAGCCTTAAAAGCTATCAACTCAAACAAAGAAGTGATGTGATGAAGTGTGTTTTTAAAACCATGATTATTAATTAAAGCTTGAATTGTATGGCTGTTATATTATAGTCAAGCTTTCTCGCGATGTTGTGTATAATTTTGAATTCCTTTTCTCTATTTTCGGTAGATAGAGGTAAGCTGAAGTCTCTGTGGATGAGACTTTTGAAAGCTGCTATCTAAAATTTTATTGGGGCATATGAATTTGATGGAGATAATTGAAATAATGTGTGGGCTTTCTAAAAATCTTAAATTCCAGCTTATTATTGTTTCTTAAAATTAAAAGGTCTAAAAATTGTAAGGAATTATTTTGTTTGATTTCGTGAGTGAATTTGCTGCTATTATAAAAAAAACTATTGATTGATGTAATGAGAGAATCAATATTTAAATCTGATTTAATTATGGCAAATACGTCATCGATATAACGAAGAAATAACACAACTGCACACTGGATTAATGTATTTTTTGCATTATTTTCAATGTGGTTTAGAAAAGTATTAGTAAAAAAGGGGGATAAAGCACTGAAGTTCCGTCTATAATATTTTGTTATTAGACTCGAATACGTTACAGTTCATCACTAGTTCTGTGAGTTGAAGAGAAACTTCAATATGTTCATCTGAAATTAAATTTTTGGTTAATATTTTCCTAAGAATGAATAATGTCTTTTTAATCGCTATACTGGAGAAAAGTGATTCAACATCAAAAATAAATTAGTTTTTCTATTGATAAATAAAGCACTAATAACCTTTCTTCACACTTTATTTGTTTTACCAAATGTACATTTTGGACACAAAGTGACCATTATCAATGGATTTAACACTAGATAATGGTAGCTTTGTGTCCGAAATGTACATTTGGTAAAACAAATAAAGTGTGACGAAAGGTTATTAGTGCTTTATTTATCAATTCAATTTGATATTCACGTAAATCAATCAATCAATTTAGTTTTTCTATATTGGAGGTTTTTGTGTTTTTAATTTGTTAGGAAGTTATATGCAGTTTTTTTTATTAATATGTTTTAAACGATTATAATGTATTTTTTTCTTGAATTCAACAATGAAGTTGAGCATTATTTTCTTAATATTAGTAAGGTTAACCAATTAGATTTTAGATTTTATTTATTAATTTATTGTAAATGAAATGTATATTGTCAAATAGAGATGGCGTAAATAAGAAAAAACATTTCCTAAATATATATTTCAGGTATGTTAATCTATTTTGTAGAATCCGTAATCTGCAGCAATACTGCCTAAAAGCAATATTTTGTGAGCTTTTCAGTTATTGTAAATTTCCTGTCTTCTATTAAAAGTACGGGTCAAAGAAAACGCACTCTGATAATGCATTAAGAACTGTTACTTTAAAGAAGATTCAAATTCTTCAAATTTCTGCATCCACAGCATTCTAGATTAGAAATATCCTGTAGTCTGTTTGTATTATAATTTAGTATCTTGAAGGACTGATAAATATGTAATTCAGGTATTTTATGTTTTTTAAAAAAAAAAAAACTGAACGCTGAACGATATATTGTAGTGAACACGATATTCTGGATTCTTGTACTCACAAAATGTTTTCTGTCATAATCAGAGATTCCTGATTCTACAAAATGGATTGAATTTTGTAAAATCCGGAATATTGGAATAAGCACAATATTCTGGATTCTTGTGTTCATAAAATGTTTTCCGCTGTAACCAGAGATTGTGGATTCTATAAAGTGGATCGAATTTTGTAAAATCCGTAATATTGGAGTGAGTACAAGATTCACGATTATTTTGTGAGCAGAAGAATCGAGAATATTGTGCTTACTCCAATATTTCGTTCAGCGTTCAGTAATTGTATTTTTTTTATTTCAACCATAAAAAATACGTGCCAAAGAAAACACACTTTGATAATATAGTTCAAACTATTACTTCAAAGTAGATGCAGACTAGTCACGTTTCTACATCTACAGTATATTACACTAGAAATCATCTTACAAATACCCTATAGGCTGTTTATTGTATAATCTAGTATACAGTACAACCCCATCTGTAATCATTGAATAAATATCCCGTTAGAAATTTCGCAATTAGTTTGACTGTATGTGTTTGTGAGGTTGGTCACGCCCACCACCTCGAAATTCGAAACGCCGAAATTATAATATATCGGAGTGCTTTTGTCTTGTCCACGGGAACCGTGTCGGGGTATAATTTCCAGATTAATTATTTCAGTGGGCCGCGTGTTCGTGTCCGAGTGTCGTACATAAATTTCACCCGGCGCGCCGAGAAGTGATATATGGATAATAGACGGAACGGATTTGGGTACCTTTAATAAAACTGCTGGTTGCTGCTGCCATTCACTCTGAATATTCCACATTACCTGAAACAATGCAATCGTTTAGTAAACTAATTTTACAGCAATTAACTTCAATAAATATAAATGCAATTGTTAGATATATTAGAGATGACAATATTTATACATATACCTTATTTTTTCATAAAAACTTCAGGAATTAACTTTTGATATGCTTTCTATAGAAATATCTAGTGAGCATTTTATTTTATTGAACGTAACCACTTGAAATTAGGTAATAGATGGCGCTTGCGTTAGCTCCCAATTATTATGGTTCATATCGTTTATTCCATCATTATAAACAACTTGTTTATGATCGACAATCGTAATAAACAAAGTAAAAAATGATTTAAATAATAATTTATTAATTATTATATATATAATTATTTTTATTTAATATATTTAAATAACTGTGACCAAGTGAATAAATACTCTTTTCTATTTATAAAAAAGTTTTATTGATTATTGAAGCTTCTACTTTGTTATACATCGTAATTCACAATAATAAAACACTTCTACCGTGTTTGTACAACTGATTTTCTTTTATTCGTAACTATAATTTGACCTAATAATCAAGAATTTGGGTGTACAAGGTAGACCACCGAAAATCGTTGTTTCGTCCACTAAAGGAAAGCTTCTCCTGTTTAAGAGACCAGGAAGAGAAATTCATTCACACTGCTACATACTGCTTCATTTCACAATATATAACTTTTTCTAGTTGATTTTGCATCTATTTATTATATGTAAATATAAAATATTCAAAAAAATCTCATTTTGAAACAATTCAATCCAAATCGCACCACTCCCTTTCGCTGTGACCGCTGTAATGTATTGATTATGAATGTTCATATTAAAGATTTTTCAATTGAAAAATAAATATATGTAAGAACAGACTATATTCAATGAAATAAAATCCTCACTTCGTACAAAGAAAAATATTTTTATTTACATAAAGTAACGATTTTATTTACATTTTAATAAATATCATTTTCTGGTTTATGTTCATGCAATAACAATACAGCATAAGCAAAAATATCAAATGAAACGTTTATGAGTTAATACAATTTTAAACAAACAGGTATAAAATGTCGAAAATTATTTTCAATAAGAAATGTCATGGCTCTTTAATTAATGTCTTACAAATACTTGGTGAAACATGTTTTAATAATTAGGTATTAGCAATATTTATTGAAGAACAAACCGTGTCTTTATTTTTTTCCTAATTGAAGAAATGCCATAAAATTGTGATATTCAAATTTAAAAAATATCTAAATGATTTGAAAGTAATAATTTTTTTTAGTTATTTATTTACGGAATCTCCATTTTACAATATACATTTCATTTACAAAATCTAATTAATTGTTTTCAAATCATTTTTATTTAATTTATTTAAATAACTGTAACCAAGTGAATAAATACTCCTCATTTTAAAAATTATTATCTACAGGAACAATAAAGTCATTAAAAAAACATTAAGCGGTGGTTGTCTCATAAGCTGTCATTTCTACATTTAATTTTTGCTGTTTTTTCTTCTTTAGGTTAAATATTCTCGAATAAAAAAGTTGTCTACAACAATATGTTATTGCTATACAATACGAGCAAGTGTAGTTCATTGTCTTTGGGGATTTAGGACCATGAAGTGGTTGTTTTAAGGAATATTTGTTTAAAACTGGCCTAAGTAAAAAGTCACAGTATATAGAAAAGAGTATTCATTCACTAGCTCACAGTTATTTAAATATATTAAACAAAAATGATTTGAAAATAATTAATAAATTATTTCCACCTGTGACCTTTTTACTTACATAAGTACTTTAAACCGGCGGGGTATTTGCCAGGGAAGTAGTTGTTTTGATATGCATTTGTTTAACGTACTTACGTACCGTAAGTCAAAAGTCACATAGCTAAATGTGGAAATAATTTATTAATTATTTTCAAATCATTTTTGTTTAATATAAAGTCGCAGTAGCTAAAGAGGATATAATTTATTATTATTATTATTTATATTCTTTTGATTTAATTTAAATATTTTATTAATTTATAATAGAAGACAAAAATAATTGAAGTGTATTTGAATAATTCATATTATTATATTTTTTTTGCCGAAAGGAGCATTTACAGGAAAGTGCGATTTTATCCAAAATAAAATTAATAAATAACTTTCTACTACATTTACATTTAAATTTAACTACAGTAAACCCAGTTATTCCATTGTATAACAGCGGCTGCTGCAAGGGAAGGTATTGATTGTCGTGTGTGTGTCTCGCTAAGAATTTCCCAGAAGACGTCTCAAGTCTCGGCGTGTTGCGGCTTCCTGGCCCGCCCTACTTCGGTTACAGACTGATATTAGTATTACTACGCCTCGTGTCGCATCTCGTTCCCATTGTTATGTGTGTGCGCCCTGCTTTCAGACTGCAACCGAAGAAGGCCCTGCTCTTCAGAGCAAAATTCCTAATAACGTACTTACGTACGCGTTTAGCGTTACAAGGAAATTACTTACGTGTGGGATGTGTAGCTTAAAGTTGGCTGTTACAGCGAAAGGGAGTGGTGCGATTTGGATTGAATTGTTTCAAAATGAGATTTATTTGAATATTTTATATTTACATATACTAAATAGATGCGAAATCAACTATAAAAAGTTATATATTGTGAAATGAAGCAGTATGTTGTAGTGTCAACTAAATAAATGTATTTCATAAAATGTTTGACCTCCATTCATCTAGCATGGTTAAATATGATATGAATTTCGCTTCCTGGTCTCTTAAACAGGAGAAGCTTTCCTTTAGTGGACGAAACAACGATTATTGGTGGTCTACCTTGTACACCCACATTCTTGATTATTAGGTCAAATTATAATCACGAATAAAAGAAAATCAGTTGTACAAACACGGTAGAAGTGTTTTATTATTGTGATTTACGATGTATAACAAAGTAGAAGCTTCAATAATCAATAAAACTTTTTTTATAAATAGAAAAGAGTATTTATTCACTTGGTCACAGTTATTTAAATATATTAAATAAAAATTATTTGAAAATAATTAATAAATTATTATAATTTAAATTATTTTTTACTTTGTTTATTACGATTGTCGATCATAAACAAGTTGCTTATAATGATGGAATAAACAATTTTAATTATACAAAACAAAGTAAAAAGTTTCGATTTATTTGAGATTAATAATATATAATGACGTAGAGAATCCTCCGTAATTACTGAATCAAATATCGTTGCAATCGCGAAACAGTACAGAAAAATCGTGCCTCCTGACCGGAAGCAAAAATATTCTCTCCCTCTTATTTACTTACGCCTATTCCGAAAATAACGCTAATCCTCCAGGACATTCGGCAAGATTTGCTCAATCTAAAGACAGATTATTATCCCCGCTGATGACGTTTGCTCGGCGCAAACACGGCTTCCGTCTCCGTAATATTTTTATTAAAAGCCCGTTTGGTTCTTCCCCGGGGTGAAATACCCCATACATATTCCTCACCCCACCCCGTCCATTTTCTTTTTATACAGAACAAACACACCTAACAGGGATTTGATCTTCAAGCAATTCAATTAATGGGCGGGCGAGTTGAATGAATTAATATTCGGAGAATGTGGTTGTGTGAGTTAAGTGAAGATTTTAATTTATTAATTAGAGTTCAGTTACATATTTGAATCTATTTCTTCTTAGGTTAATTTTGTAATACTAGTGAAATAGAATTATAAATCAATGTAAGAGTTCAATTTATTTTTGTAGTTTTTTTTTTCGTATGTATTTTTTGTATACCGAAAGCAGATGGCAGATGTTCTCTCGAGAGTCAGTATGTACAGAACCGAGGTGGAATAAAGAATAATTCACCGTTTCTCCGTGAATTATTTTCAATTATTAAGGAGTCTGACGATTATATTGGAAGAACACAAAAATGTTAAAATAGAAATAATTGCCAATTTGTGAAATGTACATTAATTATGTATTATATTATACAATTAATATGTAAATATATATATATATATATATATATATAACAATCTTTATTAACAATTAAGTTTACAATAACATAGCAAACATTGATTATGGTATATCACACAAAAATTAATTAATTAATTAACAAGTTGAGCATTTTTATCTTAATATTGATAGGGCTTTATTGGACCAATTTTGGTCTGCATACACCAATTAGACTTAGGATTTTATTTATTAGATTTTGTAAATGAAATGTATATTGTAACATGGAGATTCTGTAAATAAATTACTAAACTAAAACAATTGTTAAATGGCTATCGACCATATATGTAAATAATTTCCTGTAAATTCATAAATTAAAATATTTATATTATATCCGTTCGTGTTTTTCGAAACGGGATAAATTATATTTAAATTGGCAGAAGGGCCTATAGTCGATAGCCATTTTCTGAGGCCTAACAAGAGGTTTATGATTGTAATGTAAATATTGTAATGTAATTTAACGTATTTCTCAGAAATAAAGATTTTCTATATATATATAAATTTAAATTAAATTCTACGCGCTGGCTGTAGTGGTTTTCAACAATTTTTGCGAATTATTGACTTTGTGCAAGTGTAATCTTCCACCAAACGGCTTTATGTAGATCAATGTCTCTTAGTAAAAATTCTAACCTACGTTTGATAACGAGAGCTTGGATGGCGCGTATCGAAAATTTTCTACACAACGTTTAGCGTAACGTTAAAATTTCTGTAACTTAACATATCTTACAGTGTAGTGATATATATCCAGTTTTTTTTTAAATTTATTTAAGATATTATCGAATTCTTGAATTATGTTAAGGAGTATGCTAGTCCGACGGATATTTGTTAATTTTATGTGAAGTTTGGAAAATTATCGATCCGAACTATGCATTTTTTTTCATATTATTTAATTAGCAACTATCGCAAATTTTGCCTTGTTTAATTAAATTATTATTTAATTTAATACTAAGTGTAGTTTTTACATTAGTAATTATTAAAATTAACTCAATATGGTGACTTTTAATAATTATTTAAAATAAAGTACAATTCGAATTCATTCGATTTCTGTTCACTTTTGTCGGTATTTGTGTTTAGAATTCACACTTGAACCCAAAAAACATCCAGTTTAGTAGTTTCCCTTAGCGTAAATTCCTCGTGGAATAAATATTAGAGACTACTTGGTGCCATAAAAATTATTTCAAACCCACCTAGCTAACATATGTCGGGAATTTTCTAGCTACTAATATTTTAAATTCTGTTCAAGTGCAAATTCATATTAGGATAAAGTTCAATTTTAGATAATAAGTATTAGAAAAGAATCTTATAAGAAATTATTTTCTCACAATTGAGACTGTAAGCCCTAAGTAGGCGTCACAATATACAAGGTGTACATAAAATGAGTGAAAACCTTCAGGTAACTCATTTCATTAATTAATTTTTTTAATAGAAAATCCAAATAAAAACATGTTGTATAGTTCTTCATTGAGGCTCACGAGGTCTTCGGAATTTTAAATATGTGACTATATATTAATATTGTTTTTTAAATATTTTGTAAAAAATCAATAGCATTAACAATCAATTAGACACGTGTATAATTCCATTGATATAAATGATTAATAAATCGGATATTTTTACAATTTTATAACTTCATCAGAAGCATTCTTTTAATGAAAATAGATCTAGCAACGACGCACGCTCGTTTGTAAAAGAAAAAGTGTATGCAACACCTCCAGCGGATGATGTAGCAGTTATAAACAGGATAAATGCACACTTGTTTGATCCAGCGTTGCCAAATGTATAGATTTTTTAAGTGGCCCGTGAGGCTTAAGGAAGGACCGTGTGACTTATTTTCGTTAATATTTTTACCTAAAAATTAGTCAAAGAATCACGCTACCTAAAGCTTTTCACTCATTTTGTGTACACCTTGTATAGTAATGATTAACAGAAATACCGACGGTCGATACCCATTTTCTAATGTTATCGTAAATGATAGTAATTATGTAAATATTGTGTTCTAATTTAGTCTAACTTTCAGAAATAACTCTCTCATATATACAGAGTGATAAAAAATGATTGCAGATTTATAGGTAGGCAACTAAATACGCTCATGATCATATGAAAAGAAAAATCCCCCAAAATGCCATTCGCGTAGCAAATATAAATTCGATATATAATCATAACTGTATATTTCTTTTCAACAAGTTTAATTGAATATATAATGTAAATTGAAGATAGTTAAGGGTTTGTGTATTTCAAAATAATAAATGTAGAAGGCCTTCATTTTCCAGGCAAATATTAATTTTACGTTAACTCACCAACAACCTCTTCCGTTAAGATATTTCACTTGTTCTTACAGATATAATCCTTTCTCTCAAAACTTAACAATACGGATTACATGTGGGAGAAATATTTTTTGAGGAATATGGACATCAAGGAATGCTTGAATAAATTGATTTATACACGATTTTAACGAGTATGTTTATGTACTATCTTCACTGACGGTTGCACTTCGATTATAGGCCTTCATGATGAAAGTGAAAATCATGCTAAACATATATTCATGACAGAAAACAAAGGCTATTTCATGATATCTCCCTTAATTGGATCGACCTTGACATAAATTTGACATGGTCTTATAGAAAAATAGAAAAAGTAAAAAATTTAAATAATGATCTCAGTTTTTTTGTACATTGTACTTTAAAAATCCGCAAGATTTTTTTAAGTAACTGATTGTAACTGTTGATGAACTTTTTACTTTTTTTAGAAAACGTCCGTAGTTAACGTTTCCTAAAAAAGTAGGAGTTTAATTTAATTCAGTGTTATAACAATTAAATATTGGTAGTTAATTTTGTATAAAATGAATAGAATATTAAAAATCAACCAATAAAACACAGATTTGATTGAATACATTTAACCCGAAACTACTTGAGAATTTAAATTTATTCAATCTAATCTGTTTTAATTCTAATTAAAAGTTGTTTTATTGGTTGATTTTTAATAATCTATTCATATTTATTTAATACAAGTTTAATTTTTGAAACCCAAACTACTTCAGAACGAAATTGTCAACACACAACAAATTGTTGACAGCAGCCTATTACATTAGCTACTGTAATATTTTTTACTTACGTTATCTAAGTACAAAAAAGTACATTTTAAAGATATTTAAAAAAAATCTTGCGGATTTTTAAAGTATAATAACCGTAATATATATTTTGTGTAACGCATTTTTTCGACGTATTTTACTCATTTTTATGAATTAATTGCGGGGTTTTTATTTATCTAATCGTTTCAAAACCCTAGAATGCCAGGTTTTAGTGTATGTAGAATGTGGGGTGTATTAACAGATTGTATACATTTTTCGCGCCCTTCCTGTTCCCGTAGCCGCTCGCGAATTCGGCCACGGTGTGCGGCGCTGCTAGTATCACAAATTTACTCTCTTATTCATATTTCCTTGGCATAAACTTGGAGCAATAAAACTCCATAGATTTTTCAGCGGAAAATTTAAGTTGTCTGCAATCATTGTTGATTACACAATGATTTGTGTTGTGTTTGATTACAGTTATTTCAAATAAATTAAATAAATGAGAAACTAATTAATTAAAATTAAATATTATTTTCTATAGCTACTAAAACTTAGGCATACACAACGCAAGTACTTACAAAATGGACGCAGATCCATTAAAACGCCTTTTGGAAAGGTTTCCGAATGGTGTCACGGGATTTTTAAAATTTTGAAAACGGAATCATGGGTAAACGTGTATGAAATGAATGAATCCGAAGTCAGGAGGAAACTTACCGTTTGGTCACAATTCGCATTTAAAGTCCCAATTTTGAGGTTATAATTGATCCGATTTTCGAATAAATAAGCACATTGCGTGTATGAATCATACACATGATGAAATAATATTCTAATTTATTGCGAAAGTTAACAAATTTGTTGCAATTTTTTCATTTACTCAGCCAAAATCACGATTTTAATTTTATATAGTTTCCTACAGATTTTGACTTCGGATTCGTTCAGTTCACGCACGTTTACCCAAGATTCCGTTTTCAAAATTTTATATATCCCGTGACACCATTCGGAAACTACCCGCCTTTTTTGCTGGCAAATATCCCGCTGGAAATTGGATTATATAAAAAGCGTTTACTGTTTTATGATTGTTGCACAATGAAGCAATTTTTGATTTTAGAATTTTAACAATAAAAATATGTACATGTGTTTCAGAATTTAATCCTCGTCAATACAGTTTTGATTTATTTTATTAATTATTTGATCATCTCGTGACTTTTTATTGTGCGAATAATTAAAATTCGGTTTTTATAATATATTATGATTCTAAACGTGTTTAAACCCTTATTTTTTATTAATCATTTAATAATAGCTTCTGAAGTTAAAGTAATGTTTGGTAAAATGTATAGGTGAAAGGAATATAATAGATAGAAATATAAACAAAATCAAAGTATAAGACCTTACAATCCAAACCCAATGAAAGCGTGCAGCCGCTGTTTAATTAACAGATTCCCATTAAATGATAACCAATCATAACATCTCAAGTGTGCAGAAATGACGTGCCAATAACGAGGCCCTAAACTTTGTCTAATCCCGCTGTATTGGGGCTTGACCCAAATTAGTTTGTCCTCACAAGTCAACGAGCGATCGCCGGATACCAGGGCCGTATCCTGACACTTGTTAAATTGGATTAAGTGGATCGTTGGCCGATCAAGACGCGGCCGAAATGTAAACACTTTCCGCTCTCTAAAGCAACGTAAATTAATCAGCACAGCTTTACACAGTTTCGATATTTCTTTTGTAATAATGTCTACTAATAATTTTTTGATAATAATATCTTTATTTTCCAACCGAAGGAAGTTATTTAGTTAAAATATCTTTGACATTAAAGAAAAAGGATGGAGACATCAAATGATTAAATAACAGTGATACAACAATATGATGTAGTAACATGCATTAAAACTCAAAGAGCTAAATGGATTAGACACAAATACAAGAAAAGTAGAGAAAACATATTAAGAATAATAAATATTAAATATTGTTCTGTAATTGGGTTACCTGTTGAACAAAAAAGATTATTATTATACCATTTTAAAATTGCACAAAAAATTAAAGTGTTTCTTAAATTATATAAAAATGATTTGAAAATAATTAATGAATTATTTCCACAATTAGCTCTGTGACTTTTGAAAGTTTATTTAATTTATTTAAATAACTGTGACCAAGATAATGAATACTCTTTTCTATTTAGTGTTTCTTAATGTTATGAAAATATTGAAGGATATTTAGGCAAATAAAAACACTTGGATTGTATCTCT
The DNA here is from genome assembly GCA_963082785.1 of Philonthus spinipes. NCBI lineage: Eukaryota > Metazoa > Arthropoda > Insecta > Coleoptera > Staphylinidae > Philonthus > Philonthus spinipes. The sequence continues at coordinate 13,160,490 of OY720302.1, forward strand.
TACTCGATTTATATTTTTACTCGACGAGTTTCGCTTTTGAAAACATTATCAAGATCATTAATGTACTTGTATACAGAATTACAGCAAGCATCCGAACGTAAGTCTTGGATTAATACAGACACTCGTACCTGCAGTGATTCGGTGCAGACCTAAACATTTGTGAAACTATCTATACTAATCTACAACAATTCAATGAGAGCCTCAGGATATCTACGTTTACAACACACTATACCAGAGATAATAATATGTAGTAGATGAGCAACTCCCTATACCTAGCCTAAGCAAAAGTGATGCATTCGTTTCACGTATAAACATCGACATGGCGGCGGCCATTTGTTAAGTGGTTTATGGACGTTTCAAGTGGGCTCGCAGAATTTGATTTATTGTCCCAGTTTTGATTAAATATTATATAATAACAGACAGTTTTACAAATAAGATTTAATGGCGCTAATAATTAAATTAATCAAACGGTTTGAGCTATATAAATTGACAAAGAAATAATTGTCTTTTAAATTATTGAAACAAATAATTGTGTATTTTTACGAGGATCTACAGAATTTATTTACAATTTTTGTAAATTCAGTAATTATTTTAAAATTATTTTTTACAAGGATCAATATCTATTATTTTTTTGTTTTAAAACGTGCTATTAATACATGATTACTTTTAAATTCTAAATTTATTTTATTAAATTCATACAATACAATTTCGTTGCATGCTACTGTCTAGAATTAATAAATGTACACACTAACCTAAAAAAACTGCAGCGGTTCCTTGCTAGACCTTTTTTTTTTGTTTTTGCAACTAGGAGCTGAACACATTCTCGTAATTTTTGCGTTAACGAATGTTAATGCAACGTAATAACTATAATAAGCTTAATTTTAACATTATTTTCGATCGAATTCAAGCGTTACACGTGCAATCTGTTTCTAAACATTTTCGGTCTTATGCAACCCCTTAGCTGGTCCTTTAATGGTCACCGGATGCATCACTTTTTCATCGCCGAGTTAGTCATCTAGTATATATTAACATCTATGCAGTGTACAAGGAGTAGAACTACCAATTTTAATAATTTAGAATTTCATTTTTTTCGCCACAACGATAAATAAATATTTAAACATACAAACTTCCGACAACACAAATTATTTTTTAATACTATTCCATTTACTATTTAAGCTGGCATGTTTGCTAGACCTTAAGGTATATTCCAACGGGCGACCCTCGTCCGTTTAAAACGTCCCCCCCTTACTAAAATCGTCCGGTGTTTTATTGCAAAAATAAATTTTCCGGGCGGTGGAAATAGTTTTTGCCCGGCGACGTCGGCGGAGCCCGCGGAATAAACCAACTTCCCCCGTCCCGGTTGCCTCTTTCCTCACCCTCTTTCTCTCTCTCTCTTCTTTTTTGCTCTGCGCGCCGACTTTCGGAACAGTAAATTTCGAGCGCGATTTCTATTTACGCCCTGAATAGAACAAACGACCCTGTTTTCGAAACACAACCGTGCGTATAAGAGGGAAGGAGATTTTCACCGGCATGAAAGTGTTGTTTATTGTATTTATTATTTCACGTTAATATTTCAATAAATAAATAAACAATTTATGTTGAAGTAGTTGTTTTAATGAGGAAGTTGCATTTGTTTAAAAACAAACATAATTAATTACAAAATATGTAGGTGTTTTGTCCTGTCATAAATTTATGACGATAACAAAGAAAGAAATCTATGCTAGCTAGTAGAACTGTCCTGATGGGAGGATGTTTGTATTTAGGAAGGATATTAGGATTAAGGTGAATGCAGAATTTTGTAAGAAGGGGTATTTGAAAATATTTTGCTTAAGGCTGATATACGCTGGGCTGTGGGTGGAATTTGGATGGATTCATAAAGGTATTCATTGTAATGATTGTGGTGTGGGTGGTGAGTTAGATTATGACAAATTGCTGATACATTGTAGACAAAATCAGATTCTATTTTAATAGTCAGGACAAATATGTGAATCGAATCAATCAATACAATAATTGAAAATATGTAAAAAAACAGCTAAAAAACTAAATTATAATATTCTTACTAAATACAAATTAATATTGTTTGAATTCCGCCTAGAATTTTTTTTAATTTTTGAAATTTCAGCCAAAATCTGAAAAAGTTCAAAGAGATTAACCTTAAAAATTTTCAATTTTGAGTCTAAGTTTAAAGGAAAACAATCCATTGTTTCATTTATATTTTATTAACTGTTAAATGTTCATTCAAAAACGTATTTTACCGAATTCATTGGGGAAAGTACCAAGATGAACACATCACCATTTTTTATAAAAAAAAAACTTTATTTCAGAGTATTCTTAAAAATAATCACAACCATCTTAACTGAATTTATTTCATTCATTGCGAACGCACTGCATGTATAATATTTAAATAAAAATAATTCGTTGTCTCTTCATCCCTGAAGATGACCAATAGTCCAAATTAATTTAAGAAAGAAATATTTAAATAAAACAAACTAATTGTTTTATTTAAATATCATTGTTTTTTATTAATTTCGATTTGGACTAGCTAAATGGAATTTGATAGTGTTATATTTTCTTTTGTAATATAACAAATAGAAGTTCCGTGGTTTTCGATAATTTGAAAAGTGTGAGAAATTCTTATTGCCGTCCTCAAAACAATAAACGCTTTTCTCGGCCAGCGAAAACTTTAACGTAGTAGGCGGGGTACGCGCGTGAATGGGCTTAAAACTCGTGGAAACTGCAGGGTGACGAACAAGGAGCTGTTACTAAGAGGGGAACTGGAGACACGGGAGCTGAATTCCTAGGTGAAAAGGCAAGTGGATATTTACAGTGGAGGGAAAGTGAAAAATAACTCTCTCTCCCTTCTATTTCTTTCTTGTGGAGGGTGGAGAAGAATAAGAAGAAGAACGGCGGCGGGAAAGAAATGGAAAAACATAACAGTACGGACAGAAAGGCGGCTAAGGGATGGAGGGAGGCGGCATTAACGTGTGAGTTTGCGGGTGTTTCGTATTCCGGAATTATTTACGCGTCTTTCCAGTAAATTCTCCGAATGAGAGAATAATCTCTTTTTTTTAATTCTTCTTTGTTTCTTTCTTTAATGTCTAAATATTCTTATCCTAGTTCTCAATTACAACTATTTAATTATGATATATATAGATGCGACAGATCTGTTGACGGGTCAGTTAGAGGTGGCGGTATTCTCATCGCTGTTAAGCGTTCTTTTAAATCATCATTTATTTCTTGTAATAATTTAATTGAACATTTATTTATATCATTAAAAATTAATAATTTTTCAATTATCATTGGCGCAGTATATATCCCTCCTAACTCTCCTTTGGAAAAATATCAAGAGCATTGTAGATCGCTTGAAGAAATCATGGAGGGTTACTTATGTAGTAACTTACTCGTATTTGGTGATTTTAATCTTCCTGGTGTATCCTGGAGTAGTTCGTCGGTTCAAATAACACACAATGGCGTTATTGCTCTAGAACTGGCAAACTGTTACAATTACCTGAATGCTAAACAGATTAATACTATTACTAACTCGCGTGGTGTTCTTCTCGATCTTTGCTTCTCCTCATTGTCAGAAATCACTTTAGATGCTTCTGACGAACCGCTTCTTCCTTTAAGTGTTCACCATATTGCTTATACCTTGTCATTTTCACTCACCAATTCAAATTGTATTAACACTTACGAAAAAACTTATCTCTTCAGTCAAGCTGATTATTACTCTATTAACATATTTTTTAATTCAATCGATTGGAACTTCATATCTATAAATAACAACATAGATAAAACAGTAGATGCATTTTATGACATTCTTCACTACGCAATTGACAAATTTGTACCCTATAAATATACCTGTCATTCCGACAGTAACTACCCAAAGTGGATGTCTAAAGAATTAATTACTTTGACCAAACAGAAGAAAAAAGCTCATACTAGGTATAAGCAATACGGTCTTTTTAAGGATTATATCATATTTTCTAGTCTCAGAGATAGATGTAAGATTATTTCCAAAATATGTTACAGTCAATACTTATCTAAGGTCGGATCATCTTTAAGATCTAATCCCCATTTTTTCTGGAAATATGCTAAGGATTTTAATAAAGTTGATGGTTATCCATCTGTTATGAGATATATCGATACGACCGCTGATAATGGCTTAGATATTGCCAACTTATTTTCCCATTATTTTTCATCAGTTTACTTGTCACATAGCCATTCTAATAATGCATCATCTAAATTTAATCCTCTTCTTAAGGTACAAAATTGTAAACTATTGGTAACCATTGAAGATGTATTTATGTCAATTTCTAGACTGAAACCTACCTATTCTTACGGACCCGACTTGATTCCAAACTATTTCTTACTTAATTGCATTTTCTCTCTATGTCGCCCAATTTACTTTATATTTATTAAATCTCTAGAACTTAGCATAGTGCCATCTAAATGGAAGTCAAGTTTTATAATTCCACTGTATAAAAAGGGTTCTAGAGATTTGGTCGAAAATTATAGGGGCATCTGTATTCAGTCATCTATTCCTAAACTGCTGGATAAAATAGTTGCGGATCAATTATCATGGTTATCGCAGCATATATTATCGACCAGACAGCATGGATTTATCAGTGGTGGCTCCACTATCACCAACTTAATGGAATTCAAACAATACGTTTCGCGAGCTTTGGAAGAACGTTATCAAGTTGATACGGTCTATACAGATTTTACCAAGGCTTTCGATAGAATTAACAGTACTATTCTTCTTGCCAAATTACGTTCTTTGGGTTTCTGTGAAAATACATTATCTTGGCTCGATTCATTTTTGAATCATAGAATCCAATTTGTGAAAATAAAGAACTTTATTTCAAATCCTATTAATGTAGCATCAGGTGTACCGCAAGGATCACATTTGGGGCCAATATTATTTTTGCTTTTTATTAACGATTTGCATGAAGTTTTTGAACACTGTAATTTTTTAATGTTTGCCGATGATGTTAAACTTTTTAAAATTATTCGTACTGTTAATGATTGCCGCGATTTTCAATGTGATCTTGACCGCTTATATAGATGGTGTGATAATAACCATCTTTATCTAAATATTTCCAAATGTTATTCTATGTCAATCTGCATTAATAAAAATAAGATTGAACACACATACTATATTAATTCTAGCAATTTAGAGAAAGTTAGCTCCTTTAAGGATCTTGGGGTGACGTTCACCTGCAATCTTTCCTTTAATACTCATATCTCAAATATTTGTTCAAGTGCTATGAAAATGTGGGGATTTGTTTGGCGAGTTAGCAGAAACTTGGATACGGAATGCATTAAGGCTCTCTATTGTTCACTGGTTAGGTCCCATCTTGAATACGCGTCGCCTATCTTCACTCCAAATTCTAACTTCAACGTGAATCGATTAGAAGCTGTCCAAAGGAAATTTCTGC